>VDFB02281492.1:771776544-771786706 GCA_007258455.2 Sequoia sempervirens | reverse complement strand
CGCCATCTCAGTCATTAGGGACACGGACACGTGGTTTTAGTGATTCACCAGGTGTTTCGCCAGGCAGAGGAGCAGGACCTGAGTCTCCACAGAGATCAGACGTGGGGAGTTCATTTGGGAGGTGACAGGTTACTGAGTTTTTGACAGATGCAGGATGGACTGTGTAGGATGGCTTGACAGAGATCAGGGATGTTCTATATCCCTGGATTTTGTACTTTGTCATGTGACGGATATATGTATGATGGATATGTGACCCATGTTATATTATTTTGATATGAGACAGTTCTTATTGACACTATGGAGTAGGTTGTTGTGTGATGATGGATGATTATATGCATGCGTATATGGTACTATATGTCTATGTGGATGGATGCACTCATGTGTTGATTTATTTATGTTTTATGTTTATGATATGAGATGTTCATGTGGATGAATAGATGTATGTGTTTATGGATGATTTTTACTTATGCGTATGCATTGATTTATTGAAATGTTTATGTGGATGAGTGGAGTTATGTACTTATGAATAGGAATAATTTTATGGATGCGAATGGTGATATTATATGTGTACCTAATGGGTTTATGATGATTTATATATATATATGGATGCCTAATTATCATGTATGTATGTATGACGGATTTTTGTATGAACATTTTATGTATGCAAGATGTGATATATTATGCGTTTAACACTTTGTGATGCAGGTGGTGAGGTATGTATGGATCTAATGTATGGTGATGCAGGTGGCGATGGATGTATGGTCCTAACACGTGATGCAGGTAACATACGGCCAGAAGTGTCGATAAGAACTGACATGGTAATGAGAGGTGGGTATGCCGTAATGGTGAAGATGGATGTTATTTGGCATCTGTCAAAAGGTATCAGTACCCCGAGAAGAAGGGGAAAGAATGGGAGAAAATATTTGCACAACCAAAAACCATAGGGTGAGTGTTAATGCAGTGATTACGAAAATGCAATCCTAATTCAATTAGCCATCTTTGGAGCACTAGTTTTTGTTATAGCATAGGACACGATACACCAAGGTACAGAGGACCGAGGTAAAATTAGTGTCTAATGCATGAGACAAACACGCCAGAGAAGAAGGCTATCTCAATATCACAAAGTCGCAAAGACCTTGCTCGGGTCCGGTATTGAGATAACCACAAACACAAAAGGATGCCCCAACATAACACAAGACCTCAGGGATCTTGGTGGGTACTATGTGGGACAACCAAGAAAACACAATAAAATAAAAGATCGAGATACGCCCCTATGTGGATTAATCAAAACACGCCATAATATGATGGATTATGACGGCCTTGATTAGTGACAATAGGGCGCCCAAATGATAAACAAAAACCAAAAGCAACAAAAAGATCATAATCAATTTCAAATGTCCTTTTCCATAGGGTCAAGGGGATGGATGGGCTTGATGAGGTCTGTTAGGAAGGATGCATCCTGTTAAGACCTGTGATGGATGCTAAGCAAAAAGATCGGTATGTTAAAGGATTTTCAAAATTGATGAGATTCGTTGGTGCAAGTGGGGCTTTGCTTGTTAAGGATCAGCTGGATAAGGGCGTAGCTTGATGACACAACCACAAGGGAGGCAAGACAACCTAAAGACCTAGGGGCTCGGGGGCCAATCAAAGATTAGCCTTGCCTACGTGAAAGCGCAGAGCCCTCGTAGTTCACGAAAAAGGACCATGGATAAAATGGAAAGAGGACAAAGGTGACCGATGATGGACACAAGACGTGACCGACAAATGCCCCGGGGAGGATCGAATGACCAACCTTGCCTACGTGAAAGCGCAGGGGCAATGTAGTTTGATGGAAGGATGGAAGTGGGACAAGAGGGTGGGATCTAGATGAAGACCGACACGATGGATGATCCTATATGATGACATGGACCGACGGACGAAAGACATAGGCTCAAAGTAGGATATAAGGAAGCTCAGGATGAGGGATAGGTAAGGTGAGTTGTCCAATGCTCAATCAACAAGTACCAAGCGGCCTAGGTTGATGTGGGTGGGGAGGAAAGTGCGTATGACAACATAAAGTAACTAGGATGCCAGGTAGATAATGATTAATCCCTCTATGGATGACGCCTGTTATCTGGTTTTCACCATCCATACTTATCCAAGGCGCCACCAAGAGGTGATTTTCACCATAGGACGAATTTTTTTTTATTTTTTTTTATTTTCGATAAGGTAGACCAAGCGGACTTTAAGCGTAGAACCTTTTTAGATGGAGAATATTGACAGGTTTGTCAAGGGGATCTCTGTCCAGAGTAGCCAACCTATAGGCTCCATATCCATATTTAGCAGTTATGATGTATGGCCCTAACCAATTGGCCTCAAATTTGCCTTTCTTGTCACGATCTTGCTGAGTGCGGTGATTTTCTTTAAGCACAAGTTCACCAACCTGGAATTGCCTGGGGCGGACCTTTTTATTGTAGTGACGTTTAAGGCGATTCTGGTATACTTGTAGGTGATCATAGGCCCATATTCTACGTTCATCTAGTAACTCCAGCTGGGCAAGGCGTGCAATGCGGGCATCTTCTTCGCTGATGAGGTTCTTTAAAGAAATTCTCAATGAGGGGAGCTCAACTTCGATTGGTAAGACGGCTTCAGCTCCATATACTAACGAGTATGGGGTGGCGCCTGTTGGGGTACGGATGGATGTACGGTATGCCCAAAGGGCGGGATGAATGTGAAGGTGCCAATCTCGTCCAGTGCTATTGACCACCTTTTTGAGGATGCGGATGAGGGTTTTGTTGGTTGCTTCTGCCTGACCATTACCCTGAGGGTAGTAAGGCGTTGACCAACGATGTTGGATGTGGAAAGTATCGCACAGGTGTTTCATGGCTTGGTTCTTAAATGGCTTTCCGTTATCGTAAAATGATGTGAGGGGATACCATATCTCAGAGAATATGGTAGAGGATGAATTTAGAAATCGAAAGTACCGGGTTGATTTGGGAGATGGCATTGCTTCCACCCATTTGGTGAAGTACTCAACAGCAGTTGATGATGAATGTATGGTCAGTTTGATGATGGTGGGTGAATCTTGGCTAATCAAGTCAAAACCCCATTGAGAGAACGGCCATGGTGCTGGAGAGGTCAAGATCTTGTGGCCGGAGCTGCGGATCAACCGCATGCCGTTGACATTACCTTAAGACATTTCTTTACAGTACCCTCGGCAAGCATCATAGCCGCGTGAGTCTACCAATAGTATCCGTACTCAAGAAGATTCTTTTCGGGCCGTGAGCTTACAAATTACATTGAGTGAGCCCACAATGTACAAACCATGTAATTGTTAGTACCGCTTTTGGGTTTCTGGGCCTCATTCGTGACATCTCTCAGAGGGGATTCCATCATACCCGCTGCATTTATAAAGCGGACACCAACGGTGATGCATCGATGAACGATGGATAAAGGATTTACGCTATTGCGTAAGTTCCCGGGTAAGGAAGTTGTCACTCGAGGTAAGTATATATGTTCTGGTACCACTCGGAGGCTGACCTACGACATCGCGACACCATGCCGTCGTGACATCATATGCGGTGGATTACCGTGATGTTCGACCGTAAACTCACACTCGGGTCCGGATCTTTTGGGCATGTCAATCAAAGAGCCAATAGGCCATGGCGCCTGGCCGCTTTATTCTCGCACTGGTGGACGGCCAAACCGTATGGAGGTGTTTCATTTCTTGAAGCCGTCTGAATTACGCGCTTATGTGGGTATAGCTTTGTCATCCTTTGTGAGGAATTCATCATTAACTTGTCCGATAACCAACAAGGAATCTCCAAAGACTTTCAAATGTGTAATGTGCCATTGTTTTGCAATTCTAAGGCCGGTGAGGAGGGCCTCATACTCCGCCATATTGTTGGTGCAGGGAAATGCTATTCTGAAGGATTTTGGGATGTAGTCACCTTGAGGGGTGACTAATAGAATTCCTGCCCCTGATCCATTGTGAGTATATGAGCCATCAAAGTATAATGTCCAAGTTGGTGCTTCTGTTACAGTGTAGATTCCTTCATCTGGGAATTCAGTGTCTATTGGGTAGGCGTCTACTAGTGGTGCTTCAGCCAATTGATCAGCAATAACCTGTCCTTTAATAGCTTTGCGCTCTACATACTCAATGTCAAATTCGCTTAGCAACATGACCTATTTGGCCATGCGGCCAGTCAAGGTGGTCCTAGACAACAGATATTTCAAAGGATCAATTTTAGCAATTAATTTGACTGGGTGACTGAGCATGTAATGGCGGAGTTTCTGTGTACTGAAGACTAGAGCAAGGCACACTTTTTCCATAGGAGAGTAATTTAACTCATAACCGACTAGTGTTCTGCTGATGTAGTAGACTGCCCTTTCTTTGAGTGACTCATCATGCTGCGCCAATAATGCCCCCAGTGCGACCGAGGTAGCCGAGATATAAAGTAGGAGGGGTTTTCCTGGAGTAGGCGGCATCAAAATTGGGGGATGAGCTAAGTATTCCTTGATTTTATCAAAACCCATTTGACACTGTGGAGTCCATCGGAAGACGGAATTTTTCTTCAAAAGATGGGTAAACGGCTGACATTTATCTGCAAGTTGGGCTATAAACCGCCGGATGGATTGCATTTTTCCCTGGAGGCTCCTTAACTGCTTTAGATTGCGTGGAGGCGGCATGTCCAGAATAGCCTTTACCTTGGCAGGATCAACTTCAATACCTCTGCGGGAGACTATGAACCCCAACAATTTCCCTGAGGTGACGCCAAAGACACACTTTTTTGGATTCAACCGCAACTTATAGTGCTCTAGTCGCTCAAATATCTTCTTCAGAATGGTGGGATGCTCGGCTCGCGTTCTGGATTTCCCTAATAGGTCATCAACATAGTCTTCCATGATAATGTGGATAAGGTCACAAAAGGACACAGCTCTGCCCCATTCTTTGTGGTAATCGGCGCACTATCAACGTAAGGTGCCCCAAGGGGTCGTGGAAGGCGCTGCAGGATGGCTCCTCAAAAGGATTCTGGATCCGTTGTAACCGAGAGAAGCCGCACCGCGAGAGACAACATCTCATGTCCTGCCGTTAAATCAACCAACATGTCAATATTAGGAAGAGGGAAATCATCTTTTGGGCAGGCTTTGTTGAGATCCCTAAAATCTGTGCAGACCCGAATGTCACCATTAGGTTTAGCAACCGGCACTATGTTAGAGATCCATTCGGAGTAGTCAATAGGTCTGATAAAACCCGCGTCCAGTAACTTCTCCAACTCTTTCTTTACTATCAACGCAACTTGCGGATGCATCTTACGAAGTTTCTGCTTGACGGGTTTGGCGTCTGGGCGAATGTCTAAGTGGTGAACCACTAAAGCAGGGTCTAAGCCTGGCATGTCTGAATATGACCAGGCAAAATTGATGACGCCTTCTCGGAGTAGCTGCGCAAAGATCGGATATTCTTGTTCAGAGAGTGACTTGGCTACATAGGTGATCTTCGGATTTTCAGCAGTTCCCAAATTAACTTCTTACGTTTCTTCAATCAGGATAGATGATCTGGAAGATAGCTGAGTTCCCATAAGGGGAAGATGAACATCTCCATCTTCCGGCGCCTCTTCGAGGTTTTCGCCTTCAGATGCGTCCTTTATTTTTACTTTTTCTAGGTCAGGAAGTGCCTCAGGGAGGTTTTCACTAGATGACCTCTTTTTATTTTTCTGATTTTTATTTTTGCGACTAGAGTGTTCATCCTCCCCCAATCCCATAAGGTTGACGTAGGTGTCCATAGTCATACTGACAGGTGTGGTGTTGTGTAGGTCCCAGTCAATGAGTTCAGGGTGACGAAGGGATAGGCTGATGGTGCAAACAGATAGGCATTCAAACATGGAGGATAAATCAGTGTGATCAACATCATCGTATGCATGTATGATGGATTCCTCCTCGGGTATGTCTGCCAATGAGCCATCGTCCGTGGTGACACTATTAGAAGTGTTAGATGATGTTGCGGGACTCTTTTGCTTTCTGTCATACCCAATGCCCACATTTTTTGGTAGCAGAGACGTATCAATGGGTTGTAACCGCCCTTGTTCTTGCTTTCCTAGGCCTCTGCCTTGATAGTTATGTTTTTCCATGAACTTTGTTGGCCAAGGATACTTTTCCTGAAAATATTTCTTTAGGGGAGTTTCTGGTTCGGGCTCTTCGCGGTAGACCCACTGACTTATGTCTTCCTCTGGTGCATCGATCTTGACACTTGGGGATACAAAAGTGGTGGTAGGGATATTTTTGCCCTGGAAGGTGACAATCTTGTCTTCCTTTAGGGAAGCGTGGGAAGGTTGACCATACTCGTGTGGCGATGGTGGCATGGTTGCTACATTAAGGGCAGTGTGCATTTCATACTCGCCACACCCTTTGTCGATGATCTGGACTTTTGTGACTGTGGGGTCAGTGGGGGATGGAGTGGTGGTTACAGTAGATGATGGATTGGAGGATGATGGATTGGAGGATAATGACTGGGAGGCCCCCATTTCGACCCCAGGACAATAATGTAAATGGGGGAAAGATGCTTCTAAAGCTTGACAATACTCAAATGGTTGGGGGTCGGCATAGATGGTGACCTCCTGTTCGTTAACTGGGAATTTGAGGCATTGATGGTAAGTGGATGGGACAGCCTGCATAGCATGGAGCCATGGGCGGCCAAGGAGGAGATTATATGGTAAGTCCAGATCGAGGACATGACAGGTGGTATATTGGAGCACAGGTCCCACTTGGATAGGGAGACTGATAATTCCTTCTGAATTTCTTTCCGCATTGTCATAAGCCTTGATTGTAATTATCTGGTTGCTTAGGTCCGCTTGAGAATACCCTATCTGTTTTATGAATTTCAAAGTACATAGATTAAGGGCAGAGCCATTATCTACCAAGACCCTTTTTATTTTATGACGGGCAATTATGACTTCGATATGTAGGGGGCGGTTGTGATTGATGCCAATGTTGGGCATATCATTTTGGCTGAAGTGGAGGTGGTGAGACAAAGCCAAGTGTCCCACCAAAGCTTGGAATTGTGTGGGGTCGATGTCGTTTGGGACATGGGTTTCCTGCAAGGCTTTATTGAGAATCTCTTGATGTACCGGGGAAGACTTAAGCAAATCTAAAATGGATATGTGAGCGGGGGTCTTCCTTAGGTGATCAAGGATGTTATATTGAGAGTTTGCAGGAGTGGGTTGGATGGGTGTAGCGGCCGCAGGGATGGTGATGCGGGCTCGTCGTGTAGTCACAGCACATTGAGGATCTTTGGCTTTAACGTGTATCATGGATACCCGAGGTTCGACCTGCTCAATGTAATGAATAACGCCTTCATAATTGAGGGGCACATTCTTGTAATTCACATTATTGGTGCTGTTGTTTTGGGGATGACTAGTGGAGGCGCTAGGACCTTGACTATGATTTGGGAAGGCGTTTTGATAGATTTGCAGTTGAGCATTGGACGACGAAGGTTGACTGGGGTCAACCTTGATATCTCCTCGATCAATGAGATCTTGGACATAATTTTTTAAACCCTGACACTTATTCAAGGAGTGTCCCTTGATTTTATGAAAGTCACAATACTCATTGTCTTTGAACCATGCCGGCTTGGGTTTGGACTCATCGAATGGTTTGGTGACAGGATATGTGATGGGATAATTGATTTGTAACAATTTATTGAAAACAACACTCAAGGGTTCACCCAATTGGGCGTATTGACGTTTGGTGTTCCCCTGATTTCTTTGGTTTGACTGTTGAGGGGGACGAGGTGCCCCCTGCGGTACTGATATGGCGTTGGGTACAGACTGTTGTTGCCCTTGGGATGCATTAGCCACTTGGACATGTTTGGTGTCTGTCACTCCATCATTCACTGCATTTTTGTTTTTGTTCCAAAATCGTGATTTATCTCCGAATGACCGTTCTTTGTCATGACTGTGTATTTTAATGTGTCCTTTGGCGATAAGGGCACGTTCAAGGATAGGTCCCTTTTCCACTATCTCAGCAAAAGTGGTGACACAGTGTAGTCTAAAATTGTGGGCCATGTCAGGATGTGAATTTTCCACAAAAAGAGTGACCATGTCTTTTTCTTTCAAAGGATTTTTCATTCGACTAGCTAATGCACGCCACCGTTGGAGGTAGCTGGTAAAGGTTTCTCCATCCCATTGTTTCTCTTTCAAGAGATCTAAGGTGTCAGTATCCTTCCGCAAATTGAAGGAGAAGTAGGAGACAAACTGTTCTGATAAGTCTGCAAAAGTTTTTATAGACCCCTTTTCAAGAGTCATGAACCAATCTAGGGCGTGGCTTGCTAGACTTCTTGGGAACAGACGTAAGAGATAGTTATCACTATACATGACTTCTTGACACTGTGCATAAAACTCTTGCAAGTGGGCCTTAGGGTCTTTGTCTCCCTTGTATTTGTCAAATTTTGGAATCTCGAAGTGTTTAGGGAATGGGATCAATGAGATGGATGGATCGAACGGATATGGGCATATATCTTCAAATTTGAATGATTGTTTTGTGCCCCCTGCTTGAAGGTCCTTAAGGGCGGCTTTGATTTCCAACAGGTCCGAGCTAGCTGGTGGTGGGTTGGGGGGATATGGATGATAGAAAGATGAGGGATCTTGTTGAAAGGGTGTCGGATTGTTAAAATGTGGGTTTGGATGGTTGGATGATGATACGACTTGATGATAAGGTAGGGGGTTTTGTTGATATGGGGGTTGTTGTTGTGGGACATAATATGAATTTGTTTGGTGAAGGTGTGGGGTAGGTTGCTGAGGGACTTGGACGGGACGTTGCGTGTTGGCCTGTTGATATTGAGGATATTGTTGTGATTGTTGGGAGGTTGCATAGAACGGTTGTTGGTAAAATTGTTGTTGATTATGGTGGTAGTAGTGTTGTGGAGGTTGATGTTGCGGCATCGAATGTTGTATGGACTGAGGTGGGATATTATGTTGTGGTTGGACCTTTGGACGCAAAAGGGACGCAAGAAAGGGAGATATGGTTTGGGTAGGCGGTTGAGAGGGATTGCCTTGTGATTGGTAGGATGGTTGTTGTGAAGAGGTCAAAGTATTGGGTATAGGTTGTTGCGGATGAGACGGCGGGGGTTGTGTGGGCACACTTTGTAAAGGAATTTGTTGGGTTCCACTTGGAATGTTCAATTGGGGTGCGCCTTGTGGTGGTATTTGAGGCGGGATAGTAGATTGGGGAACCTGTTGAGGTGGTGCGTTGGTGGTCCCAGGAGGAGGAAGCGATGTAGCAAAGGAGGTACCCCCAATATTGACTGTAGGTGGGTTCAAAGGAGGGGGTGCGGTTAATGTTAATGGCGGGGGTTGCGGAATGTTTTGTGGCATGCCATAAGCGAAAGGATTATTGGGATCGGGCACCTGAGATCCACCTATAACGGAGGTCGAAGCATGTGGGGGATAATTAACCTGATAGAGGACGACATTGCCAAATTCAGGTTGATGCCAACCCTCAATTGGAGGAACATTGGAAAAGTATGAACCTTCAGGTGCATTTTGGGACCCTTGGAGTACGTGAGATGGGGTACCCTTGTATTTGGACAAGTCAACATTGGAGGGAGGTTTAACACCCTTCTCAATTAGGTGGGCCAGGATTTCTTCCCCATGTTTCTCAAGCAAACGGTCAGTCATTTGTACATTGGCAGGATTACTAAAATGTTCCTCAAGTGTGAGTTCAGGTTGATTAACCATGCTCTCTTCTCCATGTGGCGAGTTATTCTGATTCTCAGTGTTGGAGTGTGATGAAGTACCATTGTGAGGGTCATGTAAGATGTTGGTACCCTTGTTGGGATCTGATGAGGTGTTGTTGAGATCTTGGGGATTGTTGGATTGGGCATTTGAGCTTGAAGGTCGGCCATCTTCTTTGCTTGTGAACGGGTCTGAACGGGCATGCAAATGCTAGATGAGTAGGTTAATGCCTTTGTCAAATGATTTGATTGTGATAGAGTGTGGATTGGATCTAATTGGACTTCGATCAATTGGATTGGATTTAAATTGGATTGGGTTTGATTTGGATTGATCAGATTTGATTGATTGAATTTGAGATTTTGGATTAGATTGGATTTGGATTGACTTGATTGGCACTCCCACCCACCCACCCCACTCCACCCCACCCCACACCCACCCCACCCAACCCCACCCAC
>VDFB02281492.1:771726692-771776444 GCA_007258455.2 Sequoia sempervirens | reverse complement strand
CTAGTTGACTTATTTTGTTATGTATGTGTGTATGACGGATTTTTGTATGAATATTTTATGTATGCAAGATGTGGTATATTATGCATCTAACACTTTGTGATACAGGTGGTGATGTATGTATGGATCTTACGTATGGTGATGCAGGTGGCGATGGATATATGGTCCTAACACGTAATGCAAGTAACACACGGCCATAAGTGTCAATAAGAACTAACATGGTAATAAGAGGTGGGTATGTAGTAATGGGGAAGATGGATGTCATGTGGCATCTGTCAAGGAGTATCAGTACCCTGAGAGGAATGGGAGAGAATGGGGGAAAGCATTTGCACAACCGAAAACCATAAGGTGAGTGTTAATGCAGTGATTATGAAAAATGCAATCCTAATTCAATTAGCCATCTTTGGAGCACTGGTTTTTGCTATAGCATAAGACACGATTCACCAAGGTATGGAGGACCAAGGTAGATTAGTGTCTAATGCATGAGACAAACACGCTAGACAAGAAGGCTATCCCGATACCCCAAAGTCGCGAGGACCTTGTTCGGGTCCAGTATTGGGATAACCACAAACACAAAAGGATGCCCCAACATAACACAAGACCGCAGGGATCTTGGTGGGTACTATGTGAGACAACCAAGAAAACACAAAAAAGATCAAGATATGCCCCTATGTGGATTAATCAAAACACACCATAATATGATGGATCATGACGGCCTTGATTAGTGATGATAGGGAGCCCAAATGATAAACAAAAACCAAAAGCATCAAAAATATCATAATCAATTTAAAATGTCCATTGCCATAGGATCAAGGGGATAGATGGGATGGATGAGGTCTGTTAGGAAGGATGTATCCTATTAAGACCTATGCTGGATGCTAAGCAAAAAGATCGGTATGATAAAGGATATTTAGAATTGATTAGATTCATTGGTACAAGTGGGTTTTGTTTGTTAAGAACCAGTTAGATAAAGGCATAACTTGATGACAACCAGAAGGGAGACAAGACACAACCTAACGACCTAGGGGCTCGGGGGCCGATTAGAGATTAGCCTTGCCTACGTGAAAGCGCAGAGCCCTCGTAGTTCATGGAAAAAGACCAAGGATAAAGTGGAAAGAGGACAATGGTGACCGATGATGGACACAAGACGCGACCGACAAATGCCCCGAGGGAGGATCGAATGACCAACCTTGCCTACGTGAAAGCGCAGGGGCAACATAGTTCGATAAAAGGACCATGGACAAAAGCGAGAAGGGACTAGTGGAGATGAGAGGATGGAAGACCAAAACAAAGTTGATCTGAGAGTGCCCGGGGGGCAGATCGCACGATCAGCCTTGCCTACGTAAAAGCGCAGGGGCAACGTAGTTCGATAAGAAGATGGAAGTGGGACAAGAGGATGAGATCTAGATGGAGACCGACACAATGGTTTATCCTATATGACGACACAGGCCGACGGACGAAAGACATAAGCTCAAAGTGGGATATAAGAAAGCTCAGGATGAGGGATAGGTAAGATGAGTTGTCCAATGCTCAATCAACAAATACCAAGCGGCCTAGGCTGATGTGGGTGGGGATGCAAGTGCGGATGACAACATAAAGTAACTAGGATGCGGTAGATAATGATTAAGCCCTCTATGGATGGCCTTTTATTTACCCGAGGTTTTCACCATTCATACTTATCAAAGCCACCAAGAGGTGCTTTTCACCCATAGGGCGTTATTTCTCTTTACTATTTTTTGGATTTTTATTTTTATTTTTTTTTTTGATTTTTTGATAGGGTAGACCAAGTGGACCTTAAGCGTAGAACCTTTTTAGATGGAGAATATTAACAGGTTCGTCAAGGGGATCTCTGTCCAGAGTAGTCAGCCTGTAAGCTCCAGATCCATATTTGGCAGTTATGATATATGGCCCTAACCAGTTTGCTTCAAATTTGCCTTTCTTGTCACGATCTTGCTGAGTGCGGTGATTTTCTTTGAGCACAAGTTCACCAACCTGGAATTGCCTGGGGTGAACCTTTTTATTGTAGTGACGTTTAAGGCGATTCTAGTATACTTGTAGGTGATCATAGGCCCGTATTCTACGTTCATCTAGTAACTCCAGCTGGGCAAGGCGTGCAACGCGGGCATCTTCTTCGCTGATGAGGTTCTTCAAGGAAATTCTCAATGAGGGGAGCTCAACTTCGATTGGCAAGACGGCTTCAGCTCCATATACTAAAGAGTATGGGGTGGCGCCTGTTGGGGTACGGATAGATGTGCGGTATGCCCAAAGGGCAGGATGTATGTGAAGGTGCCAATCTCGTCCAGTGTTATTGACCACCTTTTTGAGAATGCGGATGAGGGTTTTGTTGGTCGCTTCTGCCTGACCATTACCCTGGGGGTAATAAGGCGTTGACCAACGATGTTGGATGTGGAAAGTATCGCATAGGTGTTTCATGGCTTGGTTCTTAAATGGCTTTCCGTTATCAGAAATGATGGTGGAGGGGATACCATATCTGCAGAGAATATGGTAGAGGATGAATTTAGAAATCTGAGTACCAGTTGATTTGGGAGAGTGGCATTGCTTCCACCCATTTGGTGAAGTACTCAGTTGCAGTGATGATGAATGTATGGCCGTCGGATGATGGTGGGTGAATCTTGCCAATCAAGTCAAAACCCCATTGAGAGAACGGCCATGGTGCTAGAGAGGCTGAAGATCTTGTGCCGGAGCGTGGATCAAATCCGCATGCTGTTGACACGGAAGACATTTCTTTACAAATTCGCAAGCATCATGTTCCAGAGTCGGCCAATAGTATCCAGCCCGCAAGATTCTTTTAGCCAGAGCCATACCATTTGAGTGGGCCCCACAAATACCACCATGTACTTCCGTTAGTACCGTCTGGGCCTCAGTCCCATTCAGACATCTCAGGAGGATTCCATCATACCCGCGACGATAAAGCGTATCACCAACAATTATGTATCGGGACGAACAATGGATGAAGGATTTACGTTGGTTGCGTGTAAGCTCGAGGGGTATGGTGTTGTCACAGAGGTAAGTATATATGTCTTGGTACCACGGGGAGACAGGACCTACAACATCACACACCATGTCAGTGTCAGGAATGTCGTATGCAGGGATTAACAATTGCTCGACCAGAAACTCGCACTCTGTCCGATCCTTGGGCATGTCAATCAGAGAACCAATAGTGGCCATGGCGTCTGCTGCTTTATTCTGCACCCGGGGGATTTGGTCAAACTGTATGGAGGTGAAATATTTCTTGAAATCGTCCACCATGCGTTTATAGGGTAGCAGTTTGTCATCCTTCGTGAGGAACTCATCATTAACTTGCCGGATAACCAACAAGGAATCTCCAAAGACTTTCAAATGTGTAATGCGCCATTGTTTTGCAATTCTAAGGCCGGTGAGGAGGGCTTCATATTCCGCCATATTGTTGGTGCAAGGAAACGCTATTCTGAATGATTTTGGGATGTAGTCACCTTGAGGGGTGACTAATAGAATTCTGGCCCCAGATCCACTGTGAGTGTATGAGCCATCAAAGTATAATGTCCAAGTTGATGCTTCTATTATTGTGTAGATTCCTTCATCCGGGAATTCAGTGTCTATTGGGTAGGCATCTACTAGTGGCGCTTCAGCCAATTGATCAGCAATAACCTGTCCTTTAATAGCTTTGCGCTCCACATAATCGATGTCAAATTCGCTTAGCAGCATGACCCATTTGGCCATACGGCCAGTCAAGGTGGTTCTAGACAACAGGTATTTCAAAGGATCAATTTTAGCAATTAATTTGATTGGGTGACTGAGCATGTAATGGCGGAATTTCTGTGTACTGAAGACTAGCGCAAGGCACGCTTTTTCCATAGGAGAGTAATTTAACTCATAGCCGACTAGTGTTTTGCTGATGTAGTAGATTGCTCTTTCTTTGAGTGACTCATCGTGCTGTGCCAATAATGCCCCTAGTGCGACTGAGGTAGCAGAGATATAAAGCAAGAGGGGTTTTCCTGGGATAGGCGGCATCAAAATTGGTGGATGAGCTAAGTATTCCTTGATTTTATCAAAACCCATTTGACACTGTGGAGTCCATCGGAAGACGAAATCTTTCTTCAAAAGATGGGTAAACGGCTAACATTTATCTGCAAGTTGGGCTATAAACCGCCGAATGGACTGCATTTTTCCCTGGAGGCTCCTTAACTGCTTTAGATTGCGTGGAGGCAGCATGTCCAGAATAGCCTTTACTTTGGCAGGATCAACTTCAATACCTCTGCGGGAGACTATGAAACCCAACAATTTCCCTGAGGTGACGCCAAAGACACACTTTTTTGGATTCAACCGCAACTTATAGTGCTCTAGTCGCTCAAATATCTTCTTCAGAATGGTGGGATGCTCGGCTCGCGTTCTGGATTTCCCTAATAGGTCATCAACATAGTCTTCCATGATAATGTGGATAAGGTCATGGAAGATAACGGTCATAGCTCTTTGATACGTTGCCCCCGCATTCTTGAGACCGAAGGGCATGACATTGTAACAGAAGGTGCCCCAAGGAGTTGTGAAGGCGGTCTTGTGTTGGTCTTCAGGTGCAATTCGGATCTGGTTGTAACCGGAGAAGCCATCCATGAGGGACAACATCTCATGTCCTGCCGTTAAATCAACCAACATGTCAATATTAGGAAGAGGGAAATCATCTTTTGGGCAGGCTTTGTTGAGATCCCTAAAATCTGTGCAGACCCGAATGTCACCATTTGGTTTAGCAACCGGCACTATGTTAGAGATCCATTCGGAGTAATCAATAGGTCTGATAAAACCCGCATCCAGTAACTTCTCCAACTCTTTCTTTACTAACAACGCAACTTGCGGATGCATCTTACGAAGTTTTTGCTTGACGGGTTTGGCGTCTGGGCGAATGTCTAAGTGGTGAACCACTAAAGCAGGGTCTAAGCCTGGCATGTCTGAATATGACCAGGCAAAATTGATGACGCCTTCTCGGAGTAGCTGCGCAAAGATCGGATATTCTTGTTCGGAGAGTGACTTGGCTACATAGGTGATCTTCGGATTTTCAGCAGTTCCCAAATTAACTTCTTGCGTTTCTTCAATTAGGATAGACGATCTGGCAGATAGCTGAGTTCCCATAAGGGGAAGATGAACATCTCCATCTTCCGGCGCCTCTTCGAGGTTTTTGCCTTCAGATGCGTCCTTTATTTTTACTTTTTCTAGGTCAGGAAGCGCCTCAGGGAGGTTTTCACTAGATGACCTCTTTTTATTTCTCTGATTTTTATTTTTGCGACTGGAGTGTTCATCCTCCCCTAATCCCATAAGGTTGACGTAGGTGTCCGCAGGCATATTGACAGGTGTGGTGTTGCGTAGGTCCCAATCAATGAGTTCAGGGTGACGAAGGGATAGGCTGATGGTGCAAACAGATAGGCATTCGAACATGGAAGATAAATCAGTGTGATCGACATCATCGTATCCATGTATGATGGATTCTTCCTCGGGTATGTCTTCCAATGAGCCATCATCCACGGTGATACTATTGGAAGTATTAGATGACGTTGCAGGGCCTTTCTGTTTGCTGTCATACCCAATTCCTACCTTCTTTGGTAACTGTTGTGTATCGATGGGTTGCAATCGCCCTTGCTCCTCTTTACCTAGGCCTCTACCTTGGTAGTTATGTTTTTCCACAAACTTTGTTGGCCAAGGATACTTTTCCTGAAAATATTTCTTTAAGGGAGTTTCTGGTTCGGGCTCTTCCCGGGAGACCCACTGACTTATGTCTTCCTCTGGTGCATCGATCTTGACACTCGGAGATCTGAAGGTGGTAGTAGGAATGTTTTTTCCGCTGAAAGTGATGATCTTGTCTTCCTTTTGTATAGCATGTGCAGGTTGACCGTACTCATGCGGTGACGGTGGCATAGTGGCTACATTGAGAGCCGTATGCATCTCATACTCACCACACCCTTTGTCAATGATCTGGACTTTAGTGACTGAAGGATTAGTGGCGGGGGATGGAGTGGTGATTACGGTGGATGATGGATTGGAGGATGATGGATTGGAGGATGGATGGGATGCCCCCATTTCGACCCCTGGACAATAATGTAAATGTGGAAAAGATGCTTCTAAAGCTCGACAATACTCAAACGGTTGGGGGTCGGCATAGATGGTGACCTCTTGTCCATTGACTGGGAATTTGAGGTATTGATGGTACGTGGATGGGACGGCTTGCATAGCATGGAGCCATGGGCGGCCAAGGAGGAGATTATATGGTAAGTCCAGATCAAGGACATGACAGGTAGTATATTGGAGCACAGGTCCCACTTGGATAGGAAGACTGATGATCCCTTCTGAATTTCTCTCTACATTGTCGTAAGCCTTGATTGTAATTATCTGGTTGCTTAGGTTCGCTTGAGAATACCCTATCTGTTTTATAAATTTCAAAGTACATAGATTGAGGGCAGAGCCATTATCTATCAAGACCCTTTTTATTTTATGGCGGGCAACTATGACTTCGATATGTAGGGGACGGTTGTGATTAACATCGATGTTGGGCATATCATCTTGGCTGAAGTGAAGGTGATGAGACAAAGCCAAGTGTCCCACCAAAGCTTGGAATTGTGTGGGGTCGATGTCATTTGGTACGTGGGTTTCCTGCAAGGCTTTATTGAGGATCTCTTGATGTACTGAGGAAGACTTAAGCAAATCCAGAATAGATATATGAGTGGGGGTCTTCCTTAGGTGATCAAGGATGTTATATTGAGAGTTTGCAGGAGTGGGTTGGATGGGTGTAGCGGCTGCGGGGACGGTAATGCGGGCCTGTTGTGTAGTCACAGCACATTGAGGGTCTTTGGCTTTAACGTGTATCATGGATACTCGGGGTTCCACCTGCTCAATGTAATGAATAACGCCTTCATAATTGAAGGGCACATTCTTGTAATTCACATTATTGGTGCTGTTGTTTTGGGGATGACTAGTGGAGGTGCTAGGACCTTGACTATGGTTTGGGAAGGTGTTTTGATAGATTTGTAGTTGAGCGTTGGACGACGAAGGTTGACTAGGGTCAACCTTGATATCTCCTCGATCAATGAGATCTTGGACATAATTCTTTAAACCCTGACACTTATTCAAGGAGTGTCCCTTGATTTTATGAAAGTCACAATACTCATTGTCTTTGAACCATGCCGGCTTGGGTTTGACTCATCGAATGGTTTGGTGACAGGATATGTGATGGGGTAATTGATTTGTAACAATTTGTTAAAAACAACACTCAAGGGTTCACCCAATTGGGCGTATTGACGTTTGGTGTTCCCTTGATTTCTTTGGTTTGACTGTTGAGGGGGACGAGGTGTCCCCTGGGGTACTGATATGGCATTAGGTACAGACTGCTGTTGCCCTTGGGATGCATTAGCCACTTGGACATGTTTGGTGTCTGTCACTCCATCGTTGACCGCATTCTTGTTTTTATTCCAGAATCGTGGTTTATCTCCAAATGACTTTTCTTTGTCATGACTGTATATTTTGATGTGTCCTTTGGAAACAAGGGCACGCTCAAGGATAGGTCCCTTTTCCACTATCTCGGCGAAAGTGGTGACACAATGTAGTATGAAGTTGTGGGCCATGTCAGGATGAGAATTTTCCACGAAAAGGGTGACCATGTCTTTTTCTTTCAAAGGATTCTTCATTCAACTGGCTAATGCATGCCATCGTTGGAGGTAGCTGGTAAAGGTCTCTCCATCCCGTTGTTTCTCTTTTAGGAGATCTAAGGTGTCAGTATCCTTCTGCAAATTGAAAGAGAAATAGGATACAAACTGCTCTGATAAGTCTGCAAAAGTTTTTATAGACCCCTTTTCGAGAGTCATGAACCAATCTAGGGCATGGCTTGCTAGGCTTCGTGGGAACAAGCGTAAGAGATAGTTATCACTGTACATGACTTCTTAACATTGTGCATAAAACTCCTACAAGTGAGCCTTAGGGTCTTTGTCTCCCTTGTATTTGTCAAATTTTGGAATCTCGAAATGCTTAGGGAATGGGATCAATGAGATGGATGGATCAAACGGATATGGGCATATATCTTCGAATTTGAATGATTGTTTTGTAGCCCCTGCTTGAAGGTCCTTAAGTGCGGCTTTAATTTCCAACAAATCCGAGCTAGCTGGTGGTGGGTTGGGGGGATAGTGATGATGGAAAGATGAGGGATCTTGTTGAAAGGGTGTCGGATTGTTGAAATGTGGGTGTGGATGACTGGATGATAACACGGTTTGTTGGTGAGATGGAGGATTTTGCTGAAGTGGGGGTTGCTGTTGTGGGACGTAATATGGATTTGTTTGGTAAACATGCGGGGTAGGTTGTTGAGGAACTTGGATAGGACGTTGTATGTTAGTTTGTTGGTATTGAGGGTATTGTTGTGATGGTTGGGAGGTCGTGTAAAATGGTTGTTGGGGAAGTTGTTGTTGGTTGTGATAGTAGTAGTGCTATGGAGGTTGTTGTTGTGGTGCCGAGTGTTGTATGGACTGAGGTGGGATATTATGTTGTGGTTGGATCTTTGGGCACAAAAGAGACGCAAGAAAGGGAGATATGGTTGGGACAGTAGATTGAGATGGATTGCCTTGTGATTGGTAGGATGGTTGTTGTGAAGAGGTCGATGTATTGGGTATAGGTTGTTGCGGATGAGATGGCAGCGGTAGCATAGGCACGTTTTGTAGAGAGGGTTGTTGGGTACTGCTCAGAATGTTCAGCTGGGGTGTGCTTTGTGAAGGTAATTGAGGTAGAATGGTGAGCGAGGGAACCTGTTGAGGTGGTATATTAGTGGTCCCAGGAGGTGGGAGGGGTGTGGCAAAGGAGGTGATCCCAATGTTGACGGGAGGTTGGCTGGAAGGGGAAGGTGTTGTTAATGTTAATGGCAGAGGTTGTGGAACGCTTTGTGGCATGCCATAAGCAAAAGGGTTATTGGGATCAGGCACTTGAGGTCCTCCTATGGCTGAGGTGGAAGCGTGTGGGGGATAATTAACTTGATAGAGAACGACATTTCCAAATTCGGGTTGATGCCAACCTTCGACTGGAGGAACATTGGAGAAGTATGAACCTTCGGGTGCACTTTGGGACTCTTGGGGTACGTTAGATGGAGCACTCCTATATTTGGACAAGTCAACATTGGGGGGGGGTTTAACTCCTTTCTCAATTAGGTGGGCTAGGATTTCTTCCCCGTGTTTCTCAAGCAAATGGTCAGTCATTTGTACATTGGCAGGATTACTAAAATGTTCCTCAAGTGTGAGTTCGGGTTGATTAACCATACTCTCCTCTCCATGTGGCGAGTTATTCTGATTCTTAGTGTTGGAGTGCGATGAAGTACCATTATGTGGATCATGAGGGGCGTTGGCACCCTTGTTAGGATCTGATAAGGTGCTGATTGTGTTTTTGGGATCTTGGGAGTTGTGGGATTGGACATTTTGAGCTTGTTGGTCGGCCATTTTCTTTGCCTGCGAATGGGTCTGAACGGGCATGCAAATGTGGGATGAGTGGATTAGAGACTTTTGTCAAATGATTTGATTATGATGGGATAAGGTTTGGACCAGATTTTGTTGGGATATATTGGATTGGATTGGATTGGATTGGATTGGATTGGATTTGATTAGATTTGATTGGATTTGATTGGATTGGATTTGATTAGATTTGATTGGATTTGATTGGATTGGATTTGATTGGATTGGATTTGATTAGATTGGATTGGATTAGATTGGATTTGATATGAAAGATGTGGGAGAGGGATCTTAAGCTTGATCACGTGGGATTATCCTTAGTGACCCTAGAGCTCCGATTGATTAATAGGATGATTACGGCACCGAATCCACCTTAAGCTAGGAATGGATTGATTGGGCCGCAGATGATAACTTACAACACTGAATTTGCCTCAAGATGGAGGTGAATTGATTGGGGTTGAAGTTAAAGACTAATAATCAACTTCAAGCGCTATAGTCAATTTGGGTAACCACTTTGTAATACAAGGTTAGGACGGTTTGGCTATGGGTAGTGTTTGAGGATGTGGGTGGTAAAGTTGCAATGTGAGGGTATGGGCTTGTGAATGGAAAATTAAAATGAAGAAGGTGGATTAAAGATGATTCGTAGAGAATGAATGGAGATTTATGATGGTTAACGAAGATTTGGAATGACAGAATGAAGGTTTAAGTGGATAAAATGGAGGTTTTGGGAGATTTAGAATGACAACATAGAGGCTTAGGATGATGGGGTAATGGTTGGGAACGATTAAGCGGTGATTTAAAGGCTAAATGAATCCAAATGGGGTATTTGCAGGGCGTTGACAGCAAAATCAGGGGCGTAGACAGCGTTCTGCAGTGAATCAGGGGCGCTTCCGCCTTTCTGCGGCAGAATCAGGGGCACTTCCGCCTTTCTGCAGCAGAAACAGGGGTGCTTCCGCCTTTCTGCAGCAGAATCAGGGGCGCTTCTGCCTTTCTGCAGCAGAAACAGGGGCGCTTCTGCCTTTCTGCAGTGGGACAGAGCTTGGTTTTAAGGGTAAAGGCTATGGCAAGGACGCAAAATGACAAAGTAAGGCCGAAATATCAAAGATTTCACATATTTTTCACAGAAAACACTGCAAGCAAGCACAATCCTATGATTAACATTAAGGGTATGGCAAGGTAAAGTCTTAATCTAGGATGCACAAGGCTTCTAGGGAGTCCTCGATATACTCTCGGTACGTGAGGCACAACCGTGAACACCAGTCCGTCACAAGCGTGAGTCGGGAACCCCAGCGAGATACTGAAAGGCTCGGACCAACTCTTCACGTCTATCTAGGTATCACCCTAGCTTCGATGCTCCGCCAATTACGATGCAACTGGATTGGGGTACAACTTTCATTCTCCCCCCTTTATATACCCCGCCGGTACACACATGGTTGGAATCGTCCCTTGGGGTGATGAAATCCCCAAGCAGGTCCCACTAGGAAGAAGACACTAACCGTCTCCAACTACTCCCCAGGCTCACACGAAGTGCAAGGGGAAAGTGAAAACAAGTTAATGCCCCCTTGGGTAACACAAAAACAAGCAATCACAGCAAGCAGCAAAGTTCAATCCCCCTACTTAGACTATGTTTGAAAATAGCAAAGATAATTAATTTTTTTTTTTTCTTTTTCAAAGATTTGATCAAGTAAATGGCCCTGCAAGCAAATGTTAGCTATCTTCTTCTTCGTCCTTGGTCCAATTTCGCCACAAAATGCTGCAAAAACGTTAGCAAAAAATACCAATATCCTTGCCAAAACAATGTTAGAGGGTTACTACTTGAGAACAAAGAAAAAAATGGGAGCA
This sequence comes from Sequoia sempervirens, assembly GCA_007258455.2. Lineage (NCBI taxonomy): Eukaryota > Viridiplantae > Streptophyta > Pinopsida > Cupressales > Cupressaceae > Sequoia > Sequoia sempervirens. Next base: position 771,765,147 of record VDFB02281492.1, on the reverse strand, counting down.
AAAACGGCTAAAATTTTTTTTACCTTCCAAACCGCGGTTAGTTTTTACCCCCAGATAAAGAGCTCTCATAGATAAGGCAAAATGCTCTTCGCCAGAAGTTGGAACCGCTGCAGCGCAGCATTCACAACAAGGTGGGCGACAAGGTGGGGCTGAAGAAGCGTGACAGCCCGCGAGGCGTTAGTATGCGATAAGGCACAAGGTGGGTGGAACGAAGAAGCGGGGGCGCGTACAAGGTGGGGCATACCGCCTTTCTGCAACAAACTTGTTAGATTTCTAAAAAAAAAAAAGAAACTTGTGTCCCTCCCACTGCAAGAAACGTGTTAGAAAATCTTTTTAAATTTATCCTTAATCACAGCTAACTCGTTAGAGGAAAGTAGAACTTTGAAATGTGGGGCGCTTCTTCCTTTCTGGAACAGACCAGAGGGCGCTTCCACCCTTCTGCAGCAAGGCAGAGGGCGCTTCCGCCTTTCTGCAGCAGAAACAGGGGCGCTTCCGCCTTTCTGCGGCAGAAACAGGGGCGCTTCCGCCTTTCTGCGACCTTTTCCTGCACAATTCTTAGCTAAAACAAGGGTTAAATGTAAGAACCCGTTTGTGGGTCGCACCGGGCGTGCCAGAAATGTATACCCTGATATTTGCACTTCTCTAAGTGAGCAAAACAACTAAGAAATATGAAAAACCAAATATCAAGGACACCTCAAGATTAGCCAAAAGAGAGATAGAGTAAAAAAGGAAATGACTAAATGAAATAGAAACGATATCACCTTCTTTGCTGTTGATTTCTCCTTGATTGGCCCTTGTTTGGATTGGTTGTGTGCTCCTTAGATGATTGTTTGAATGACTATAATGCAAGCTTCAATATGCAAAATGATGAACAAAGATGGTTGAATGATTGAAGAAGGCTTGAGAATTCAAATGGACATCATGTAGTTATGAGAGTGCAAAGTGTTGGAAATGCCCTTGAAAAGGGGGTATTTATAGAAGAATTTGAATTCTCTAGAGAATTCAACGGTCAAGATTGCTCCAACAAGGCCAAGATGAAGGGCTATGGTGGGTTGAGAACCCACAAGCCCTCACATCTTGACATGTGGAGGGTGAAGTGGCTAAGGGGAGATGAGGTGTAAGTGAGGTGTCAAGAAGGTACATGAGGTGGAAAAGGACATGCACCTTGGGGAGTGAGGAGATTTCCACAAAAAGGGATTTCTTGTCCCCAAGTGGGAGTGAAAGGGACATTTGAGGAATTTTGGAATTCCTCAAAAATCTACATGGGAAAAGGAAAGGTGGTTGGGGGTATAAATGTGAATTAAAAAATTCACATTCATAGGATAATCTAGAGGATAAAAGGTGGGCTCCAAAAGGGTGGGACTTGGTCACATGTGGAGATTGTGACAAGTCCAAGGTTCTAGAAGCCTTGGAAGAATGGTAAAGGAGAGAAATCTACGGCAAATAAATGTGAATTAAAAATTCACATAGGAAAGGGGGTCAATATCCAAAAAGGAAAAAAAAGGAAGAATTGACCAAAAAGTGGTGCTAAATTTAGCTAATGACTTTGGTTAAGGTTGTGCAAATATTGGATTAGGCTAATTAATGGAAGATTAGAGGCAAGTGGCAAATGTAGGAGGATGTGACATTAATCTTTGATTAAGAGGATGCACATCATAACCCTGAATTAATTAATTCAGATTAAGGTGAGGTTATGGAGGATGTGACAAGGAGAGAGAAAGTGAAGAATTTTAAATTGATTTAAAATCAAAAGGGGAAAAATGACCAAATTAAATAAATTAGTGTATTTATTTAATTTAGAGAGGAAAAAGGTGAAAGATAAAGCATTTAATTATCAAATTAAATACTTTACCGATGTGAGGCGAAAGATGTAATATTAATTTAATAAGGCAACAAATTTAATCATATGGAAGCGATTAAATTTAGATGTCTACAGTTTCAAATAGAGGCTCAAAGGTTTCAGGGTTTGTCTTTGCAACAAATCTCTCACAATGATGGCTCACAATACACTCACTATTGCAATGAGTACCATAGTTGATACTACCTTTTGCAGTTTCAATAGGAAAATCTGAATGTTGCTCATTAAGAATTGAACAAGTATCTTCATTCTCTTTCACATCAATGCACTCCTTATTTGATGAAAACATGTCCATTTTTACAAAGAAAGAAGCATATTCCATCTCATCAGTAATCTCATGAGCTAGTGACTTCACGTATAGATCTAAATCAAAAAATTTCCCCATGTTATGCACATCAATATTCTCCTCACATACCACAAACATTTCCATCTCTGCTTCACATAAGCAATCAAGAGCAACAAGGACATGATCATGCTCATTAGCATCATAATCATCTCTAGTATTGTGCTTAGGATCAGGATACTGAACACACACATTCTTATCTTCAAAATCTTTATCATTCACAGAGTTAGCATGCTCTATTGATGGTAAACCTGAATTACAATCTAGGTATTCATCGAATAAAGTTTGTTCATTCACTTGTGAACAAGTGGCTTCAAGAAAATTCATATTATTGCATTCTTCAGGTGAAGAAAATGCCTCTAAATCATTCTCATAAGAGCATTCATAGTCCTCAGAAAAATAATCAGAAACTTCACTCTCATCATGACCCACATCACAAGAAAATCCTTCACTGCATAAACTATGCTCAGAATTTTTAGAGTGAATGCCTAAATTTTCATTTTCAATATCTTGACCACTAACTTGTGATGAGAAATCAACAAAACTTGCAAATGTATCTTTATCCTCATCACTGGTTTACTGATTTGTATATATGTTTCTTGTGAGTTGATTACAATCACTATCCTCATTCATACAATAAGATGGATATTTATTCGCTGATATACCCTTTTCACTTGTTTGCATTAATTTTTGGTTTTTTTTCAATAGGGAAGCCACTATTTAAACTTTGAGACATCATACTTTGTGCATAATCACACTTGGCTCCCTCAATAATCCTTATCCAATCAAGTACCTGATCAAAACTATCAGGTTTCAATTCCTTTGGTAAGGTACTCAATCTTGGCTCAAAGACTTCACAAAACAAATCAATGCACATTGAATATTCAGGTTTGAAACATTTGGGGAATTCCAACAAGGCATCCAAAAACCTTGCAAACAGGTCATATGGTGATTCTCCCTTATGTCTTTTCATGCTAGAAAATTCTTGAACAAAAGACATTTGATCAACATTGCTTAAAATTTGTTGATGTTGAACTTGGAGCTCACTATGATCTATATGTTATGATGATGGCCAAATTAGGACAACATAAGCATTATCATCTTGACAATCATTTCTATTGTCATGAATTCCATTTGCATGAGGTGTGCTAGGACAACAAACACTTGCAGCCATATATCCCTTCATCATTGAATATTTTAAGTTATTTTCAATATCCATGGCAATTTGATATGCTTGGTGTAATGTTGCAAACTCTTTATCTCTTAATAGATAGCTCATTTCTTTATCAAACACACCAAAGTATACAACTAAACACTCTACATCATTTGGTCTTATATATTCTAGAATATCCTGTATTGCCTTTGCAAATCTGGGATTGAAAGCTAGGACTAGTTCATGTTCTTCTTTTTGGATGTTCATGAGTTTTTGTCTTACTAAAATTGGATCAATTCTCTCACCAAATTGTTCAATGAATGCTGCCATGAACTCATTCCATGAAGAAACAAAAAAGACTAGAAAATATGAAAGCCAATCTCTGGCATCTTCCTTCATAGATTGAACAAAGAATTTCATGACAACATTCTCGTGGTTTATCTCATAATCTCCCATCAAATCAAAAAATGCTTGCAGATGCTTATATGCCGATTCTGAGCCTTTCCCTTTGAATTTTGGCAAATGTTCCCTAACATCATTTGGAATAGGGTTTGGGAAACCTTGAATACCATTAAAATTTAATGGTTTATACCTTCCAATAGAAAATTTACTTTGACAACATGGTAGGGGCTGCACATTCTTCATGCTTGCATTTGACACCCCACAGGGATGTACATTTGAATGAAACATTTTCTTATATCCCTTTACCAACTTCAAACATTAACCCTACAGTTGATCATTCATTGCTCTATTTCTTTCTTTCATCATGACCTTAAAATATTACAATGCATATAACTCAAATGCATCTACACCTAAGATCTATTTAATGGGCATATTTCATGAACAAGCATACTTCTTCAACATAATACATAAGGTGCAAACTATAACTCAGAAGTATGTAGAAATATCACTATCATTCCCTTTCTTAGTGCTTAGTTTCACTCAATAGGGAACCGAATTTTTTCTAGATTATCAAATATGGTTTTCATAACACATTTTTGCTTCCTGAAAACCAAAATATGAAAAATACCTGGAGATGTTGCATCAGTTGCGAATCCTTCATTCTGATTAGAAATCTTTATAGATCTAAAAATATCTTCACAATTTCATCAGGTTGTTTCCATAGATTCGCCACCTCTCTTCATAGAGAACTAAACTTCAACAATATGAAGTTCTTTCAAAGATTAATTTCATTATGGGTCTTCTCCAATAGCAAACTCACACATAAATTCCTTTATATTTATTGCAACACAACCCTTCCTAGGTTTAAAATATTTAATATCTGAACCAGATGCTCAGATTCACCTAATCCTTGAGTCTTTCAAAAAAATACTAGAGCCTTCTGAATTTCTCATCCTAGCTTCTCATTAGGGTGCTCCGTCATAAGAACTCAGGTCCACTTCATCTCTTCTCAACAATTTCCTCATTCTTAATATTTCTTGATTTCCTCAAATAATGCACACTAGTGCAAAGACCTCAGAGTCGCCACCCACATTTAATGGGAATTTATGAAAATATTCATGGGATAACAGGTAGATCTTAATGGAATTTGCAAGCTCAGAGGAAACACAACAAATCCTAGGAAACATTTGTAAGAATTGACCCACATATGCCAAAGCTAGACTGAAGGACGAACTCGTATTTGAAAAATATTGGACTCTAATATTTTTGATATGCAACTAGAGACTTTGTATGGATTGTCCCCAGTAGAGTCGCCAATCTGTTGGTTGTTTTTTAAGAACCAACCTAAACTTTAGAATTGCCTATGGAATTGCCAATTCCAATCCTTAGCAACCCAAAGGGATTGGCCAACGAATGAGTGAAAGCAACAATGCTTTCCTCCTGCACTTTGAGCTTTGCAAAACCTGGGAGGGTGATCCCACAATGTACTTTAAAGACCTCTGTACTTAATATCTGAATACATTGTAAACAATAGATGAATTCCCATGTAATAGCTCAACAAATAGAATGTATCAAAGAAATTGGCTGCTTCTTAACAACACTCTACATTCAAAGCATGAGAATGGTGAACCTTAACACAAAATAATAACAATTGTAACACATTCGAAAAGCTTGTTTATAAAGGTGATTTGCTACTGAATTCACCAACAAAATGTATTATGGATATTCACTTAGATCAATGCCTCATCCTAGGAATGGATTCAATCCCAAAACCCATGCAATCTGATAAAAAATTAACACATAACATCATTTAAGCTTTGAAAATACTGCATTACAACATTTCAACATTGTATTCTCAACCACTTCTTACTAATATCCTAGCACTCAATTGACACAAACCTATAGTTTCACTCAAGGATTTGCATTAATTCTTTGAATTAACAAGCAAGAACAAAACTACACATCCACTAGAAATCAATGGAGACAAATAAGATAATCCTTGATTATATTATTCATAATTCATGAAACGAGTACGTAAGAGAGAAAATGGCTTTGAATTTGTGCCATTCTATATTCTATTGACAATATTGCTATCAAAATTACATATGCATTAGCGGACTCAAACCTAAGACAAAACTCAATTATGTTCAATATTCTCTTTTACAATTTTCTCTGTGATCAATTACAAAATAATGAACCCCCTACTTCTAGCCTTGAATTCCTTCTTATAGAAACGAAGGAGCAAAACAAGCTTCGGGCTAGGAAGTGCACATGTCACTAGTCAATTGGACTATTACAAAATACATTCCCTTTGCAATTATATTTGCACTTCATAGAAAGGAGGGAAAGCACATAAGACAAAACTCTTTCCATTTGTTGAAGAAGATTTACCTGCCTTCCACAAGGCATCTTTCATTGTTGTAGCAACATCAAAACCCTTTGTCCATGTTAGCCTCTAAGACAAAAAGCTACAAATCGAGATTTTGTTTCTACAATGGTTCATCATCTTCAGAATCAGAGTATGCATGTCACTTTCGTGATTTTGTTGAAATTGGAGAATTTATCTCACCATCATCAAAGTCTTCTTGACCTGCAAGTGTGAGAAGATATTGGGCATACTTTGGATCAGTTTCTGCTTCATCATTCACATAATTTTCCTCATCTTCCATGGCAACATCAGGTTCCTTGTGGTCCTTATCCTTCTTCTTTTTCTTCTCAGACAAACCATCCTTATCATCGTTATCATCCCTTCTGTGCCTAGCCAACACATTATTCCTTTAACCCTCTTCAGTACCACCCTTGGCTTCACCCCTCATGGAAATAGCTCTCTTCTTTTCCCTTGGTTTCATGGATTTCTCAGGTACATCTGGCTTAATTTTAGGTGTGTCATCTTGGGATTTAGACCTCTTAATCCTTTTTTGCTTGGGTTTCCTCTCTGGTTGGGGGGATGACATGCTAGGTTCATTCATTTTTTCAATGTAACAAACCTAGGATCTATGAATTTTCACTTACAGAAGAGTCTTACTGGCTTATGCTCTCAGAAACAAACTTGCACAACAAAAACCCTCCCAGACCACACACACTTCTTACCAACCCAATAGAATTTGCAAATAACCAAACCCCTGCAAACCCTAAGTACCTAAAGCTTACAAAACCTCCAACAATTCCCCAAACAAACTAACTTATGCACATTTGACACAAAAGGTGTGGATACTTGCTTACCAGGGAAAAAATTGTCTTCAATGTCTTTGCAACTGTTTGCCCAAGCTCTTCACACTTTCTTCTTTGGCTCTAGACCAATTTCTCAGCTTCCAACAATTGCAATTGTGAAATAAAATGGTTGAAAACCCTCTTTATGTTGAATGACTGGAGTGTATCCACCATTAATGTTTAAAAGAAAGCTCGCACAAGTGAACTGACAATCAACCACACAAGTTTGAAAACCGACTGTTGATTGCACAATGAGATGGATCAATGAGTGATTCAGATTGAATCAACAAGTTTGAAAAAGTTGTCTGTAAATAGCCATTTTCCTTTACCCAATCATAATAGCTTGTGTGGAAAAGCTTTCCAACTTGTTTGCGGGCTCCACCATCTATCAAGCAGTGAAGAGAACCCGTCGTGTCAAGTTCCTCACTTCCTCGTGAGATTTAACCTGCGTGCAACATTCAACAATGGGAAAATGGGGAAGGGATGAGATTAAATCTCAAGCCTTTAACATGTACATGCCTTAGCACAAGACCACTTGCCCACGCACATAATTCTCTCACACAGCGGATGACCAAGATCAAAAGATCTTTCTTGCATTTAAAACATATGCAGAAGAATCCCTTTAATAATGTAGGTTTTATCCTTCATACCCATGACTAAAATGTTTCATTAATATTTCACCTTCTCTAATGTTCATTCTGCCTTTCAGATTGTTCCATGTGGTGTTCTCTTGCTTCCCCGCTGAGAGACGAGAGGCAGAGGTGGGTCCCCCACGGGATGGTGGGGAGTGGTCAGGATTGACCCACGTCATCCATCCTCGACAAATGATCACTTCTAAATGGAGTGTTTACTTCCTTCACATCTCGGTGGGTCCCTCTGACAAGGGACACATGTCATCCGCCCGCCAACCCGTGATATTACTTTAATGAAAAATAAAATCAGACGAGGAAGCGGGGAATGGTCTAGATGAAGACACATCACTTAATAACCACTGTTGATTTAGCCAGACTGCCGCCTGCTGACTATTGAAAGATGTTGGGCCAGCCAATGTAGAGGGCATGTGGCGCTTGTCCGCTAGCCTGTGAGAATATTATAATATAGAATAGAGCCTAACGAGGGCATGAGGAGCAGCTAGGATTTGACCTTGGTAATCCAACGGTCTTCATAACGCTGGAAGTTTTCACGTGCCAATAGTTAGTCCTTAAAAGGGGCCACTACTAGGAACATGACATACTGGGACATAAAGATTAAGGATGAAACCTTAGGCAAATGATGGAAATATTAAACCCAAACTTAGAACCCAACAAATATTTGATGATTTATTACCCGCATAGTATAAAGGCAATGTTTCTAATAAAATGATGGGTAGCGACCGAGATTTCTAGGACTTAGGGGCCAGTTGACAAAATATACTCAAAGGCATAAGACGTGACTTAAATGACCGGGAATCGGTGATAAAAGGTTAATGACGAACCATAACATTTGCAAAGGATTGAAACTTAGAATTTTTTGGAAAGGGTTTGAGCAACACAAACCCTAAGGCATGATAATAAACAAAACCCTAAGCCCTAGGTCATGAAAATAACCAGATTTTGCATAATTTTAAGGGGAAGACAAAGCATTTTTAGGGGTTCCACCAAGTTGAGAGGGAGGTCCATGGAAGATTTGGTGGTGGGGGTAATAGTGCTAATGGTTATATCATTGAGATGGGCCCCAAAGTTGGTGAATGATTCTTTGATGTATCATCCTTTGATTTGTTTAACCATATGAAAGGATCTCACCACATTGTCAAAGGCGCATCATGGATACTATAGGATTCTTCATCTAGTGTCATGTAGCCTAAGCCAAAGTTATATTGGTTAACCTTGATAATGATAGGCTCAAGTATTCCTTGATCATTCAATTCCAGGTCCTTGCCTTTATAGCCCATGTTTATACATATGTTACAAAGTGTTGGGTAAATTTCTTCAAGAAAACATGGTGCATATTGTTCGTCTTTGAGCCAGGAAGTAATATGACTGTTGATAATTTAATTGTCCAAGAAGCCATGTTGAACAAAATTTGTGCTACATTGGAGGAACTTAGGTGCTTTATCAACACAATGGTGAGGTTTTCCATGACATTATGGAGAGAGATAGAGAGATCCAAACCACATAGAAGTCAATGTGGAGCTCATACTACCCACGTCTCTTGTTGATGATCTTGACCTTTGATTTACAGAGTAGTATTGTGCACAATTATGACACCAAAGAGGTGGGATAAACATAGGATAAGGATGGTAGTGATGTGGAGGGGATGTAATCATCATTGCTAGGACATTGATAGGATATATTATAGGAACCTTCCAACAATTTGTAATATGGAAAGGGTTGAGGGTCGACAAGAATCGTAATTTCTATGCCATTATGCATGAATTTGATATAATGATGAAAAGTGGATAGGATGGCCTACATGGCATGAATCCATTGGAAACCAAGAAGAAGGTTATAGGGGAGATCAATGTCGATAATGTAGAACATTGTTTGTTGTGTCACTTAACTAACATAAATGGAAAGAAAAATGACGCACTTTGGTTCTCTTTCCATGTCATTGTAGGCCTTGATTGTTGTGTACTTTTGATTGTTGTGTTCTCTAATTAGTTATAATAATGTATTGAGTTATATGTAACTCCTAATGTATATGTCAACGTTAAGGGTTATATCTATAACTTCAAACTCCATTATAATAAAAACATATTAGTTAATATGTTTATTTCAATTGGTTTCAAGTTGGGTTTTTTTTTTTTTTTTCCTCTATGGTTGCAAAGTAAGGTATCATGGAGATATGTATACTATTTATTTCATCGTGTTTGGAATTGGGTTTACATTTTTTTTTTTGCATGAAAAGTGGGAGGTATCATGGAGTCATTTATTGCAATTGAAAATGAAAATACAAAACCAATCAAGTGATTTTTTTTAAAACCAGTTCAAAACTAATTAAATTAGACAAAAATAACAAATGTATTGAAAATGTTACATGATCACTACCCTAGTGAGGCTAGAAAACAACCTCACTATTATTTGCATCCACAAAATCTACCATGACCGTCAATTTTATTTTCTTTTTGTGACGAACGTGTCGAAAAACATATCAAATTGAAAAAATGATGAAGAATCCATAGCTTCCAACCTCACAGCAATAGAGCCAAATTGCTCCATGAAATGTCCCACTATGCACATTGAGAGTAATTTCTTTTTGTGATGAATGTGTTGAAAAACATAACGGATTGAAAAAATGACGAAGAATCTGTAGCTCCCAACCTCACCAACAATAGAGCCAAATTGCTCCATGAAATGTCCCACTATGCACATTGGGAGTAAATGAGGTGCTTTGAGAATGGTGATGCAAAGGACTGAAAGCATCCCAAACTAATTGCAATGTGACTCTAACCTAATTGCAATGAATTCGTTGACGGATGAAAATGACAAAAACTAAATGCACAACTTCATGGATTGTGGAAAACTCATACCAACTAAAAACCAAATGCAGTGTACCAACATGGTGGTGAGTAGATTCACTGCCAGTCCAGGCTACGGAACACCTCGACTTTGCCATTTTGCGATGACGTGGAGAGGTCACGCAAGATATTAATTTAAGGAATAAAAAATAAACGAATCAAAAAATGCCCGCACAAACAGTTTCCCTAATTCAAATTCATTAAGTTTAAAACTATATCCTAGCCGTTCTGATATAAACGTTAAAAAAATACTTTCAAATATGGAGTTAGCCCTGTCTCTTTTAGGACTCTGAAATCGGAGCAGGAGAAACGGATGCCACTGCAGAGAAAATGGATACAAAGTGGGAGCAAAGCACGCCCACAAAGGGTAGAAAATCCCCCGGTTGGAAAAATGAAAACCATATGGTTAAGCACAAATATGAGAAAAGAGAAGCAGCAGCAGACAAGGAGAACAGAGGAGTGGCTACCCCCAAGCAGAGACAGCGTAAGAAGGAGACTCTTAAGAATGTTTCAAATCTACTCCCTTCTCAACCGTCTTCGTTTTCAAAGAAAACAGGCCACATCCCGAACCTCAAAGGGGCTGGTATTAGTAGATCACCTCAACTCCATCATGTGGAACAGAGTCATGAGAAAGTCCTAGGTTCAAGTCCTAGTTGCTCCATGAAAATTAATTCTTCATTGGAGAAGGAATTGCAAGCTGTGAGGTCAAGGCTTCAGAAATTGAATATGGAGAAGGAGAGAACTGACAAGTTGTTGGATGAGCGTGATGCCTTTCTGAAGCAGAAGGAGGCTGAGCTCGAGATCAAGGCAAAAGCTCAGGAAAGGCTTCAGTTACAGCTTAAAATGTTTCATAAATTGAAGGAATTCAAGACTGTGTTGGTAATTTTTTGATCTTCTGTTTTGTATTTGGATCTTACGCCTTCGGGTTTGAGAACTTTAGGTTTTGTTGATCTAGTTTTGGTTTCTTTGTTTCTGAGATTAGGTCCAATTGGGTAGGGTAAAGGTCTTGCAAGCTGTCCAGAGGTGAGACTGTTGCGCCTTTTCTGTTCGTAGGCTGGGGTGATTCTTCCTGTAACTCGAGTAATTTTAGGGTCACCAGGATTTACGTGAGCCATCGGTGCAAGGGTGGTACTTATTCCATCCCTGAGCTTCACCAACTCGAAATAGAATAATTAAGTTTAACTCTCCAGAAACTAGGGTCCTTTTAACTCTTACCACTTTTCTAATTTAGCTGCTTTGGAGTCTCTTTGACCTACTTAAGTCATTTTTGTACATTATTATTATTGCCTTCTTGCCTCTGTGAGGTTTGATCCAGTGAAATTTTTCCATAACACACTGAATTTTCATAAGCATATACGGTTTCTTCAGTTTTTCTAGGAAGTCCTATCTTCATTTCCATATAATGCGTAGGGTTTGGATTTGTGCAGTTTTCGCATAAAATGTAAGCTTCATTTCCTTACATTGCATGGGGTTTAGTCTAGCTTGGTTTCACAGAAACCATAGCTCCATTTCCATAGAGTGTATCGGGTTTGGTCTGGACCTGTTTTCTCATGGAATCGTGGATTCATTTTGGTATGCTATGTTCTCTTATAAGGTAGGTTTCCATAGAATTTCTTTAAGAGCATAGTCATTACAGATTTTGAAACAACATGATATAAGAAGATGATGGCTGAGAGCCTCCCTGCTGTTCGAAGGGTTTTGAGTTTTTAGTCCCCTGTTTCTGAAAAGGAGCTCAATTTCATCTTTTTCAATCTTCTAGCAGATTTTAGTTGGTATTTTTGTTCCTTCAGCCTGTTAATTTTGTTAAATTTAGCTCATGATACGCTATCAACTACTTTTCAGGAATATAATAGTTGTGTTTTTGTGTGCACACAGAGTTACCCTCTGGAGCAGTCTCTCCGCATGGTGGAGCTTGCTAAGGAGCAGGAGAAGAAAAAGAAGATAGATGATCCAAATAAACTGAAGGAGCCTTCTCTGCCATATATTTTGTGGTGCCAAGACCAGTGGAATCAGGTGGGCTACATGCTCCATCTCAATTTGCCTTCTAGGATGTACCAAATCTTGATCATTTAACTTTATCCTAACATGTTTTCTTTTTTACATATAGGTGGTGTTTTTGCACTATCAAATTATATGATGTTTTTCTGATAAAGGTAAAAAAGAAGGTTTTTGAAAGGGCCCCAATCCTTTTATATAATCAAGAATAGATAGAATATTGAAGAGCAAAAGAGAAACAGCGAGGATGAGCAGTGCTTAGGCTACTACACAAAAGCTACTTACATTACCTGAACAACATTGCCAAAACTAACAACTAAGGATAGAGTTCCCAAAAAGAGACTAGTCAAGTGGTTTAAACCCATAGAACTAGAGAGCTCTAAAAACTAGCCACAGTGCTACTCACTGAATTACTGAAGCACCGTTCCAGCCTCCTGTTATTTAACAATAGAACCAAGATCATTATATTACAAGGTTCACTTGAGGTCCTTGTGCCAAAGTTCCCATAGGCCTTGTACCCTCCATTTTTCATTTTTCTTTTAGAGAAGAGCTAGTAGAATCCAAGCACTCTACAAAGGACTAGAACAGGACTCCCCACACAAACACAAGCTCCAACCCCTTCCAATTTGAGCTCCTCTCATTAGCAAACAATATATGATTGGACTCATTTACCTTTTCTAAAAACGACATCTCTTCATTCCCTTGAGGAATACATAACTGCTTATTTTCCTTCTCCAAGCATTTTTCTTCCTCCTATTACCTGGACAAAACAAAAGTTGAGTGGCTAACCCTAGGGTACAATGAATAAACATTCGCTGCCAACTTAAACTCAATCTTTTGCTTCTAGACACCAAAGTTAGAAGTTGGTAGCATTTTATCAACATTAGTATTCACACTGAAACTAGCATACAATAGTTGCTTCCTAGATCTAGCCACAAGATTGATAGTAGCTGCCAATACTCGACAAAACCTCTTCTTCCCGATATTCTAGTGATAGGTCTAGCAATCTAACCCAAATGGGGAACCTATTATGTTGGATCAAAACATGGCTTCCACTTTTGAAGGAACAACCCCAATTTGCCCAGAGAACTAGGGACCTCTTGAAAGGGTCTTGAAACAATCAACTTGATTCAAAATGGAAACAAGGAAGAGACCATGAGACAAGCCAAGACCTCTCTGTTTGGCTAGACAATTTCCATTTCCTTTGAGTCCATCTTCTCCCCACACCAATGTTTGACTTGGCACTTGAAAATGAGGGCATTCTAAAACTTGGAGGAAGATCTTTCCACCATTGAGTCAAGGACATTGATCTAAAGATGTTTGTCGCCAACAACCAATCTTAGTAGGGCTTGTCACATGCCACATTTTCCTAAGATCAAAACTTGGGGAACTTATTATAGTAGCATTCTTTCGTTAGATCAAAACATGGTCTCCACTTTTGTAGGATTAGCCCCAATTGCCCATGGAACTAGGGACCACTTGAAAGGGTCTTGACGCAATCAACTTGATTCAAAAAGGAAGAAACCATGAGACATAGCCAAGACCTCTTTATTTGGTCATAGGGACCATTGAGCCCATCTTCTCACCACATCAATAGTTTGGCTTGGCGCTTGAAAAATCCCTAATGAGGGTGTTCTAAGACTTGGAGGAAGATCTTTCCACCATTAAGTCAAGGACATTGATCTAAAGGCATTTGTCACCCACAACCAATCTTGATAGAACGTGGCTTAAGCAAGGCTTGCCAAAGGCCACATTTTCCTAAGCAAACAACAAGATCCACACACCTCAACTCTATAGGACCAGCAGCAGCATTTGGAGGCAAAACAAAGTTGCATCCATTAGATTCCCTAATTGCCAAAGACAAAGCATCAAAATAGTCATGGATCTTGCCAGAGAGACGAGGAATAAGCTCCATCTCCCCCTCCAAACGATGGGGATGGGGGGAACCCCACATCCACCCCACCCAAAGTGAACCCGACCTCAACAATTGTGCTGGTTGATAGAGCCATGACTTCTCTTGTGTTTGGACCAAACTCTTAGATGCTGCAATGCATCTTCTAGTAGAGCTCATGGAGTAGGAAGGGAGAAAGAAGCTTTGCCCCATCCCACTAACACCAGAAGACCTCCATCTGCAATAGGAGCACTTGCAGTAGTAGGCTTAGAAACATGGTGAACATAGGCTACTTGTTGAGCCTCTAACCATTAGTCAAACATACTTTTCTTCTTTCTCCTCAAGGCTGCTGCTCCAATCACCCCTTACTTCGCTACCCCCCACTAGTTGACTTCACTGTCCTCCTCCTCCTCCTTGCCATCTTCATTGTCATCCTCCTCCTCTGCAATCTACAACATTTTCTATCTCAATGGAGATTCAACTCTACTTCCCACTCAACATACTTTGTCCAACATGGCTAATATTAGTTTTCACCATCAAATTATTGAACTATACTTCATGAGTAGACAAAAACCCATCACTCATGAGCACGAATGGTCCACTTAGTGCTCATTGTATCTAGATAATGCTCATAGGGGACTTCAAGACTGCTTGAGAGGTCATCCATCCTAATAATATGCCAAATCAAGTGCGCTTAACCATGGAGTTTCACCCAAGATCAAGCCTACTTCGCTTGCTACCCTACCCCATTTGCAAAACCTTAGCAAGTGTTTTGCCTTGTACAGCTCACTAGCTCTTTGTTTACATTTAAGTGGAGTTTTTGCAATGTATTAAATTATATGACACTTTATAGGGATTCAATTGTGTATTTTAGAGTCAATCTTTGTTGATCCATATTTCATGAGTAGTGTTTAAGCATGTTTTGTTATGTTGCAAACAGATGAAATCTGAGAATCAAAATATCGCATTTAAGGACATGGGAACAATTATGGGAGAAAAGTGGAAGGTTTTGAATGCAGAAGAGAAGAAACGATACAATGATAAATATGAGGCTGAAAAGGAAGCATACCTGCAGGTAGGTCTCAAAACTTAACAGGTTGTGCAATTTTGTTTTTGCATGAGATTCATAGAGGAATTGAGTTAACCTGCCATCAACTGTGAAGTTTGTTGGACAAGAGAAGCGTAAAAATGAAGCACTAAAGCTTCTTCGTGATGAACAGAAACAGAATTTGCAAAAAATGCTGGTTATTTTTCTAATTATGTAGAGACTGCCTCATCATGTGCCCTACGCCAATAATGTCCGACTTTCTTTTGTAACACAGGCTACGGTTCAACAAAAGAAGCAGCAAAACGAGAAAGGCAATGACCCTAACAGGCCAAAGAAACCCCCAAGATCATTCCTACTTTTCAGGTTTGAGATCTGATTGCCAATAAACTGCTTTTCTCAGTTGATCAGTTCTTTTCTGTAAGAATTGGTATTGATTTTTATCGGATATTAGCATTCAAGCATGAGGTTTTTACAGTCAATAAGAATGAGTGAGTAAACTGTGTGAGTTTTGTTTGCATCAGTTATTTCCAGAATTGTTAGCTCACTTATTAGCATTCAGCTGGCTAATTTAGGCCATATTTCTGTTTTAACAGCAAAGAAACAAGGGGAATGCTAGCAAAGGAAAGGTCCGAAATTAGCAATACAGGCCATATTTCTGTCAAATGGAGGGTAATAATTTTGGCATATATTTCATTCTAGGTGAATAAAATTCCTCATTATGCCTATAAAGAATTCTCATGTCTTTTATGTTTACCCATATTTTATCATTCAGGAATTGGAAGAGACAGGTAAGAAAATATGGGATGATCAGGCAGCAAATGCCATCGAGAAATACCAAAATGAGATGGAAGAACACAAGAAAAAGATGGAGGAGCAAGCACAACTTCAAATCCAATTCATTGAAGAAGAGATGGAAATGGCATCTCTACTACAAACATAACAAGTTCGTGATTTGCTTGTTTCCAGAAACAAGGATATTGAAACAGCTAAAAATATGCTCAATCATTTACGTTGAGCATATTGGCAATGAGTTTGAGATTCTTTCCATGAATCAATTTTTGGGCTATGATTAGATTTTCCAGGTTTTCAATAAGTGTGCTGCTAGCCTATTGCTCGAACAACCTAATTTACATAAAGAAATTGTACCTAATTTACATAAAGAAATTGTAAACATTTGGAGCAATAGTGGCCTTTGTTCTATTGGTAAAGTTGAATAGTTCTCACCAAGGATCAAGTTTTGCTGATACTTTAAGGAATGAAGCTGGGATACTTGCTCAAAAGGATCTAAGATATTTCAATTCTTCCAATTAAAAAGGTAGTAAAAGGGATAAGTTATGTATTTCACAAACAAAAATAGTTGTGCCAAGGGGCATATTATGTATATAATTAGTCTTTCACAAACAAAAATAGTGGTGCCTAAGGGGCATGTTATGTAAATAGTTTACAAACAAAAAATAGCAGCATCAAATCTCAAGGGGCATATTATGTATAAAATTCATGAAGTTTTGCATCAATTACATGATCAGAAGCAAATTTAATAAGAGTTCCATATACAGTTTGATATATGGGCTTTAAGTTTTCAATATTTAAAAAATTAGTTTCAATTAGGTTCTTCAAGAAATAATAACTCACAAAAACTGGCAGTATGGAATCAAACCCCAAAGCCCAAACAAAGTATTATACGAGGTGTAAAACAGCACCTAGGAAACAAAAGCAATAGATACAACCACAATTATAATACCACATAAACAATGCATGGTTTCCTAAACATGTAGGATAAAGCATACAAAGGTTGTATTTAAGGAAATAATGTATATTGGGACATATGTAACTTGTAGTTAGGATAAAGCATACAAAGGTTGTATTTAAGGAAATAACGTATATTGGGACATATGTAACTTGTAGTTAGCTTTAAATTATGCTTATATATGTAGATTAGGTGAGGCTAAGGGGCCAAGGAATTTTTTAGTGGTGATTAGTCATCAATTGGAAATTTTTTTATTTGTCAAAAATGATGTATAGAATGCTTTTGTCCAAATTTGAGTTGTTTTCATGTATATAACATTAGATCACCGTGTTGTTTAATCTAGTTTGGGACCCATTGCTAGGACATTGTAGAGAACTTTTAATTTGGGTCCAATCACCTATCATTTGAATTTTCATTTTTTAAAATTATGGTTCAATCACCTACTTTCTTACATTAATTAAGGGCAATTGGTCGTGTAATTGTTAATGAAATCACAAAAAATTAAGAGTGGTGTGATCACCATGCAATTATAAGCATTTTAGGGAAGACATGTATTATTGCCATCAATTATAGTCACTTGAAAGAAACCACATGTCTACCACATAATTATATGGAATTTAGGGCCAATGTTATTTAATCACCTATGCAAGAGTTACTATATTTTTTGTGGGCTAGACCAAAGACGACTAAAAACTTAATGCATGAATTTCTATTTAAGCAAAAAAAATCTTCATTCATTCATGATAAAATTGATTATTTATAATGATCTATGTAGGATCTAGACTATTTGCAGAATTGAATGCTTAATTAAAAACAACTTTGCGGAATTTTAATTCATGCATACATTAACGAAATTATGCATCAAAACTTAAGGTGAGAAACAGAATTGAGAGAGAAGAAAATAGAAAGTGCAAACAGAGTTTGATTTCGGAGTTCGCCACAATGTGACTACGTCTCCGGGTCGGCTCCAATAGAGTACGACCGATCCGATTAATCTCCAAAAATCAAGTACAATGAGTTACAAAATCACCCCTATCCGCACAACGCCACTTTTTGAAGTGCAGGAATGAAGAATAAAATCTCCAAAATAGCCTCCCCTCGCTTCACCAGAAATTCCTTCCAAAACGCTTAGACAAAACACCTAGCCAAAATTCTCCTCCAAAAACACTTCAAATCACCCTTAGCCTAACTCTCTCCCTTTCACCCCTTTAAATACAAAAAAATGGCTCAAATTGGTTACTAACCAATTGATTTACAATATTTTCCAAATCCTCATTTTTACATAATAATCTTTAAAAATCTCCCTTATTTGAATATAAATCCCCTAATAATTAAACTAAGCCCTTTTAGTTATTCATTCCTGGGCTTAGGGTTGTTGGAAAGTTTTGATTTAACACTTTAAAAGATTATTGTTTAAATAGTGGAGGATTTGTTAATTCAAATTAAGGCTATCGGGTTCAGTATTTAGACAAAAGTAACCGATGCCAACCATCTATCAAAACTGCGCAAATGGCCTAATGGTGCTTAAGCCTTTTCAGAGACCGGCGGTTCCGGGTTCCACTCTCGGCCGTCGGCGTTTTTCAAACAATACTCAACAAACTAACAACAAAACAAACTTAGTTGCCTGCCATAAATAGAGCCGCGGATTTAGCGGAATGGCCAGGCTGCTAGGTTTAGAACAAACAGGTGGGAGGTTCGAATCCCCCCACAATTCTTTTAACAAACCAAACAAAATCCGTGACCGCCGGTAGGAGAGAGCAAGGCCACATGTCGCACCAGGTGGGTGCCATGTGGCGGAATCTAATTGGCCAATGGGGATGACGTGAACAAAAACTCTGTGCTGACGTGCCCGACGACTCTGCTGACTGTACGCCGACGTGTATGCTGACGGGGACGCTGTCGGTACTGCTGACGTGTGTACGGACGACACGTGTCATTGGTTGATTGGTTCCGTACAATGATGACATGGATGCCATGTGGCAGATTCTGATTGGTCCACTTTACTGTCTGTACAGTACGGAATGCTGATGTCAGCATCCGTACGGCCCACCTCAAAAGTCAATTGAAAGCTTTGACCAGCTGTATCTCGAGCATACGATGTCGGATTTCGACGAAACGAATGCCGTCGGAATTGTCTCGACGAGCTCTTCACGTTGATGCCAACTTCGATAACTTTTGACGATATCATTTTTTTCCGCTTCCTGGACGCCCCCTGATCCGATGGATATTTTCAGTGAAAAATGAAGTGTCTCCAAATCTCCAAATTTTCTGATACCATTTGGCCTCCCCACTGAAGACCTTTTGGACCTCCAAAAGTGACATTTACTCTGACATTAAGTGAGGACTTGGCCTCCCCACTTGTCCTGTATCCTCTGTACATCTGAATACCTGGCTCACAAGCACAATGAAGACTGCAACAACATTGTTGAACATAAACATTATTCTATCACTTCCATAAGCATCTACATCAACTGTCGTAGCCACTAACCAACAAAAATTGACTAGCATCAAGCTGAACAATAATGCAGAAATGAAAGAGAATAAATCAACAAGATATCGATCCTTTACAACAGGAACATTTTTACCCAAGGAACCATCAATGCTTTCAATCATCATTCCCTCATGTTGTACTGCGGGTGCATCCTGCAACATCTGACCCTGGTTAGCTACTCCAAGTTCAAGTTTAGAACCACCTGTTGACAGACATAAGAGTTAACTCTTTACTTGCATTAATTACCCTCTTTAACGCCTGTTTGCAAAAGAATGATCGCTTAATCCTGTGAGAATGTACAATATACTGAATGCCATCTTTAAACAAGTGATAATGATTCTTTTCCCTGTAGAAAATTGCTTTCCATCATATAAATAAGGGCTACCAAGCACTATCCCACAGATATCCAGTGGAACCACATCAAACTGTACTTCATCCACAAATTTACTAGTGATTGTGAATCTTAAGGTGCATTGTCTTGTTACTTGCAACTTATCATTTTCACAAATCCAGCCTAGTGGATAAGGTTTCTTATGTTGTGTAGTTTTTAATCCCAAGTTTCTTACAACACTTTCAGAAATCAGATTAACTTGAGAACCACTATCTATGAGTGCATCAATTTTACTGTTCTTAGCAACAACCCTTAAATGAAACAGCTCATTCCTTTTCATATCTTCAGAGACATCATTAACTGTAGATGAAGAAGCACAACTATGAACATAAACACTAGAAATAGGAGCTTTACCTTTCAAACCCATAGCTGTTATCTTAGTTTCATCATCTGAATCTAAACCAAGATCCAAAACAACATTCGTGGCTTTCTCCTTACCTTTATGTTTCTGATTACGTTTTTTAGCCCACTTAGGCCTCAGTTCTGGATGCAACTGCCAACAATGATCTTCATCATGACCCTTCCTGTCACAATGAGTGCAAGAAAGCTTATCATCCTTCCTAATTGTAGCTGTCTTCTTTCCTTTCCCTATCTTTGCATTCTTAGAAGATTTCTTTACATCATTATCAAACTTATCAATAAAAGATCCTTTACCCCTTGACTCTAAGTGTGTAGCTTGAACAGACACTTCATCCAAATTACAAGGGTTCAAAACCAAAATGGAATGTCTAAGGTAGGAATGCAGACCTCCTATGTACTTCAACAAGGTGTCCTGGGTGTACAAAGGAACATTCAAAGCAATAGCCCTTTTCCTGAATTCATGGGTGTACTCTTGGACAGTTTGACCCTTCCCTTGCCTAAACATTTGCCAGTCCATCATTAACTGCTGCATATGTCCTAGGGGATAAAATTGCTTTTTAAGAGCATTAACAAACTCTGCCCAAGTTAAACTGACTCTACCATGTTGTGAAACTTCTACCTTAGACTTACTCTCCCACCAAGTTAAAGCTGTACCTCCTAAACGAAGAGTAGCTAATTGGATCCTATCAACATCATCTAATAGGTTTTGGACTCTACAATAGACTTCAACTTGCTAAATCCAATCATCCAATTTTTCAGCATTAAGTTCACCACAATACTTAGGCAAGTCAAATTTTACATCCAATTTAATTTTAGGCTTATACCCACTCTTGAAAGGATTAAAAGAAGTAGAAGATGGAGAAGATGGAGAAGATGGAGAAGAAGGAGAAGAAGGAGAAGAGGGAGGAGAAGAAGAAAAGGGTGGATCTGGTTGCTTGTCACCATCTCCATGTTGTTTCCCTTTCTTGTCTTTGCGATCTTCTTGCTTCGATGAACCTCCTTCACGTTCCTTCCGCTCTTGTCTTTCTTGAAAAAGAATGTCCACCTTAGCCTTCATCTCGAGGAATGCTCTTCGAAATTCCTGCTCACTGATTTCTTCAGGAACCTCCATTCCAGAAACATACATCTTCGGAAATGTTCTTCGCTTCCCGATCTCAGGATTAAAGTCTTCGAGCTTGCCTTCACCCTTCTGAATCCTGGATCTCGTTAGCATTCAAGAAAACAACTGCAATAATAGTCAACTGAGCTCTGATACCACTTGATCTGTGTAGGATCTAGACTATTTACAGAATTGAATGCTTAATTAAAAATAACTTTGCGGAATTTTAATTCATGCATAAATTAACGAAATTATGCATCAAAACTTAAGGTGAGAAACATAATTGAGAGAGAAGAAAATAGAAAGTGCAAACAGAGTTTGATTTCGGAGCTCGCCACAATGTGACTACGTCTCCGGGTCAGCTCCAATAGAGTACGACCGATCCGATTAATCTCCAAAAATCAAGTACAATGAGTTACAAAATCACCCCTATCCGCACAACGCCACTTTTCGAAGTGCAGGAATGAAGAATAAAATCTCCAGAATAGCCTCCTCTTGCTTCACCAAAAATTCCTTCCAAAACGCTTAGACAAAACACCTAGCCAAAATTCTCCTCCAAAAACACTTCAAATCACCTTTAGCCTAACTCTCTCCCTTTCACCCCTTTAAATACAAAAAATGGCTCAAATTGGTTACTAACCAATTGATTTACAATATTTTCCAAATCCCCATTTTTACATAATAATCTTTAAAAATCTCCCTTATGTGAATATAAATCCCCTAATAATTAAACTAAGGCCCTTTAGTTATTCATTCCCGGGCTTAGGGTTGTTGGAAAGTTTTGATTTAACACTTTAAAAGATTATTGTTTAAATAGTGGAGGATTTGTTAATTCAAATTAAGGCTATCGGGTTCAGTATTTAGACAAAAATAACCGATGCCAACCATCTATCAAAACTGCGCAAATGGCCTAATGGTGCTTAAGCCTTTTCAGAGCTCGGCGGTTCCGGGTTCCACTCCCGGCCGTCGGCGTTTTTCAAACAATACTCAACAAACTAACAACAAAACAAACTTAGTCGCCTGCCATAAATAAAGCCACGGATTTAGTGGAATGGCCAGGCTGCTAGGTTTAGAACAGATAGGTGGGAGGTTCGAATCCCCCCACAATTCTTTTAACAAACCAAACAAAATTCGCGACCGCCGGTAGGAGAGAGCAAGGCCACGTGTCGCACCAGTGGGTGCCACGTGGCAGAATCTAATTGGCCAATGGGGATGACATGGACGACAACTCTGTGCTGATGTGCCCGACGACTCTGCTGACTGTACGCCGACGTGTATGCTGACGGGGACGCTGACGGTACTGCTGACGTGTGTACGGACGACACGTGTCATTGGTTGATTGGTTCCGTACAATGATGACATGGATGCCATGTGGCAGATTCTGATTGGTCCACTTTACTGTCCGTACAATACGGAATGCTGACGTCAGCATCCGTATGGCCCACCTCAAAAGTCAACTGAAAGCTTTGACCAACTGTATCTCGAGCATACGATGTCGGATTTCAACGAAACAAACGCCATCAGAATTGTCTCGACGAGCTCTTCGCGTTGATGCCAACTTCGACAACTTTTGACGATATCATTTTTTTCCGCTTCCTGGATGCCCCCTGATCCCAGTTTGATCTGAAGTTTGACTGGCCATAACTTGTGCAAACAGACTCCTTTTTGCTCCATTCGAGTTGCGTTGGAACCAGGACACCGATATCTTTCTGATGGTGCATAAATCTGGAGATTTGGAGACACTTCATTTTTCACTGAAAATATCCACCAGATCATATAATGGGAGGATATAAGCCCTTATGGATGGATTGCACATCCCTAATTTATCTAACTACTTTTTGTATATAAAATGAATGATTTAGGGGCACATGTAACTAATAACTCTATGTTGGAATATTGTCATTGATGTCAAAGCAAATGAATGGAGTAATTGTCTAAGGCGTATGGACGATTGACAAGGTAGTTGTCATTGATGTCAAAGTTGATACAAGATTGTTGGATTAATTGTCATTGATGTCAAAGGTGTAAGGACATTGAATGAAAGCCAATGACCACTAATTGTTTCAAGAATAAATCACATTAAATTTCAACGTGTAAAGGCAATCTCCTAAAGTGTTGTCTGACCCTCATTTATATTGGCGCTTGTGATTTATGCAATTTCAAGTCTATGTGTGAATAGGAATAAATCAGAGAGACGCTCAATGGTATTCAATAGAAAATTAGGAAATCAATCAATAAACCCTAAATCCAATGATCTAATTACACCCATTACCAATGAAGCGTGCACACAATTCGAATAAAAGCAACCAAAAGAACATAAATCAAGTCAAACTAATCTAACCTACTTTACCTCACGTGAAAACGCCTAGCCTTACTCCATTATGAAATGTATAAGAATTATGTTGTTTTGTATGATATGTGGATTGCTCATAAACATAACCTATTTGTGCAAAAGCAAGATTGATGATGATGCACTACAGTAGCTTGGATGCAAATTCAAGGAGGGATTGAATGACCAAAGGGTGTTTGA
Organism: Sequoia sempervirens; assembly: GCA_007258455.2. Lineage (NCBI taxonomy): Eukaryota > Viridiplantae > Streptophyta > Pinopsida > Cupressales > Cupressaceae > Sequoia > Sequoia sempervirens. The sequence continues at coordinate 771,741,133 of VDFB02281492.1, read as the reverse complement.
TTTATGGGTTTTTAGGACATGAGATCAACGATGTGAGATGCAAGGAGATCGATGGATGAGTATCAATGAGAGATTAGGATGAGCATGCATGAGCTTGCATGAAAAAATGAAGTGAAGTGAAGTGAAGTTCACTCACCATTTTTAGGAATGACCACTAAATTTAGTTTGCTCTCTAAATTTAGGGTTTGGAAGAATAAAGATAGGACATGTTATTATTAGGAAATAAATAAATAAAATATTTTATTTATTTTTAGATGAATGTGCAAACTAAATAAATTAAATAATTTATTTAATTTTGGAGGAATAATTAACTAATTAAATAATTAAGAAATTATTTAATTATGAGAGATGAGAAAGAATACATGATCTTTAATTAAATAATTAAAAAATATTTAATTATGTGGATAAGAAGAATATTTGGAACTAATTAAATAATTAAAAATTATTTAATTAAAGGTGATAGAGGGAAAATGATGAAATAATTAAAAAATATTTAATTAATGTGAAAAATGGGTTAGTTTAATCAAATAATTAGAATTGCTTAATTAATAGTGATGAAAGGGGTGATGAATGATAATGACTGGAAATGATGAATTAGAAGAATGTGATGTGTGATGATGATGGAAAATGATGAATTAGAAGAATGTGTTAGATATTTTTAGGTGTCTACATTTTGCCACTCTTTGAGATAATGTACCCTATTGCATTGTTTCAAAGACATGCTACTAATATGGAAAAAAATTGGTAATAATAATGCCCCAATGTGCCCCATCAAACAAAGGGACAGTGGTCAGATAGTAGGTTGCCCCTTCGAGAGATCGATTGAATTTTTTTTTTTTGGTCAGGGTAATGATAGGTAAACAAGATAGGTTCAATGAAGATGGGAACAAAAATCAGGCTCAACCCTTAGATGTTTAGTAATCAATTTGAGTGCGATAAATGTAAGATCAAATTAGGGAATCAAAATTGTCAAACCATTAATTGATGCATTTGAAAACTATGTGTCACTTTTGATGTGCGATGTGATGTATTTGATGTTGTTGAATCACATATGAAAACTCGTGACACTTTTGATGATTAGTTCACATATGATTTTGATTTCACGACACATTTAAAAAATGATTTGCAAACTATTTTTCCAAAGCAAGGCTTTTGAAAAAGAGCTCGCAAATAATTTTAGCAAATCAACACATTGTTTGTCAAGTCTCAAATGACTAGAAAAATCATTGTATGCTCACAATTGAAAAAGAGAGTTGTGAATTTTGGACTTTTTTGGATGAAGATAAGTTAGTATGGAAGATGAAATGAGATAGAAAAAATTATTTTGGATAATGATGAATAAATGGATAGAATTTGGATAATGGTGGATACATGAATAGATGGATAGATGGTTAAATGAATGATGTTGATCAAATATCAATGAAAGCTATAGATATTGAGATGATTTTGGATTTTATTGGCAAATAATATAGGAAGGATGATTTTTTTAAATTTTTTTGCTTTTGGTTATGCTAAAAATGTAGAGAGCAATCCTTATTTTGATATAGGAAGTAGACACTATGCACCAAGGTATGAAGAACTAGGGTGGTGTCATATCTATTGCATGGAATTTGAATTTTCAAACAAATAGAAGTATCCTTGTTCATACTTGACATATAGAAAACCTTTTTTTATCATGTGAGAAAATGAATCTCAAAGCAAGTTAGGCCTATGCACAAAAGGTATAAAGAACTTGATATACAATGGTCATTTGTATTGCCTAAAACTACCTCTACACACACAAGGAAAGTATTCACCATGATAGTATTACAAGAACACCCCAAAACATAGCAAACAAAAGCAAAGACTATGCCCCATTCCACACTCCTTTAGACACCAAGATATTGAAGATTGAGGTGGCTTCGAGAAAGCAATAAAAAGAGAAGAGATAAATCAAAAGAAAAGACTAATTGACAAAACATACCAAAGTTGTCATATCTCTTGCCAGAGAGATTGTTGTTGTTATCCGAGATTATGCCTATTGCAGGAATTCTATATCTATTAATATAGTTGTTTGGATGTTGATTTATATGATGATTTAGGTAATTGACATGGAGGTATTGAGTTTGTTTTGCGAATGATTGATGCTTTCTATTTATTTGTGAATGTTCTAGGTTTCAATGATTATCATATTTGCTTCTACATACTTTATCAAAGATGAGTATGATGATAGGTTTATTATGGATGATGATTTTATTGTGGATGGGCGAGTTGTGTTGATTTGTTTTTTAGAAAATTTGAATGTTTTTGAACTTTTGTTGGAGTATTTGAGGCTATTCTTGGAATATTTCAATGTTTTTGTATTTTGGATTATCTGAATGTGTGACCAATGTCATAGTATAGGTTAACTACACTCAATCCATATGAATTTGAGTCATATTTAACCCACTAAGCATCAATCCCAATAAGATCATTCACTATAAACAAAGACAAAGAAGCCATTAAAACTAACGTTCTAAATCATGAAAGCTTGACAAACCTCTAATCTAAGACATTGAAACTTATCCTATTAGGGGAGTGATGTCGCATTGATGTGGAATGGTGACCCTTTCCCAATCCCTTGGATATTGAGCTTGTTTCAATCAATTCTATTGAAGAGAATCGATGAAACCGATGAGAGATATGTGATAAAACATGATTTGAATGCTAAATTAACATGATGCAAGCTATTTTAACATGATTTATATTAAGTTGATCAATATGGGTGTATGCAAATCTACTCTAAATGTATGCAAGCTTCAAAAGATTAAAATCCTAATTAACAAATAAGCTAAATGTATGCATCTATGTTATCATGGACGCCATTAATGGAAGCTAAGCTAATATGCAAGTAAATAAAGCTAAAATGATGTTAAATGTGAGTGCAAGTGCAAATGATTTTAACAACATAAGTTTAATGCTAAAAGATGGATCCATTTGTCTCCAAATAGTGCTTTATTTATAGGAAAGCAAATGAAAAATGAAGGGCTAAGATTGAAAAGGCTAATCAATGGTCAAGGATGGGGGAAATTAGAGGCATGGATCATGGATTCTCATCAACGGGTGAGAATGCAAGATGAGATTTAATTAAGGGTTCATATTCCTTCAAACAAACACACTTTTGACCTATATAAGAGGTCATAAGTTAACTTGCACAAGAAGTTTTGAGTTAACTTGCATACGAAGCTTTGTAAGAATATTCCCTTTTTTCCAAATGAGTGAAGAAAGAGAATATTCTTTAAGATGTTCTCATGGGTGAAGGAAATAGATATTTAACAAATTAAACAAAGTTTAATTGTGCAAAAGGGGCTTGGAATATTCCTTTGCAAGTGGGAGAATTAGTAATTTGATAATTAAAACAAAGTTTCAATTATGCAAATTAGGGGAATTATATGATATTCATTAAATAATTGATTTAATGGAGATCAAATGAAAAAGCAATGGATGAGATTGATTTGATCTATCAATGGTCACAAATGAAAGGAGGATGAAACATGGATTGAGGATTCTCATCAATGGATGAGAATCACAAATCACATGGATCAAGAAAAGATCAAGGGCTCACAATCATGCAAACAAACACATTTTGCAACAACTTTAAAAAGTTGTTTGGAGTAATCATTACCTTTTTTTGGAGGAAAATAGGAGACTATTCCTTTGGAATATTCTCTATGCAAGTGGATGAAAGGGAAATTAGCAATTTAGTTAATTAAAACTAAATTTGAATGTGCAGGATGAGGAATGTGAGGATATTCATTGAATTATTGATTTATTTAATGAAAAGGAGATGCAAATATGATATTTAATTAAATAGTTTAGGTTATGTAATTAAATAAGACAACTTAGGGTTAAAATTAAATAATTTGTATTATTTAATTAAATTAGATGAAATGTCAGTGTGAGAGGGGGTTGAATTAACCCAATTAGGTCAATTAGATTAATAGGTGGAAATGAGGCATTTAATTAAATAATTAGGCTTATTTAATTAAACAAGTGAAAAGAGGATGGGTTTGAGGACGAAATGATGTTAGTTAGCCAATGTGATGCATTGAGACATTTTTAAGCACATCTACATAATGTATTTTGAAAATTGGATTATTTCAATGTTTTTTGGATTTTGTGAACTATTTGGACGTTTTTGGATTTTTGGAAGGTGTCCAAAGAACTAAGTGATCTAGAAGACATATATCAAGATTTATTCCAAAGTAGGATGTAGGCACCTGCCCCCAATGTCTAGCAATGTATGTGAAATTATGAATAGATGCATGGATTAGCGTGATAGATGAGTATGTGAAGGATGGATATGATAGGCATTACACAAATAGATTTAGGATAATATATTATACTTCCAAGGACTATCTTGTAATAAGATAACATGTTTTACCCAGGTTAACTTTTTGGACAATGCTTATGTGGGTGATAGTATGACATGGGATACTATATGGTCAAAGGAAATGAATATGTCAAGATTTTGTCAAAAGCATGTTTTGAAGTATATGCCCCTAGTCTTTGTCAAGATCAAGCTAGATAGGGAAGATGAATGAAAATGGAATGAATTGGATGGATAGCGGTGTTAGAATAAAATAATATGATGTATGAGATAAGATGATCCCAACTGGAATGGTTCAAATAGATAGCCAATTTAACACATGACACCCATGAATGGGTTTTCATCATAGTATTTTCCCAAAGTGTCATAAGAATGGTTTTCACTAGAGGACGATTTTTATCTTTACTTTTAAAAAAAAAAAATTCTTTTTTCTTTTTGCTATAGATGACGCCTATTTGCTAGGTTTTCACCATGACATTGGACGATTTTTATTTCTACTATTTTTTTAATTTAATTTTTTCTCTTTTTTGAATGATCATCAACTATGTGGAACTTCCTGGTGGTGTTGATGTAGATGTTACTGCCATTATGTGCCAATAATGTCCTGTCTTGAGGAGTTTCTTTGCCAAGATAAGATCACTTGTATATTGCTCATACATGTTCTTGTGATCTTTGTTGCTACTGGGATTGGCCTTGTCTAAATATGCCAATCGTGATAGAGTACCATTAGATTCCTTATGGTAAAGTGTTGCTACTAGGACACGGTGAATGTGAGATTTGGGATTTTGGGATTTTGGGTGGGATGTTGGATGTTGATGGAGGGATATGAAATGTGGATGAATTATTTCCTTGATTGGATTTTGGATTTTTTATTTTCCGAACTTGGGATGGTGGATGATAGAGTGTAGATATGAAATTTTGAGTGTTTGGGACCAACTATTTCATACACTTTGCATGTTGGTATTGAAGAATTTTTTGGAATAGGTGGAAGGCCTTTTTTGGTTTGGCTCCATAATTTGATTGACTATTGGATTTTGATTTGGATTGTATGCTTTACATGATCCAATTTTCTTTGGATCCTTTTTGACTTTATGTGTCCAATTTAAAATTTGGATTTATTAGCTTCAACAACTTGACCTTGATCTTTTTATTTGCAAGGATTTTTCTTTTTTTGGTCTCAATTAATGGGTGGAAGGATTTGCGAATGATGGTTTATGATGTAGATGGTTAGAGTGTTGGCAACAACCTCATTATAAGGACTATTCATGACTCTTATGTTGATGTTTACATTAGATAAAGTTTCCTCCAGTATTATGGAGGTACCACTAATATCATTAGATTTCTTGATTGATGAATATCCAAGACCCTGATATTTAGGTTTGTCAAAAAACTAAAATTGTCTCCAAAATACCCTGTTCATGTAGACCTAATCCTCTTCCTTGATACTACATCCGTTGAAAAATTTGGTTTGCAATAGGATATGTGTTGTGTTGGAAATAAGGTCTAATTCTTCTTTGTGTTGTTGGGAACCATCAATGGTGGTTATCTTCTCATTGGTAAGAAAGCTTGATTTGAAAAAAGTAAGTGACTCAAGTTTATAGGATATTGGTTCTTTTTCATTCTACGAGATGTTGATCAAATCTATAATAATTTGTTGATTAATATCTTTGACATAATTTTGAGGACTAAGGAATTCCAACTGTTCTTCAAAATATGTTATTGCCTCAAAGTTGATATAAAAACCCTCTTCATGGTCATTTGTTCAAATATCATCATGGATCCCTATGAACTTAGCTATAGCTTCATCACTTTTGAATATGTCTAGAGTGGAAAACTCTTGTTTTGCATGAACAAGGAGGAGATCATCTATGTGTAGACAAAATTAACACTTTATGCTATTAGGGTTTTGGGGAGTTCAAAAACTTGTGAAATTCTTGACAAATTGAATTTCAACACTTATCTTTTCCTTAGCCATTTTTTATTTGTGAAATAAATGAGGGGAAAAAGGAAAGGAATTATATGGATTTTGTGGTGTCAATTTGGCTATTAATGTTGACTTGGGTTGCATAGGGAGGTAGGTGGGAGTGAACAATGCAAAATATGAGAGTTTAGAGTTTTAGAGGTCAAGGATTGGGGATACCTCATAACTAATACTATTTTTGGGGAGTCAAGGATACCTCTTACAAGGAACCCAAATGATAATGTCCAAACCTATGATTTGAATGAGATAACATAACAAAAAATGCTAAGAATTTGGATTTTCTCATAACTCATGATAGAAGTACCACTTTATAGATATCTCTACATCTTCAACTCTAATAAAAATGTAGAAAATGTAATGTGAGAAGTTAGGGATCAAGGATACCAAGGAATGGGTACATGGGTAAAGAGATGGCAAAAAATTTGGCTTTGAAAGGTAACTTAGCGTGAAGGATCAAGAAGAGTGAGTTTGGATGAAAGGTATGCTAGTAAGATAAATTCTAATACTTTGGCAAAGGAAAGGGAAAAGGTGGGGAATGGATGAAAGGTATGCCAAAATTGGAAAGTATGATATCCCGATAGGTAGAAACAAATAGGGTGAGTTAAGAGGAAAGGCATACAAGAAAGGGAAACTTTGAAAGGGATGCTAGGAAGGAAAAATATGAAACTTTGGAATTCAACACAATCCTTAGAAATGACCCAAAAAATTCCATGCTTATAATTCTTTTGGGATTTTGCAACATTTAACACATTTATAAGAACATGAGGGGATGAAGAAGGAGAACACATACATGCAAAATTGACTAATAGATACCCACTTTGAATTATCTTAGATTAGTTATAAGATGGGAAAAATAGGGCCTATGTGCACAAAGGACCTAGGACTCAAGAAAAATTTGGACTGTCAGATTGAGTCCCAATACCATCAATATTATTCAAGACTCTTGACTCTTGTTGGAATTTATACAATACATCCTTGTAAACATAAAATGTTTTGAGAAGTTCTATGATTGAGATTTTTGATGGAGTCTTTTCAAGTTGTTTAATAAGGTTACATTGATCCTTGGGAATAGGTAGAGTATGACCTTGGATAGTGCTCTTATCGTGCCTTGTGGTAATGGATTAATTAGGATATTTAATTTTAATAGTGCCCATTTGGTTGCTAGGGTCCTTAATATTACTAGCTATGGAATCATATATGTGGGAGGTTTTTTCATACTAAACATAGTTGGCATGATTGTGTTTATTTTAATTTTGATTTGTATGATGGATGTAATTGGTCATGCTTCAAAAAAGGGTCTTCATTTATCATTAAGTACTTTTTTTTGGAATGATGATGTACCTCCTATCTCCATATCCTCATTATCAATCAAATCTTGAACATTATTTTTTAATTTCATATATCTATTAGTGGAGTAACCTTTGAGTTTGTGGACTCATAATATTCATGTTATATATACCATGTTGGTTTAGGTTTTATTTTTTAAAAAGGTTTAGTATGAAAAAATACTATCATCTTTTTATTAACCAATTTGTGAAATACCATGTCTAATGTTATCCTAGGCATGTGTATTGTGTCTGATTTGTCTCTTGATTTGATTGTCTATTTGTAATAGATATATTAGGTGGACTTTGTATGGCTTGAATGTGTTTCAATTTTACAATTCCAACAACCATATTTTTGTTTCTTAAAGAAATTGGGCTTAGTTCATTGATTTAGGTCTATAGAAAATATCTTCACTAGTACTTTAGCTACACAAGATCTTTCTGTTGGAAGATTGTCATTAATGATGCTATCCGACAACATGAGCATGGTATGTAGCATGGAATGCATATTTTGCATGATCTAGTGTTGTCATTGATGTCAACATTGTTGTAGATCATTCTAGCATGATTTAGAAGTATTTTTGAAGATATTTGTGCATGATAAGTTGGTCTAGAAAGTATAACTACACTGAAAATTGCCTGTCAAATCTACCAGTACAATGGTTCAATGCATTAGTTTTTAGGTCCACACTCCACCGCAAATAGAGATATCACTCTGTGATTCTAATAGTTTTTTGATGACCATCACATGCATCTAAATCCAAGATTTTTTTCTTTTTTAGTGAAGTATCCTGGAAGATATGAATGACAAAGTTCAGTTTTGTATATTGTAGTCATTTTCTATAATAGAGTGTCGGTGTGGGAGATTTTGCATTCCTTCATGAATGAGTATTTCGAGTTGCATTGTTGAAGATAAGCTTTCAGATTTTAGTTGAGTGGGAATTCCAGATGAGATGAAATTTTGAGTTCCATGTGTGGTGAGTTGGGAAAATAGATGAATGGTTTTGTGTTTAGGTCTTATTTGGGGCCGACCTAACACATTTGAAGGATTAATATGTGTTGCAATCTTATGTAAGACCTATATTGGGTCCATCCTAACCTATCTTGAGGAGAATTAAATTTTGAATTAAGGTGTGAGATGTGGATGAAATGTTTGAGGACGAAAATTTCAAATTTTTTGTGTTACTTCTAATTAGGTCAACCTAATTGAAGTTACACTTGATGTGGATATATATAGGAGATTGATTTCGGTGTTTTGTAGGAGAGTTTTGAAGAGATGGGTGAGTGATGTGAGATATATGATATGTATAGTGTTCCACCTACATGTGTGTGATGTGAATGTGATCAAAGGTATGTGAATTGTGTGAATTCAGAGTAGAGTAGTGCATTCATCTAGATTAGTGCATAGATTGATTTTGTAATTTATTGGAACTATAATCCAACATATGATAGATGCTATTGTATTAGTTGAATAGACAGTAAGCCACCCATTCTTTCTTTTATCTTATTCTATGTGGATAGTGATTGTCCACCTGTAGTGAGCATTTCTATAATATACTATACCCAGATATAAGGGTAAAAGCAAGAAGTTGGGTACACGAAGAGGAAGTTTTGGCCAAAACAAAAATTTTCGCATGAAACATGTACACATTTTCAAAAAATGCATATGTGTTATGGATCGGGTACCCAAGCCTAAATCCAAACGTGTATGCGTTCCGCTTCGGGTACACTAGCCGCAAACATGTACACGTTTCTTAGATGTATTTATTTTTTTAAATTAGTGACTGTGTATTCATTTTAACTCCAAGTTTTATCCGTGCCAGAGAAGAGGAGACCAAATCACGTATGTGTTTCAAAGGGCTTGATTGAAGAAAATTTTCACTGCCACCTCCTCTCGTCAACACAACCAACCTTAGCGACCTCCAGGTTGGTTGAATTCTTCCCTCTTTTTGCTTTATATCTTGCGTTTTTGTTTTGTAATTGGTATTTAGTTTTTGTTTGTTTAGTTTGTTTTTGTTCAATATTTTATAGTTTTTAAATTGCATTTAAAAAACCAAAAACATCAATGAAACAAAGAATTTTAAATTGTAAATCGAATACCATAAAAACTAAACCTAAATTGGACACATTTAACTTAGAAATCAAAACCCTAGAAACCCTAGGTTCCAAAAAACTTAGGTCCCTAAAAACTAATTTACCCAAGTTAATCCTTGGACCTAAACCCTAAAACGTAAACCTAAAACCCTATTTACCCTAAACGTAAACCTAAAACCCTAATATTTCACATAATTTTAGAAGTATCTAGGGAATATTACCTAGATTCAAGGAAGTTTTCATTGAGATTGAGATTGAGATTGAAGCTATGAATAATTCACATTAGGATTTTTCAGTTATTGCTACACTTCAATGACCAATTTATAAAACATCCTTGTCACATTGTGTAGTGTTATAAATTAGGGCTCCTTGTAGGTTTCTTACATTTTTTATTTGACATAGATATGTTGAAATCATGCCATCAAATCTCTAAATCTAAACCCTAAACCCCAAAGCATTCATTTTGTCGTAGGATCTTAAAATGAAATTTGGTTGCCTTAGGCAACTCCACCAAATTTTATTCCCTTAAGCCATGGACCATTTTGTCCTAGGACCTTACTAGAAATAGATCCCCTTAAGCCATCCTATCACCCTAAATCATAAATCGATATCTTAAGGGGTCCTAATATGACATTTCTTAAGGGGATCAAACAAGTTCTCAAAATTTGGTGAATAGAGCTCAAGCTCATCTTTGTTTATTTTGTACATTGCAATCAGGTCACTAGCATATATCTATGTGTTCCTTTGAACATGTATTCTATTAATTTTTCATTCTTATCTTTAGTATTCTTTGAAAACAATGAATTAGATTATTCAAATTAATGTTAACTTGTTAAACTTATAATTTCTTCTTAACTAATTTGTCCTACTATAGAGAACTTGTGTCTCTTATCATGAAATTTGAAAATTTAGATAAATAATTTGTCCTCGGATTTAATTAAATTCTATGTCATACTTGATTAATACATGTATTCAGAATTGATATACCTTAGCTCTATAGATATACTCTTGTTGGGAAACAAGAGCTATCTCAATCAACTGTTCCACAAGAAAATGTTGCTCACTAACTTGCAAGTCCATTATTCCAAGGGCCAACCAAACTTCACCCTAAGTTTCCCAAACCCTAAACCCTGAACTCTAAAATCTAAACCCTAAACCCTAAAGCATTCATTTTGTCGTAGGACCTTAAAATTAAATTTGGTTGCCTTAGGCAACTCCACCAAATTTTATTCCCTTAATCCATGGACCATTTTGTCCTAGGACCTTACTAGAATGTATAGATCCCCTTAAGCCATCCTATCACCCTAAATTTTAAATCGATGTCTTAAGGGGTCCTAATATGACATTTCTTAAGGGGATCAAACAAGTTCTCAAAATTTGGTGAATAGAGCTCAAGCTCATCTTTGTTTATTTTGTACATTGCAATTAGGTCACTAGCATATATCTATGTGTCCATTTGAATATGTATTCTATTAATTTTTCATTCTTATCTTTAGTATTCTTTGAAAACAATGAATGAGATTATAAATTTTAATGTTAGTGTTAAACTTATAATTTCTTCTTAACTAATTTGTCTCACTATAGAGAACTTGTGTCTCTTATCATGAAATTTGAAAATTTAGATAAATCAATTTATGTCATCGGATTTTTAAATTAAATTCTATGTCATACTTGATTAATTTACATGTATTCTTGTTCGATATACCTTAGCTCTATAGATATACTCTTGTTGGGAAACAACCACACCTATGAGTAAACTTCCCCTCACCCCAAAGGATAAAGCTCTAGACCCATACAAACTTAGAAGAATAAATTACTTATTGATGAATTAGTTAATTAATGACATGCTTGATATTTATGAGCTACATTGAGCACCCTTGTCTAACAATAATCCTAATATATAAATAGAATCTAGTATAATTTTTACTTGAATTAAACTACATGGTTCTCATCATTTACCCATTTTGACACTCATTCTTGAGTTGTTCATAACCTAAATTGGCTTGGGGACCTTTCCTTCTCTTTTTCCACCTTTATATATATAATAGAAGGCACTCTAAACAACCCCTAACCTCATGAAAAATGAAAGTTATATATCTACATGTGTCTTATTTTTCATTCTTTAGTCCTTTAACTTAATCTTAAGTCCTTACCTTGATGGTGATTTATTTGAATAAATCTTAATTTTTTACCTTAATCCATGTGGTTTTATTTATTTTTAAATAAATCAATTAATGTATAGATCATCAAATTTGGCTATAGTTTAATTATCAAGTAATATCTAGCTAAAAATAAGTTTATGGGGCCTTCTTTTAGGGGATTCACTTAATAAACCGATGACATAGTGCATGCATTTGAATAGGGTTCTAATAAAACCCCCTAATTTCATTTCTACCCTTCATATTAACAACCACACACTGGACTCAATTTAATGTGTGTACATGCTATGGATTTCTAATGTTATGGATTTTTTAATGTTATAAATCAAATGGTCTTTAAATGAAATTTATTTTGAATTTGTGCACATTCAATGTGATTTTTAAATAACTTTCAAATTATGTGCATTATTTAATTAGTTTGTTGATATATATTTTTTAATTGTTTAACATGCAGTTTTCATTTAATTGCTCACATGGATCCAAAATTTAATATAGAGGATTTTATGCTTGATCCACAAATTCATCCAAATCCACCACCAAAACAAAACCCCACACCTCCAGACTCTCCACCACCTAACCTCCCACCCCCTATAGTAGATGAGGATCAATTAAGTGAGAGAATATGAGCAAACCTTATTGTGATTCAAGTAAATATAGATCTGATAAAAAATGAGGTTAGAATCCCTCCCCATCTCACACGGTTTGCATCTACGATGCAAACTATTGTTGATTCTGTTTGATCCATTGATGCAGACCTAGATAGGTTCCATAAATTGGGAGAAGAGAGGAGACAATTCTATGCAGGTGGATTATCCTTCAAAGAAATCAATGACCTTTAAATTACCAAACAAGCCATGTGCCAATATTTTATTAACCCCCAAACAAACCAACCAATTCCACCCACCAAAAAATGAATTTCAATTTTATGGTGTAGGCACCTACAGATAGCTGCACATTTTTGGGATAGATGGTGGATGGTGTTTGATAATCCACCACATGGAAACTGTGAGGTGCCCCTATACTTTTTGAGAAAGTTATGGGCTGAGTTTGAGTTGGGTAGAAAACCCAACTATTTTGATATGAGGTCATTTCAGGGAGTTGGGCGTGGCATGCCCCAACATAGACTAGGAGCATGTGTCGATCCTCAACGACATGCTCCGATTGCTCCTATTGTTCCTATTGTTCCTCCTCCTTCTCCTGGTGTTCCCGCCACATTTCAGCAACAAACCATGTTATTGACATTGAGAGCATTGAGTTCACTTTCAGGACATCTCACTCATCAGACTACACACGTGGCGAATGAAGTGGCCAATAGAAAGCATGGAGGCTCAGGCTATAGGGATACTTAGGCATCCACTTTAGGTGACCCACATGCATCTGAGGCAGAGTCATAAATGAATTTACTATATGAGGATCATCCTACATAGCTATATTCATCTTTTGAACTTAAATTTAATTCAAGTTTGAAATGTGAAAAATTCATATAAATAATAACATAAAATTATATATATAATATAATATTAATTCAATAAGTGTTTGGTGTAGACACATGATCACACGATGAACTTAAATTTATAATATGATCATTGTGTCTATATGTCGAGTGCTATAGATATGGGCTCACCTTTTGGACAGGTACTTGAACCAATATATATTAAATAATTTGTGTGGATATATCTAATTTTTAATTTGAATTTGTACACATGTGTGAACTGATAATATAATATTATATCTAGATGTAGGGAGGTCATGCAATACCTAGTACTGACCAACCACAAGTTGTGGTGAGCACTCCTAAGACACCATTAGCACAGGTGCGTGCTTTCAAAATTTTGTTAAGTTTAAATTAAATACACATCATAGATCTAATTTAATTTGTTCATTTACATACACATGTGTGAATGATCTATACAAACTGTTGTACATCTATACAAGTAGGGATTTCATGAGATACCCATGGTAGGCGCACCTGAGATGTCATCGACATTTATGCAGGTGTGTGATCATGAGGTCATATCATTCGAGGTTGTAAACTTTACTAAATCTCCTATACAATTTTTACAGACCTTTTAAATATATATATTGAGGTTTTAACATATTGTTTGCTTTATATGAATATGCAGGATATAGTAGATCGAGCATTTGGATCTTCTCAATTGATATTTATGCTTGTTGGGAAATTGTTGGATGTTGTGGATGTGATGCAAGAGCATCCAGTGGTGTAAGGGCAATCTTGCATCACCCAAAAATAGTTAAATTTTAAGTTTCTCAGTTTTTAGATGTTTTTACATTTTTGGATACCCTTTTCGTCATAATGAAATTTTCAATTTACGGTTTTTATTTTCTATTCATGGGTTGAAAGAAATTGCAGTTTTAGTTTCCCAGATTTGCACCTGAAAATCTTTTGAGTTAGATTTGAGGCACTTAGAGTTCCCGGAACGGCCCCAAAACTTGCAAAAATTGGCATAATAGATTTTGACCGCGTTATTGACTTCGAGACCTTTCCAATGGTTCAAACGGTTCACGAATCGGAG
>VDFB02281492.1:771708022-771721811 GCA_007258455.2 Sequoia sempervirens | reverse complement strand
CCAGAATAACTGGGGACTTCTGCTCTGGGTCTTTTCCTGATCTTCAAAATGGCCCTTATTAGCCGCATTTTGTCTTGATCAATTACTTCTTCTTCCTCTTCTACATTTGAACCTTCTTCCTCTCCTTCATCCTCACTTTCCTCCCTCAGGTTTAACCCTCTTCTCAACTTCTCTTGTAACACATCAATCTGTCTTTAGAGGGCTGCCAGTGCATGTCTTCCACCAGCATTTCTGCCACCTCGACCACCTCTGGCACCACCACGCCTACCAGGCATCACTCTTGGAGGCATCTTTCTTGACCTCGACCCACAACCACGGTCCTAGTACGAACTGCCTCAGATCGATGATCTGTCCACACGCTTAAGAAAACCCGCTCTGATACCACTTGATGAGGGCGCAGCCCAAGAATTAGAAAATAACCCACAAACAAGAGAATAATTTTATTATTAGAAAATGGAGCTTCTTACATGCAGAGGATCTCAAATCCCCAAATTCTACAACACATGCAAGTTACAGAAAGCTACAGAATAACCCTTTCGCAATATGCGAGCTTGTCCCCAAAAAGTTACCCAAAAATTAGAAACCCGCCCCATAAATAGAGCTCCTCTTTAGTTTGGAGCCAAAACAACATTCAAATTTGAGTTTAGGTGTTTGGCCAAAAATTACAACTTGAAGTTCAAATTTCAAAAGAACATTTGCAATTGTATCTTCTAGAAAGTGCGCCAACTTTCCGGGGCCATAACTTTTGATCCAGGACTTCGATTTGTGAACCGTTTGAACTGTTGGAAAGGTCTCGAAGTCAATAACGCGCTCAAAATTTTCTATGCCGATTTTGGCAGGTTTCAGGGCCATTCCGGGAACTCTAAGTTCTTCAAATCTAACTCGGAAGATTTTTAGGTGCAAATTTGGGAAACTAAAACTACAATATCTTTCAACCTAGGAATAGAAAATAAAAATTGTAAATTGAGAATTTCATTATGACGAAAAGGGTATCCAAAAATGCAAAAGCATCTAAAATCTGAGAAACTTGAAATTTAACTATTTTTGGGTGATGCAAGATTGCCCTTACACCACTGGATGCTCCTACATCAGGATGTGTTGCTAATATGTGGTTGTCATTGATGTCAAAACTATTAGCATTTGGTGTATCTATTGCTGTATATGTCAAGGATATTGAGAAAATTATAAGAAAAAGTGTTCTAGGTTCCTAGTGGAACTGTGCAGGTCGTGAAGGCATTTTGTTCTGTACGTAAAATATTAGTTGATGTGGATTAAAGGGTTTATTGTTGAGTATGTCTAGATCATCTACCAGAAGTTTCAGAGGTCCGTGTGAAGTTCTGTGTGAGTTATGGTCTGACAATGTTTTGCTGGTCTCTGTCAGTGTTCCTGAATGAAGATTGTGTGATTCTGGTTATCTCAGTTGTTGTGGATGCTTCTCTGTTGTTTCTTGGTGTTCTTAGATGTCTCTAGTTCATTCTCTATCTTTGTGGTATGCCCACTTGATTTGGTGAGCTCGTGATTGAAGATCTTTTCTTGCACATGTTTGGTTTTTCATGTTCTTGGCCGACATGTTGATGATAGTGTGTTGCGGATGTTCGAGGCAAAATTAATTAAAGTATTTTTGTGTTGGAGATATGAATTTGGGTCTCCACTATGTTGTGGCCGACCTTGGTGGATTCACATTAAAATTTTATTTGTAAATTTGGGCCGACATTGAAAATATATTTTATTTTCTTGGCCGACGAAGTGGTGATGAAATCTCATGTAGTGGATATATAAGGACGATTAGTTCATTGATGAAGATGATGCTTTGTGTGCTCCTATGTGCGTATGTTCGAATATCATTACTGAGCAGAGTGTGAAGAAGATTGTGCGAAGTGTGAAGAAGTGTTGAGTTTAATTAGAACTGTAATCAGGTTTGAACATAAGCTATTTTCTCAGTTCATACGCTCTGGATTTTTAATCCAATTTTGTTGGGTAGTTATCCCCTTTTGTAATTGAGCAGTGAGCTCTAGGCAGTGTGCCCGAATGCATGTGCATTCCCCTTATTGTTTTTCATTATACTTTTAGCAAGGTATAATCTTGTGGACTAACATCCACTGTGGTTTTTCCCCTAACATGGTTTCCACATAAAAATTTTTGGTGTTCTTTGTCTCTCTGATGTGTTAATTGCTTATGGTTAATTGGTCATTCATCAGATCTGAGATAAAGGATAAGTTAAGTTAGAAAAATTTTAAATTTCTGTGACAACTGATTCACCCCCCCCTCAGTTGTCTATCCTTTTTTTTCCAACAATTGGTATTAGAGCATATATCAATCAAGATTCATTTCTTGAGGGAGAAAGTGAATGAGAAAGAAGTCAGATTGGAGTATGTGCCTACCAAAGAATAGATTGTAGATATATTTACTAAGCCATTGCCGAAAGATAATTTTGGGTATCTCAGGGGAATGCTAGGGGTAATTACCCCTCCTAATAAAAACTAAATGATGCATTTACTTGCATCAATCTGTGAGCCTCATTGCTATATTATGATTCAGATTGATGTTTCTCTGGTTGCTACTCAGGGGGAGTAGTCATATGTGCAGATATGTGGTTCAGAGTGTGTGTATGGAAAGGTCATGGTTACCTTTACCATTGATGTCAAAGGGGGAGAAGAGTAATGTGAAAGTTGAGAAGAGAAGTGTAGAAGAAGTCAACATGTTGGGTTGATGGTATTTTTCACATCATGTGTTGCCATCAATGCCAAAGGGGGAGATTGTTGGGAGATTGTTGGATGCTGTGGATGTGTTGCTAATATGTGGTTGTCGTTGATGTCAACACTATTAGCATTTGGTGTATCTATTGCTGTATATGTTGAGGATATCGAAAAAATTATAAGAAAAAGTGTTCCAGGTTCCTAGTGGAACTGTGCAGGTCATGAAGGCATTTTGTTCTATATGTAAAAGATTAGCTAATGTGGATTAAAGGGTTTATTGTTGAGTATGTCTAGATTATCTACTGAAAGTTTCAGAGGTCCGCATGAAGTTTTGTGTGAGTTATGGTCTGATAGTGTTTTGTTGGTCTTTATCAGTGTTCCTGAATGAAGATTGTGTGATTCTGGTTATCTCAGTTGTTGTGGATGCTTCTCTGTTGTTTCTTGGTGTTCTTAGATGTCTCTAGTTCATTCTCTATCTTTGTGGTATGCCCACTTGATTTGGTGAGCTCGTGATCGAAGATATTTTCTTGCGCATGTTTGGTTTTTCATGTTCCTGACCGACATGTTGATGATAGCATGCTATGGATGTTCGAGGCAAAATTAATTTAAGTATTTTTGTGTTGGAGATATGAATTTGGGTCTCCACTATGTTGTGGCCGACCTTGTGGATTCACATTAAAAGTTTATTTGTAAATTTGGGCTGACATTGCAAATATATTTTATTTTCTTGGCCGATGAAGTGGTGATGGAATCTCATGTAGTGGACATATAAGGATGATTAGTTCATTGATGAAGATGATGCTTTGTGTGCTCCTATGTGTGTATGTGTGAATATCATTACTGAACAGGGTGTGAAGAAGATTGTGCAAAGTGTGAAGAAGTGTTGAGCTTAATTGGAAATGTAATCAGGCTTGAACATAAGCTATTTTCTTAGTTCATACACTCTAGATTTTTAATCCAACTTTGTTGGGCAGTGAGCCCCTTTTGTGATTGAGTAGTGAGCTCTAGGCAGTGTGCCTGAATGCATGTGCATTCCCCTTATTGTTTTTCATTATACTTTTAGCAGGGTATAATCTTGTGGACTAACATCCACTGTGGTTTTTCCCCTAATAGGGTTTCCATGTAAAAAATCTTGGTGTTCTTTGTCTCTTTGATGTGTTAATTGCTTATGGTTAACTGGTCATTCATCAGATCTGAGATTAAGGATAAGTTAAGTTAGAAAAAGTTTAAATTTCTGTGACAACTGATTCACCCCCCTCTTAGTTGTCTATCCTTATTTTTCCAACAATGCTACCTGTTGAACAAAATGTGCCAGTAGATTCACATGATCATATGGTAATTTATGCATACTAAAAATCATTTTTATTGTATTTACTAGATATTTAATTAAATTTATTTTTATCTAAAAGTTTATATTTTCAAGTTTAAATATGTTTAATTACATAAAAAATTTCTAAATAACTTTAAATCTAATTTCAAGTTTCTTGTACTCTTTTCCAGCATGATGCGGGTACATCTAGTCGACATGGAACAAAGAGGAGACTTGATATGACCGATCAGCCTGATAGTTAGATGGTTTTAAATTTTATGGACTATATATCTCTAGAGTTTTATTTAAATATATGTGTTGAACTTGACATATACATCTTGACATATAAATTTTATGGACTATCTATCTCTAGTTTTATTTTGAACATGTTATCATCATATTTGTGTTTATTTATATTAGTTGACTTTAATACATGATGATTATATATGCAGTCAATTATGATCGTGTTATGTTCATTTTGATGATTATATGCACTCATGTATGTATAGATATAAATTATCTAATTTTCAAGTAATACATGCACTATATAAATTCTTATCTAGAATCAAATTTCATATATATAATTTATCACATGGTTAGGTGACAAATTAAAACATTCCTTAAATAGTTTAGATAATATGTACATAATAAATTAAAGGTAGGTAATTTTAACTATTTTCCAATTCTAGCAAATATTTGAATCAGTAAAAAAAAATCTATCTATGTATGTATAAAATGTATAATCTATACAATTGAACAATTATATACAATGTGGTAAATACAAGACATGAAATGTATAATCTATAAAATTGGAACAAGATATTTAAAAAGTGACTAATAAGCTCATTGAAGTTCATACATCGAACAAACATATATAATGTATAGTGATGTTTAATACAACTATATAACACGATGAAACATATATTCGCATGTAGATACAATTAAAGCTTATCAACTTTTACGTGAAGACCAAAAATTGATATTTACAGTCTCTTGATAAAATATTTTTTTCATTGACAATCACATGATAGATCGACTTGATGAGAACCTGCAAAAATAATTAATGTAAGTAAACTAACTATAATTTTTATGAGTCATTTAAGTAAAAAATTCATGCGAGAAAAGAATAATATATAGTAAATTCCATTCAAATTCAAATGATGTTTGCCATAGGATGGATTAAGGGGACCTAAGACAATATATAGCTTAAGGGGGTTCTTAAGAGAATGCCTTAAGTGGAGTTAAGAGGATGCATGTCATGAAACCTAGGGGCTTAATGGGTCCTAAGAGGATGGCTTAAGGGGAATAATGAGAGTGACTTAAGGGATGCAAGATTTTGGATTAAGGGTATGTAAGAGGATATGACTTAAGGGTCCTTTAAGAGGATGGATTAAGGGGATGCAAGAGGGTGGATTAAGGGGAGTTGATATAATGAAGGGATGTAAGAGGGTGGATTAAGGGAAGTTGATAGAATGAATTAAAGGGATGTAAGAGAGTGGATTAAGGGGATGCAAGAGGGTGGATTAAGGGGATTTGATAGAATTACTTTAAGGGATGCAAGAGGGTGGATTAAGGGGAGTTGATAGAATGAATTGAAGGGATGTAAGAGGGTGGATTAATGGGAGTTGA
Source organism: Sequoia sempervirens (assembly GCA_007258455.2). Lineage (NCBI taxonomy): Eukaryota > Viridiplantae > Streptophyta > Pinopsida > Cupressales > Cupressaceae > Sequoia > Sequoia sempervirens. The sequence goes on along the minus strand of VDFB02281492.1, from coordinate 771,716,177 downwards.
TAGAATGACTTAACGGGATGTAAGAGAGTGGATTAAGGGGATGCAAGAGGGTGGATTAAGGGGAGTTTATATAATGACTTAAAGGGATGTAAGAGAGTGGATTAAGGGGATGCAAGAGGGTGGATTAAGGGGAGTTGATAGAATGACTTGAAGGGATGTAAGATGGTGGATTAAGGGGAGTTGATAGAATGACTTAAAGGGATGTAAGAGAGTGGATAGAGGGTGGATTAATGGGAGTTGATAGAATGAATTGAAGGGATGTAAGAGGGTGGATTAAGGGTAGTTGATAGAATGAATTGAAGGGATGTAAGAGGGTGGATTAAGGGGAGTTGATAGAATGACTTAAAGGGATGTAAGATAGTGGATTAAGGGGATGCATGTCACGAACCTTATGATATGGATTAATAGGCCCTAAGAGGATGGATTAAGGGGAATTATGAGAGTGACTTAATGGATGCAAGATTGTGGATTAAGGAGAGTTGAGACAATGACTTTAAACCCTAAACCCTAAACCATATGACCTAAATCATAGGAGATGAACCCTAAACCATTTGACCTAAATCCTAGGAGATGAACCCTAAACCCTTAAAACCAATATAGATTTGTTATTCTAAGCATCTCATGAACCCTAAACCCTTAAAACCCATATAGATTTGTTATTCTAAGCATCTCATGAACCCTATAAACCCTAAACCCTAAACCATATGACCTAGAGACTGGGAGATGAACCCTAAACCATTAACCCATATAGATTTTTTATTCTAAGCATCTCATGAACCCTAGAAACCCTAAACCCTAAACTATATGACCTAGAGACTAGGAGATGAACCCTAAACCATTAACCCATATAGATTTGTTATTCTAAGCATCTCATGAACCCTAGAGAGACTTAAGGGGATGCAAGTGGATGGATTAAGGGTAGATATACGAGGATATGGATTAAGGGGTTCTAAGAGGATAAATTAAGGGGTGTTGAGAGAGTGACTTAAGGGGATGCAAGTCGATGGATTAAGGGTAGACATATGAGGATATGGATTAAGGGGTCTTAAGGGGATAGCTTAAGGGGTGTTGAGAGAGTGTCTTAAGGGGATGCAAGTGGATGGATTAAGGGTAGATATACGAGGATATGGATTAAGGGGTCCTAATAGAATGGCTTAAGGGGAATTAATAGAGAGACTTAAGGGGATGCAAGATGATGGATTAATGGTACATAAGAGGATGGCTTAAGGGGTTTTAAGAGAATGGATTAAGGGGATATGAAATCAATTATAAAATTTTTATAAAATGACAATGAATTAAATTTAGTTTTATATTTATACTATCAATTAAATGCATCTAGAACTATATATAGTTACCTATCTCTAGATTCGAATTCCATTGTAAAATATGTATCTCCTCTCTTTTTTGTAAAGCATCTAATTTTGGGAGACCTTAAACAAAAAATGATATAAAAATTTAATTAGGAAATGACTATTAAAGCCAAATATATATATCAATTAAATATATATACAACTATATACTTACCAATATTTATTTACTCTGTTGTACCATCTGCATCCTCTCTTTTTTGTAATGCATCTATGATTGTCTCATGATCATCCATTGAAAGTGTCCATAAAACTTTATTAGCAGGCCTCCCTTGATATATAACTAGTTTTATATTAGTTTCCAAAATCAAATGTGAATGATGTATAATCTTCTTGTGTCTTTCATAATCTTCAAATGCAGACAAGCCATTCTTTCTCATCAAATATTTTCAAAGCCAAGTGCCAACAACAAGCACTAAACCAGTTGGATACTCAAAGTTTTCATCATCCACTCTAGGATGTACCAACTTATGTTTTCTCTCAACACATCTAGCCAACCAGTACTTCGTCTCCTCTTCATTCCCCTCAGGTGCAACAACAACATACACATGTCCTACAAAAATAAATAAAAAATTAAATAAAGAGTGACTTATATTTAATTCACATTTATTAAACATGCATACATATAAAATTCAACTAAATAAATAATGTACCTTCTTGTACAAGATTAGAAACACGATCATAATCATCTAATGTGAACACTTGATTATCTTTAATTGTCATTCCATGTTGAACATGTGTCGATGTAGGCATTAAGGCTCTTTGTTTCCGTTGTTTGACCCATTCTGTATTTTCACATGCCTCCCAATCACCTGCAATACAAAAATGAAAAAATCATGCCAACTCCCTTGTCCATATTGTCCATGTGTTTGCATTCAAACTCTTAAATGAATGCCATTTTGTAGATCCATTAATTGTTTCACAATCTTGTTGAGAAAAAATATCATTTTGTTCAACTAACCAAAAGAAGTGTCAAATTATTGAGCTCTCACTTGTTCTTTTAGATAATTTGGTATTGCACCAATCTACAATTGCACGTGCATCTCTAAATTTTGCAGCATCCTCAAATTTTAGTTGCTCTCTAGCAAGAGCTCTTTTCACACATGCACCTGCTCTATCGTGTTATCCCTTACCATGACCAACTTAAAAAAAACTCCATTTGTGCTGGATATTATTTTCTTTATGAAGTCTACATAACCAATAAAACATTCTAGCATTTTTGAATTGACCCGTACAATTATCCAACCATATGAGATGTTCTAGCATTTGAATTCCTCTTTCTTTTAAATTTTTATAAAATATATCAAAACAATATTGAACAAACTTAGATGAATGTAATTGATTATCACTTACATAAAAATGGTTCTCTCTCAAAAAATTTCTATTATCTTCTGTACTATCATCTGCATGTCTATAAACAATGTGAACAAATATAGCTACTTGTACTGAATTATAATACTGTGATTGAATTTCTTCCTGTGGAGCAAGAGTATAATTTTCAGCGAAATCAACAACTGACAATATAGTTCCAATTGGGGATGTGTTTTTACATAAATGAAATAGATTATCAAGCCAATGAGCATACTGGGAATGTTGAACATATTTAGGTACAATCTTATCTTTAAATTCATTAATAAATGCATGCACACTAAATTTTTCCACAATTAGCTCACAACGTTTTCCAATTTTTCCATCTTTTAAAGAATACTCAACATTTTTAAATTTTTTTGCATCCACTAATTGTTATCCAAATTCATCTAAACTACTTTCATGCATAAATTCTCCTAATAATGAAAAGTTACCACATCTATCACATTCTCCAGAAATACATGCTTTTAAATAAAATAAGTTTTCATTAGAGGGTTCACAAAACAAACCTGCAATAAAATCTTTGATTCTTTTAGGTGGCATATTAATACCACAAATGTCCTACATAATTTGGTTAGCATGCAAAGTGCATTGTATATATCGAAAACTATCATAATAATAACGAAATTGTACATGGGTCTTACAACAACAAGAGATTCATTGCTTATTAATTCTAACATACCAAGGTTTACACTTTTCAAATGATCTTTGGGGTAAGTGCACAAAGTTGAGTCCACAAAACGTGGAAGTTTTTCCTTAACCAAAAAATTGAAATCGACATTGCAGAAACGGGATCCCGATTTTAATAAACGAGATCCTGATTTTTAAAAATCGGGATCCCATTATGGTTCAGGAACCTATCAGACTCCGAACCGATGGAAAAGGCACGGGATCCTGATTCTCACAAAACGGGATCCCAATTTTTAAAAGACGGGATCCCGATTTCTAAATCGGGATCCTGTTTTGTATTGCTATTTATTTAAAAAAAAAATACATTTCACTGCACAGCGGATGGGACCCCAAGTATTGGTGATAGCGACCCCCACAATCAGCTACAGGTACACCCCTACACGCCATTTTTTTGCATTTTTTTATTTTGAATTGAATTTTTGAAGAAAATAAATGAATTTAGCATGTTTTTTTTTAATTTATATCATGTTTTAAGGATTTTTTAAAACTATTATAGTAGAAATGAATAACTGTAAAAATAGACGAAAAAATGCAATGAAACTGAAGGTTTTTTAATAAAAATGAAAAAACGAACCTTGAATTGTGTTTTAGAAACAAAATTTAACTTTTGAAACCTAAATTGTTCGATTAAACCCAAACAAATTGAATTTGAAAACCCTAATTGAAACAAAACAAAAAAAATTGCATTTCAAAACCCTATAAATCAAAATGAATAAAAACATTGCATTTACAAATCCAAATCAAACAAAAAAATTTGAATTTGAAAACACTAGTTTGAATTGAAACTAAAAAATTGCATTAAAAACCCTAATTGTTTAAAATTGAAACCCTAAATTGAATTGGAACAAAGAAATTGTTAAAACCCTAAATTGGAATCGAACAAATCATTTTGATTTTGAAAACTAGGTAATTTCGAGCTCAAAAAAATTCATTTGCATTGCTTAAATGTTTTAAATTTTATTTGCTTTGTATGGAAAAAACGATATATATTAAACTTTAGTTTGAATGTTAAATTATAATTAGATTAGAAATCAATATGTTAAAGAATAGTTAAAATTCATAAAGTTTATCTTGATGTTTGTTTGCAAATTTAGTTAGCAAATTTGTAAATCTAAGCGCGTACAATCGATTCCAATTGACACTAACTTGCAAGTCTAAATTATGCCAAGGGCCACCCAAACTTCACCCTAAGTTTGCTAAACCCTAGACCCTAAACTGTAAAATCTAAACCCTCAACACTAAAGCATTTGAAATTTATGAACCCTAGACCCTAATCTTTCATTGGACATACCTAAAATTATGTAGGTTCAATGTCAAGAATGGGTCTATTTGGTAGATTTATGAAAACTATTTTGAATATCTAGAATGCCATAAAAGTATAATTATAGAAATTCCAATTGGAAACACTTGGGTACATATATATCATATGAAATTTAAATCTAGGAAGGTGTCTATTATATAGGAGAGTTGATAATACATGGAAAGAGGTTTGTATGGGAATATATGTATTAAGAAAAACATACCACATGACCTCTATAGGATTTTTAAGATGTGATCCTAGATAATAATCCACCCATCCTCAATCATAATGGATTCTTTAGCAATTAAGAGAGATTCAATAACCATAAAATTACCTATATTTTGATACTATATAGATTTATGTGGAAGGATAGAAATGCATCAATAAGGAGACCAATATGGAACCATTTAACACCTACAAGGTACACCTATTACATGGGAAAGGGAGGAGGTACATTATGATAGTTTGGAGGAACTACATGCTATTATTACAATTTAGAGATAGGAGGATGATTCATATAAAAGAATTATAATTAAATATTTATATTATTTAATATATTATATTTAATATAATATATTAAATAATATAAATATTTAATATCATAAAATATAATATAAGATTACAATTAAGGATAGGTAATGTTACAATTTACTTGGGGTTTTAATGAGGATTAGGCTTAAGATTCAATTAGGTTTGTAGTAAATAGTTAGGTTACAATTAGGAATATATAATAAATATTAATATAATTATAATACAAATATAAATTAATTTAAATATAATATAATATAGGAATACATTTAAGATTAGGTAAAGGTTATAATTTAATTAAGTTTCAATTAGGTTTGCAATTCAATTAGGATATGGTTAGGGGTGGGGATCATTTAGCATTCTATTATTGTTAGAGTATGGGTTACATTTAAGATTATTGTTATTTTTGTGATATGTATAGATTGATTCATTTTTAACATGATACTTTTTTTTATTAGAGGGGTAAACACTTTTGACCCAGAGCTAGATGGAACCAATGAGGCTATAGTATGACTAAATTTGGACCTCACTAGACATCTAGATCCCCTTAAGCCATCCTATCACCTTAAATCATAAATCGATTTCTTAAGGGGTCCCAATATCACAAATTTCTTAAGGGGATCAAAGAAGTTCTTAAAATTTGGTGAAGTTGCCCAAGGCAACCAAATTTAACAATAATAAGATCGTGCAAGATTATAATATGAATGAGGTTTCATGATCTAGGTTGGTCAGTTGAAACAAGAGTAGATCTCAATCAACTATTCCACAAGATTTAATGTTCTTCACTAACTTGCAAGTTCATTAAATATTCCAAGGGGCACCAAAACTTTACCCTAAGTTTTGTAAACCCTAAACCCTGAACTCTAAAATCTAAACCCTAAACACTAAACCATTCATTTTGTCCTTAAAGGCTCTTAATGAAATTTGGTTGCATTGGGAAACTTCACCAAATTTTATTCACTTGAGCCATGTCATTTTCTCCTAGGACCTCACTAGACGTAAATCCCCTTAAGCCATCCTGTCACCCTAAATCGTAAATTCGATTTTCATCAAAGAAGTTCTTAAAATTTGGTGATCAAAGTTGCCATCATGATCTAGGTTGGTCAGTTGGAAACAAGAGTAGATCTCAATCAACTATTCCACAAGAAAATTTCTTCACTAACTTGCAAGTTCATTAAATATTCCAAATTCTAAACCCTAAACCCTAAACACTAAACCATTCATTTTTTCCTACCCAGGATCATAAAGTGAAATTTGGTTGTCTTAGGAAAATCCACCAAATTTCATTCCCTTATGCCATGTAATTTTGTCCTAGGATCTTAATACATATATCCCCTTAAGTTATCCTATTACCCTAAACCCTAAACTGTAAAGTCTAAACCCTAAACCCTAAAGCCATCATTTTTTCCTAGGCTCTTAATGAAATTTGGTTGCCTTAGGCAACTCCACCAAATTTCATTGCCTTATGCCATGTAATTTTTTCCTAGGATCTTACTACATATATCCCCTTAAGTTATCCTATTACCCTAAACCCTAAACTCTAAAGTCTAAACCGTAAACCCTAAAGCCATCATTTTTTCTTAGGCTCTTAATGAAATTTGGTTGCCTTAGGCAACTCCACCAAATTTCTTTCCTTATGCCATGTAATTTTTTCCTAGGATCTTACTACATGTAGATCCCCTTAAGCTATCCTATTACCCTAAACCCTAAACTCTAAAGTCTAAACCCTAAACCCTAAAGCCATCATTTTTTCTTTAAAGGCTCTTAATGGAATTTACCGTTGCCTTGGAGGCAACTTCCGCAATTTTATTCCTTGAGCTAATGCCATTTTCTCCTAGGACCTCACTTCCAGACATAAATCCTTAAGCCATCCCTATCACCTAAATGCGTAATTGATTTTTCTTAAGGAGTTCAATATGACATTTCTTAAAGGGGAGTCAAAGAAGTTCTTAAAATTTGTTGATCAAAGTTGCCCAAGGCCCAACCAAATTTAACAATAATAAGATCCTGCAAGATTATACAATATCAATAGTTAATTGAATTTTCATTCAAGTAACATGTGCCTTAGACATATAAATGAGGCTTACATATAATTTTATCATTTGTATTCAATTATTTAAGGCCATTTATATTGAATGGTTTAAAGGTATTTCCTAAGCATGTATCTTACATCTTGAAATTACAAATCTAATGCGGGTTCACTCATATCTTAAAGATCACATGGATCCATTCCAGCCATGTCATAATCCACCTCCATGCCATCCATCTCAACTTCCTTCACCTCCACCTCCGCCCGCTCCACCTCGTAACCCCCCACCTCCACCACCTGAAATCAATGAGCATGCTCGTTTGCAAGCACAAATCAATGCTTATGCTAGAACCATCCAAGATCAAATCAACATTATTCAAAATGAAGAATGTGTTGCACCTCCTGTGAGGATGTTTGCATCTAGGATGCAAACCCTTATTGATGCTGTCAAGGCTATGGATGGGATCGTAGATGAGCATCGACAATGGCTAGAGGAGAGGAGAACTCGATTTTGAAAAGGAAAATACAAAGAAATGAAGATCTATGTAGTAGAGAGCCACAATAGTTTATAAATTAAAACATTGATCTTAAATAGTTATGAATTTATAAATTTGGTGAACGATGGACATTTTGTGTGATGAATTTATAAATTTGGTTCCAAATGGATATTTTAGTGTCATGAATTTATGATTTTTGGTTCTAGATGGATATTTTTTAGTGACATGGATTTATGAATTTAGTGGAATTTATGAACTTATAATGAATAGTATATAATAGTATATATTTTATGACTATCTACTATATCATGATTTCTCTTGCTGAAAAATTGTAATATATGTGTGTGTGTGTGTGTTAGACATAAAATGGGATTTT
>VDFB02281492.1:771460800-771699637 GCA_007258455.2 Sequoia sempervirens | reverse complement strand
TGTGGTAAGCGAGGTCATTTGAAGAAAGATTGTTGGTCTCAAAAAAATAAAGGAGACAAAAAGGAAGGAAGCAAAGAGGCAAATGTGGTAAGTAATAAATCTGATGAGGATGCTTTGATTCTTTCCCTTGATAATGCTGATGATTCTTGGGTATTAGATTCAGGGGCTTCATTTCATGCTACCCCCCATAGAAGTTATTTTACAAATTGCCAGGTTATTGACTTATTTTAATATTACCAGGTAACACTGAATCGCTACAAAATTTTCTATAAAATTCAGTTTGTGTTGTATCTAATAGGTGTTTTGGGTGAGGATCATGAACTTTGGACCCCACCCTTAATTTTAAAACATCTCTAGCATTAGATGAAACCCTAGTATTATCATGCCAATATTTTTCGATCAAAGATTTAATTTCAACATTCAATTTTATATTAGACCTCGGTAGTCATCCACTGAAACTCCAACATTGATTGATAGGATCATTTTCTATACTTTCTCTTCTTTTTGCCACTCTTAGTAATGTTTTAGGATGCATTTTTAAAACTTCACTAATATTGCTTACCATTCTTTTATTCAAAGTTGTTTTATTAACTATAGTAGTAGTTATAGCTCTTCTTGCTGTGTTTTTATCTTTAGATCGACTATTTTTCCTAATAGATTGAATGGCACTAGCAACAATAGACATAGCATGTTTTAATGATTGATCTTTTCTTTTTGGTTTAACATAAAAGCCTAACCTTTTCATTACTTTCCTCATTTTTTGCATTCTCATCAATTGCATCATTAGTTGACATTGAAATGCAATTTTTTTACTATAAAAGAATTTGGTGTATATTCTATTCGCATGTGTTCTTATTTGCCTCCAAGAAATTTGATTAGGAAGATTATTGAAAACACCACTTCCAATTTAAAAAAAAAGTATTTTCATTAAATTCAACATCACATTCTAGATTTTCATCTTCATTTTCATCAACAAAACGGTTTTCATTTTCATTTTCATCAACAAAATGGTTTTCATTTTCATTTTCATCTTCATTTTCATTAACAAAATGGTTCTCATTTTCATTTTCATCAACAAAACGGTTTTCATTTTCATTTTCATTTTCATCAAAAATATAGGTTTTGTTCTCATTTTCAAGAAAATGATCATTTTGATTTTCATTTGCAACAAAATATTTTCCTTTTTTTGTTTTCAACAAGTTCTATAAAAGTTTCATCTCTCTGAATATAGTCAATGTCAACATCATTATATCCAGCATCTTGTAAAACTTCTGCATACAAATTTACCATTTCACTAACATGTGGATTTGAAGACGTACCTGGATTTGTGCATATTGAAACATTCTCCTTAACATTAAAAGAGGGATTTGAAGACATAGTAGGACTTGTTTGTATAATCATATTCTTCTCCAAATTGACTCCTTGCAAATTAGCTTCATCTACAACTATGGTATCTTCAATGTTTTCATCTTCAATAGTTGTTGAATTGGTTGCTCCACCATCGCTCATTGATTTTATTCTCATTCTTCTTTCTCTTTCTCTTTGTCTTTGTCTCTCTTTTTCTCTATTTGCTTCAACTTCTTGAGGAGTCAATGTCTTTCTTCTCTTATTACGAAGTTTATCTCCCATAATTATAAAATTCTCAAGCACAAATGAATGTTAATAGTGAAATACTTCAAAATATTCAATCCAAATTGGAAGTAGAATACCTATTATGACAAAATTCTTCCTCTTGTGTTCCTCAAAACAAGTAGAAAACTACCACAATTCCACTTTAAAAATTGTTTTCTTCATGCTTCCTTTGAAAAATTCAATCCATATTGCAAATTGAAACCTTTTGTTCCTCCAAACAAGCACAAAAATAACACAATTTCACTTCAAAAATGGTGTAGATGATGCTCCCTTTGATAAAATCAACCAAAAATCAAATTCACCACCTGTAAATACAATAACTTATGAAAAATAATTCATTTTTAGTGCTCTCGGCCGTACATATGAGGTTGCAAAGTTGCAGATTTGATAGTAATTTTGCACAGTGTTTTTAAATCAAATAAACGGGATCCCGTTTATAAAATGGGATCCTGTTTATAAAACGGGATCCCGCTTATTATAAAACGGGATCCCGATTATAAAATGGGATCCCGGTTATTAATAAGCGGGATCCCGCTCTATAATCGGGATCTCGTTCACTGTCGGAGCTGTTGTAAAGGTAATGGGATCCCGTTCCATTTACAACGGTCGAAATTCTGTTAGATGGGAATGGGATCCCGATTATAGCACAGGATCCCGTTTATTAATAAACGGGATCCCGTTTTTTTAAATTTGAATTTTGTTTTGCATCGTGGGTGGGTTTTTGCCAAGGGTTTTGGTTCGAAAAAAGCATTGGAAGTCCGAACCTAGGCCTTCAACCTGGTTTGACCTGCAAGTTGAAGGCCCTAACAATGTCAAAGAAAAATACCGACTTTGGGCATATGGCTGACGACCTTTTTTGCAAAATTTTATGACAAAATTAAAACCCATTTTAGATGAAACAATGCAGATTCTAAATATGTAATTTGTTTTGCAATTGAATTATTTTTTCTATTTTTCAATGAATTTCTAATAAAATTGGTCCATAAACTTTAAATATCAGAGTTTTTTACTATTTTAATAACTTTTGATCAACATAACATTTTGACAAACGGATTGCACGAGAGCAAACTTCAGACAATTCTTTTCAATTTGAAAAAAATAATCAGAAAATGATAAGTTTAGGTCATCTTATGCATGTCATGATGATTTTTCAAAACGACAAATCTGCCTAATAAAAAATTAACAAAAAAAAAATATTCAATAAAAAATTACAAAAAAATATCAAGAGCAAGCTTTAGTGAGTCATAAAACTTTTCCCAAAAGGATTTAGAAAAATACGATAATTTAAGTCAAAATATGGATGTCGTACACGTGCATGGTATGGTAAAAAAAAATGACTTTTAAACAGTGGTTTTTAGAAATGCCTATTAAAACTCAATTTGTACAATCTGGGTATTGAAATAAATTACATATTTGGAAACTAGACTCCAAGCACTACATTTTATGATTACTGACTTTTTTAAAAATTTCATCTCTAAGTGCTTCAAATTTTAAGGTCAAATGTGTCAAATACTAAAAATCAGGGAAAACACTTCCACTTTTTGGCCAAAAAGTGGACTCAACTTCTTGCACACACCCTTTGACTTATATTAATATTCAATGGTAAGATTGAAGCATCTAATTTTTTTTTATATAATTCAGTTTGAGTCATATCTAAGAGATGCTTTGGATGAGGTTCATGAAGTTTGGAACCCACCCTTAATTTTAAGACATCTCTAATGTTAGGTGATACTCTTGTATTATCATGCCAAATTTTTTTAATTAAAGATTTAATTTCATTAGTTAATTTCATGTCTGATATTGAGAGTCTACCACTTAAAATCCAACATTGATTAATTGGATCCTTTTCAATACTTTCTCTTCTTTTAGCAGCTCTTATCAAAGTTCTAGGATTTACTTTTATACATTTACTAATCTTACTTAACATTCTTTTATTTGAAGTTGCTTTATCAACTAGAGCAGTTGTTATTGCACGACGAGCCGCATTCTTATATTTTGATCAAATTTTCTTACCTATAAAATCAATAGCATTAGCAACACTAGATATGACTTGTTCTACTGAATCATCTTTCTTTTTTGGTTTTACAAAAACACCTTATTTTTTCATCACTATTCTCATTTTCGACATTATCATCAATTGCACCATGAGTTGACATTGGAATCACAAAGCTTATCTAGCACATCTCTTTTAATTGTAAAAAAAACATTTTCAAGTTCATCCATACAAGGGGTTTCATTTTCATTCACACAAGGGGTTTCATTTTCATTTTCAAATGTAAAAGGGATTTCATTCACATTTTCATTAGTATAAGGGATTTCATTCTAATTTGCATTCTCATAAGATATAATTTCATCATTTTTTTGTTTTTGCATTGTTTCAACCCTAGAATTATTGATATCATCAATGGTGTATTCAACTTCATATAAACAAGCAATATTAATATTATCAAAACTTGGGTTTGAGCACATACCTGGATAGATTGTATGAATAGGTGCATTTTCCATATCATTGGGAGGTGGATTTGAAGACATACCCGAAGTTTTTTGCATAGGTACTATTTCTTCCATATTCACCATCTCCACATTTGCATCATCTACATTAATTTCATCATTCATGGCTTTCTCTTCAACATTCTTGGAACTAGATGTTTGCAAATTTTTCATTTGACAAATCCTTTCTCTTCTATCCCTTTGTCTTTTTGCCTCCATATCTCTATTTGCTTAAATTTCTTCGAGTGTCATTAACTTTCTACATCTTTTTCTTTGTCTTTGCTTATCATCCATGGTTACCAAACCCTCTTTGATGACAAAAAATGATTCAAATACAACCTATTTTCAAATTGCTATCTCCTTCAAATATTCAAATAAAACTATGTAGTATGAAGATGCTTTTTTCTTTAAACTCTGAAGTACAAAAACATCATGAATGCATCCAAAAATTCTCTTTTTCCAAATCTTCTTGTAAAAAGTTCTTGTACTTGATTCCAATTCAGAAAATTCAACTTGCACTTTGTCTCTTCCAACAATTTGAATAGAATATGCCATACACAAGACAAATTTGCAATAAAAAATGCAAAAAATGGCGCTTTCGGTCCGTACTGTAGAAAAGGAATGTTGTAGAAAAAACATGTTTAATTAGTATTTACCAAATTAGGAAAAAACAACTATATCGGAAATTTGTACGTGTTATGAAATGCATGTGTTCTTTTCTAGGAACGCGTACACATTACATAACACATATGCATTACCTTTACCCAATGGGTAAATAGATAACACGTATGCGTTATGAAATGCATACACGTTTCATTTAAATAACGCATACGTGTTTTAGTAATGCGTATATGTTATTTAAAAATTGAATTCCCAACCCACATGTAGCCTTGGTTTTAGGCTTGGCAATTCAAACCTTATCCTTTGACCTGCAAGTTAAAAATTAAGGCAGATTGAAGAAGAATGTCCAACTTTGGCAACATGGCTGATGGAATTTTTTTCTGAATCAATCTATAAAATCAAAACCCATTAGAGAACACGATTTCTAATTTCTAAATATATAATTTTTATTAAGATTGTATTATGTTTTCTATTTTTAATTAATTTCTAAGCAAACTAGTCCTTAAACTTGAAATATTAGGCTTTTTTTGTTTTTTAATAACTTTTTTTTGGTTAAGTTTCTTGTAAAAAAAATTATATGGCATCAAAATTTAAACAATTCTTTACACAATGAAAAAAAAAATCAAAAAATGTTTAGTTTAGGTCCAATTATGATGTCCGTACACGTTGATTTTTAAAAACATCAATTAAGGCCAATAAAAATTCAATAAAAAAAAATTCAACAAAAAATTACAAAAAAAATTCCACATCAATCTTCATGTTGTTAGCTCTCTTTTCCCAAAAGTAATTAGCAAAATACTTTTATTTGGGTGAAAAAGTGGTGTCCGTACATGTGCTTGGTATGGTAAAAAAAATGGACTTTTAAGAAGTGGTTTTTATAGATCCCTATTAAAATTTAATTTCTATAATTTGGGTATTTGAATAATTTACATATTTGGAAACTAGATTCAAAATGATAAATTTTATATTACTAACTTGTTTTAAGATTCATTGTGTAAGCACCTCAAATTTTCATTCTAAGTGTGACAAATTCTGAAAAACAGCAAAAACACTTCCACTTTTTGAGCTTTTTGTGTACCCAACTTCTTGCATCAACCCATAATATATTGTGAGCTAACCTTCATCGTGGTTTTCCCCATTTGTAACATCTCAAAATTTTACTTGCATTTAAAAATGTTATTTAAATATTCATGGAAAATGAAATTTATCAATTTAATTTGAGATAAATTTAAGATTTCAATGTCATTTGAAATGTATGTATATTCATATGATGGAATACAAAATATGGATGAAATGGAATTGTTTTGTTTCAAGTATTGATTATTGGTTACTAATGAAATTCTGTAACTGCAAGTGTGTGAATGTAGGAATAGGTTAAAGACTGAGAACATGGTTGAGGTAGGAATGCTTTGCCGGGCAATGAATGGTAAGCAAGATTGGAATCTAGAACATGCACACACCACTAGGAAAATCATGGAATTTGCATTATATTTATAATTTGGTAGCTATCATTTTGGTTTTCCAATATGTAATGAATACATGATTAATTTGTGAGCTTATGGAAATAAATTTTATTGAAACAATTGCTTAACTATGTTCATTTGATACAAATTTCATGATAGATAATGATGTTGGAACTATAGTTGTTGAGAGAAAATCAATTACTCTTGAATATAACAATGAGTATATTTACTTCCAGGCTATGCGAATGTATAAGAATATAAATATGTATGTTATATACATGTATGTACACACACATATATGTATATGTATATACATATGTGAAACTATCTTCCTTTATTTGAAAATAGGGGAGAGGGCCCAGTAGTCGTGCACCCTAACTTCACGCTTCTAATTATCCTACGTCAAAATTTCAAATCACTCCCAATTTTTTACAGCAGCTTACTTGGCAAGTTCTCTGCTTATAACTAAGGTTTCAGGGCCACATCATCAAATATGATGCCACATCAGCATGCGTTTTTGTCAAGGTGTCCAAAAAGGCCCCAAAAAATAGTGAGACCAATTCTCGTGCATTACATCATGAGTAGTTGAGCGCTGATGTGGTATCACATGATTGGTTGCTTTTTAGATCAAAAGCATACATTTTGTTTAATTATGGGTAGTCAAATCACAACTATTAGACATTATATAAATGACTATTGAGTATTATATTTACGATTGGGTGCGCGACTATTGAACCCTGCACGACTATTGGGCCCTCTCCCCTAGAGTGTTTTATGTGAAATTCAAAATATGAGAAAAAAATTTAATCAACCACCTTGGAAAACAACGAATATATTTTCATTCACTCTGAACAAAACCACCACCATTATGGAAGAGATTTATGCTATTTTGGCATGGTGGAGTGGGTGGCTATGTGTGAGGAGGCATGGGGAAGTTAAGACCGGTATCTCCCATTTTAGCAAGATACTAAATCTAGGAACAAAGCGCGACCTGAGAGAAGAGGAGTGGAGTCTTGAGCAAAAAGCAGAAGGGTTTTGGAGAAAAAGACCATGAAGGGAGGGAAAACTGAGCTGGGAAGAGTTGCTACCATATCAAAAAGGAAAAAAATCACCGAATACACACAAGCAACAAAAAGGTAACTCATGCTTTTTGTTGGTGCATATCATGTTTCTTTCTTTGTAAGATAATGTTATTATCTTTCATGCTCTCGATTTATCTCCAAATGTTAGAGAAACGAACACATAGAATACAATATCTCTATTTGCACAATCGATATTCAACTATCGATGGAAACCTTATTTTGGATCTCATTTGAAGTGTAAGCCGAACCCCAAATGTTTATTTCCTCACTGTGTTCAGTGGGTGAAACCACCAACTCTTGCTTTAAATTTTTTAAAGCCATGTAATGGATCAATTCAGTCAATCTAGCTATTACCCTATCTAGGTCATGTTTGCATGCTACCACCATGTGGTAGACATTATCGATGTAATGCCTTCCTCTATTAATGTTAATCCCAACTTATTTGGGTTAGTCGCTTGTTACGACGACAAGCTGGTTAGTATGTTCAGCCTAAGAGTTTCCTAGAGGAAATTCTTTGCCGTAGAGGCTGAGAACAGATAATAGCCATGGTCACTAAAATATGCTGATCATATTTCTTATTGTGAAAACCCGATGAACATTACCTTGTTCATCCATGTTGTCTGTGGGAGAATGATGTCTATTGTTCTGTGCTTTGGATTAAAATGACTAATGTCTTCTTGTCATAATGAATGATGCCACATTCCTATTTTGAAATAATGCCATACACGTTGCTTAAGCGTTTAGCATTATTCTATTGTAATATGGCCGAATGAAGCCATCATTCGAGTATCATACTCATTGGTAATAACATGTGTTACTTCAACAGGCTAAACAAGAACATTATTCCTGACCTTAGTTGATCGATGGGTGATCCCCATCGATTCCATTGTTATATTTTGTAGGAGTAAAAATATATTATGGAAATGGGATGTGGATAATTTGGTCCTATGAGTGTCATATTTGGATCATAATTTTTGTGTCATATTTTGTGTGTATTCACTATGTGGCGATAGGATGTGAGGAATCTAGGTTAGGATGAAGTGGACTCTCCTTTGCATCCGCTCATATGGTAAGCCATTATAAGACAATGAAAGGTTAAGGTAATAGTTATTTAAAATGAATAGGAATTACACAATTAAAATATTAACAAGAATTATCCATGAGACTCTTTTGTATTCCCAATAGGATATGTGGAAGTAATATGAAGAATATTGGGTTGGCCTACCATTCTCATTGAATTACCCATGACACAAAGAAAAATCCTCAACTTCTATGTGGTTCTTGATACTCATGATGACAATCCATCCCTAGAACTTATGATCTAGCCATATCTTCCTTCCTTATATGTTGGATTGTAAATTTAATGTATTTGATTTTATAGTATATTATTGATTTATTTATATTTCTAATATTATATCCATTGCATTCTTATATGAACTATTTGACATACCATGGGTATGCATTGATGGTTTTGGAATACCATCATGTGTACTTTCTCAGTGTTCCATGTATTGGCATGTTTAGCATGTGCATGCATTCATGGTATTGGAGGACCCTCGTGTGTGGTTACTTGGTATTCATTATATCACTGTGATTATCAATTGTATGAACTAATTGGTAATTGTGTATACCTCATTTATTCTTTTAATGGAAACTCTAATTATGAGTTGTGATTAGTATGTGTGTGTTCAAGCACCTTGTTTTGTATGAGTGTTGTTGGACTACCCAAATAGTTGTCTTCTAGGTCATATAGGTGGTCCTAAGGGTTCCATATGGTTGAGTGGTGTCAAACCATGTCAAACCACCATTGGTGACCCATAAACCCTTTGGAGAATCTTAGGATTGCATGCAAAATGGATTTTATCCTTTAGCACAATAACATTTCATGTTTATGTAGTTTAATGAGAAATATATAATTTGGGGCATTTGATTCCTCATTTGTAAGTTCTAATTATTCTTTTGAGAATTATGAGTTATACTGTAATCTTCCCACATAAGTGGTGAGATATCTATCTTTACTTTAGGTAAGTATGGATATTGGTGTTGAACGCACATTGCCATTTTATATTATTTTTCTCATGTTAGGTATGTGGTAGAAACATGATTTAAAAATATTTTCATTACTCTTGTAGAATGGACTTTCAAACTAGCATAAATAAAATGTAGGATATATGTGTGTCACAATAATTGAATTGAGGTAATTGAAATAATGTAATGGATGGTAAAAAAATGTATCTTAGTGGTGGTCATATTCCTAGCTTCTTACCATTATTGTCACATGTGTGTACCCTTGTGTCTAGGTGGATATATGTATGAGATTTTAGAGATAGATGTGGTATTGTGAAGTCTCTACTTATCTTATTGCTAATTTTAGGTGTTTGAGAATCTTATGAGTTATGAAACTTTGGTATTGTAATTCACACATAGTGGCAAGATGACTAGCCTAGCATAAGTGGGGTGCACTATTGTGTTTCCTTATGCCTTTAGTTCTCTTACAATGTTTGGTTATTTGGTGTTCATACTCCATCAAAGAGATGGGTTTTATGTCAAAAATTCCTAATAAATATATATATATATATATATTTTGGTTTGGTAGCTTAGTCTAGATGAATCCGTATCTAAGATAGAGGCATAGGATAAAAGCACAATTTGAGGATTATATTATATAGGAGTGCTAGTTTCCTCAAAGTGTGTTGAAGTCCTTAAAGTGCAATAGATTCTAGAAATTATAATGGTGTCTATAAGTGCATATTGTCTAGACCCTTTAAATAGTGAGCATTTCCCACACTTTAAAAAATAATTAATATAGATTAAATATTTCTATAGGTCTTTTTTGCATGACCATTATGTTAGTTCAGGTGATCCTTTGGGAATTTTGAGAGATATTGATCTCCTCATTTTTGACCTTTTGTATGTATGTACCAATGTCTCATTTGTCACATATATGATATTACGTATTTATATTCTTAATGTTTGAGCCTGTTAAGGGTTGGTATGGTATCATTTTTTTATCCTATCCTTGGTTTGTTGAGTGAAGATGTCACGGTCCTAGGCTTGATTATTTGAGATAGATGAAATTCTACCACTTTTTGAACACACAAAATTATTGAGAGGGGGGGGGGGTGAATCAATAATTAATCTAATTATTTACTTCCAACAATAATTAATCAAATGAAAACATTTAAACCATGATAAAAATAACACATAAGTACACAACGATAACACTAGATTTACATGGGAAACCCTAGAAAGGAAAAATCACAGTGAACAAGCTACTTGGATCTACTGTCCAAACCAACCTTACAAATTAAAATAAGATTTACTAAAATTTTTATTGGCTTCAACCCAATGGAAGGTGCAACTCCCTCTAGTGTTACAACACTTACAACTAAAAATGAGGCTACAACCTTTATACAAAGATACTTATATGATTTAGATATTTCTTTCACAAAAAAAAATCTTCAACTTTCCATTGACCTTCCCAAACTCTGCAATACTATCTTACTTCTACACAACCACTCTACAAAGATCCACAACATTATAATATCATCAAATAACTCTTTTCTATCATCAAAACTTTCTCCACTATTTCCATAGAAATTTCATTGCTGAGCTACCATGTTTGAACCGATATTTTCCACATTTCATTATCAAAAGAACTTATGTGATAATTTTATTCGCACATCATCTTTTGCAAAACTCATCACTTTTTTCATTATTCTTTCAACAATCTTGATTTTACATTTATATCCTCCAGAAATCTTTAAAAAAATTCTCCTTTGTTGACCAAGAAGAAATGTGTAATATGAAACATGCAACAACCATGATTTTCGGCTCCCAAGACATCTATAGCGAGTAGAAATTAATAATGTGGTTCAAACCAAGAGATAGTAAGGGCCTATTTTACCTTAGCACACATCTTCACACTGGCGTACCCTTCCAAACACCTGGTGTAATCATCTCAACATACGAGGTTGGCCCATCAAACACTTAACAACCAAATATCAATTCTAAACCAATTATGGTATATGAGAAGATTAAATATCAAATTACAATTCTTACAAAGAACAGTAGGAGTCCTAAACATGCTTCTCATAACCTCTTTACTCAGTTTCAAGCAATTATTAATTGGTACAAATCATTAAATCACCAACTAACCAACCTATAACTAAGGGTAAATTCCAGATTTGTTTATCAATCAATAAAGCATATAAAATAAACCCAAAGACCTATCGAGTACAAAGGAAATTAAACAATAAAACAATTATACCTGTTTCTCGATTTTTCCATGATTACCTCCATAGTACCTTCTACCTTGCTGGTTGATGTGTTGCCCTCAGATTCGACATGCGAGCAATCCTTGACAAAGTCCTACACCAAGCTTTGAAGGATTTGATCAAAGTCTAATGCCTATGACTATGATTGACAATGCCTAAACATGCTAAGACTTAATGAAATGTGCCAATAATTGTTGCAATTGCTATGAAAGATCTAAGTGTGCAAGTGCGTAAGTATGCAATGCGTCTGTGTGCGTAATCGAGAAATGAGAGGAAAATGGCATTTTATAGAAAATGCCATTTTGAATGGATGGGTGAGATTGACTTTGGCTTAAGACCTAAAATGAGAGGCCCAGATTAAATTTGAGAATCCCTAATTAGGTTTAGGGAAAGATCATTAATCAAGCGGTCAAGATGTCATCTCAGAGAATCGAATCGGCGATGGAGAATAAATGAGGAAATTAATTTGAAAATAAAGATTTTTGAAAATGAAGAAGATAAAGATCAGACTGAAGATCAGTTTTGGAAGGATCAAGAACCTGCCTGATCACTTGACTTCCAGAGGAAAGTTACCAATTTGGAATTAAATTAATTCCAAATGTGAATTTTGTGAAATAATAAATAATCAATTTTCAGATTATTTACCAAAATGAGCTGAAAGTTAAGAATGAGATGACATTTTAAATAATTTAATTTATTTAAAACGAGAGGAATATCAAATTTGGAAATTAAATAATTAAATTTAATTATTTAATTTAGCAGATAAGACTAATTAAATAAATTAATCAATTTATTTAATTATGAAAATTAGTGACATATTAAATAAATAAATAAAACTTATTTATTTAATAATCAGGAAGAAATAAATGCAGAAAGGTAATTAAATAAATTAAGAAATTTATTTAATTAAGGGAAGACCTAGACAATTAATGACGTATTTAATAAATAAATAAAATTTATTCATTTAATAATCATGAAGAATAAAAGGACATGCATTAATTAAATAATTATGAATTATTTAATCCATTGTCGAATGTAGACCAAGGACATAATTAAATGTCATAATTAAGTTAGGACGAAAGTGGTAAAAATGAAGCGTGTAGGCCTAGGTCATTTTTAGGTGTCTACATTTTGCCCCTCTTTGTCATAATGTTGCATGTCACATTGTGACAAAGAAAATAAGTCAAAGTCATGCCCTAGTGAAGGTATGGAGTATTAATTCCCCCTCGGAATTTTTTTCAAATTTTGGGTCGGTGGCAGAAAAATTTGTAAAGGGTCCCGATAAGTCAATTTGATGACCAGAGAAACAATGGCGTAGTTGGTTTTCGATTCTGACATGTTTAAGATAGCCAACGGGGTGGTCAAAGCTGGTCAAATGAACCTCCAGTTATAACCCAGTTGACAAATGTCATTTTGACTTTATAAATAAGTTGACAAAGGGGTAAAAGTCAATTCATTCTTACTATTCACCTTGTGAATTTTGAGAGCTCAGAGCGAAGAGGACAGCGGCGATGATGGTAATTCTAGTGATAGAGCATCGCAGTGAGATCGTTCGGACATTCAGGCGGCCAGAGGGCTCGGAGCCAGCGGTATGTACCCCTGTCCCACTTTGTAATTTTTTTGTTTTGCGTGTCATAACTAGGTTTCTAGGGCAAATAACGAATGCGCCACGACGCATATGCATTCGTGTTCGACACATTTGCCTTCGCGTTCGACGCATTTGATGCGTAGTGGTGCAAGCGCAACCAGGAATTAGGGGAGATTGAAGTATTGCACTGCATTTTCCAAAAACTGCGATGCATTCGCATTATCGAGTCACATTTATATATTTGAATGTCACAATTGTTCTTATGCAACGCAATTGCCAACTTTCGCGACGCAAGTGTAAAGTATCGTGACGCATTTGTTCTGATGCAACGCATTTGTAAGGCCAAGCGATGCAATTGGAATTGTGCGACACATTTGACGTTTTAAACGACGCATTCGATGTTTTGAGACAAAATTGCCTACGTGAGACGCATTTGACGTTTTGAGACGCAATTGCCTCAGTGCGACGCATTTGACCTTAGTTGTGACCAGAGCTGATTTTGATGTTTGTGAAACCTTAAATACTTTTGATAGTACTGACAAGTTGTGTAAAAGGTATTGACACGTTGTTCGGCTTTTTGCAGAGGCAACTTGCCCCGATTTACACACGAGAGAGCAGACCGACTACATTCCGGTTTGTCGACCAGCTGACTCCTAGGGAGCGACGACGACTGATGTGGCTAGGTTTGTTTTATGTCGCCTATATGCCCGCTGTTTGGGCGAATAGGGGACTGTTGACTACATTGTGTGAGTGTTGGCATTCAGAGACATGCTCTTTGCACCTGTCGACAGGTGAGGTGACCATCACATTAGAGGATGTGTACCGCATCCTACGAGTGCTGATCCGAGGAGAGTAGATCGTTTACGACCCTCGTCATGGTGAGCAGACTTTCAAGACCTACTATCGAGATCAGGGTGCAGGACTTGGCATCCAGGGATATGAGATTAGATGGGAGTTCATGGAGGAGCACTATGCTCATTTTGATGCGCTCCTTGCGACCTTGATTGGAGGTATTTTGATTCCTGACTGTCGGGGACATGGATTCCCGATTGGCTGGGGAGATGTGATAGGATAGTTTATGCCTAGGGCCCATGTTTACTGGGGACACTCTACCATCAGTTGCACGATGTTGTGTACCGGAGGGCAGAGAGTATCTCTTGCGGGACTACTCTGATGATGATTTGGGCTTGGGAGCACATAGTCATATTTTGTCCACCGATTGATAGACCACAACTGGCTGAGGGGATGCCCTATGCCTATTATTACGCAGGTGCTTTACAACAGACCCGGATGGGCGAGACAGGTTGGTGGCGACATCGGATTGGCATGATGGTGTCTTTTATCTGGAGGCCGTACTGAGACTGTGGGCAGTGGGATGACGAGGTGGATAATCTGATCCTTAGCAGACAGTACAGATATTTGATTGGGAGGACCGTGTAAACCTCACTTATTATTGAGATGTATTTGTCGCAGCGTGTCCTGAGGTAGTTTGGAGAGCAGCAGGGTGTACCTGCAGGGACAACTGAGTATGCTCGATCGTCTAGAGAGTACGCTTGGGGACCAACCATTCTAGTGGCCTTCGCAGAGCAGTAGATTGATGGGCTAGGAGCCCAGCCATGGGGATGGAGGGGTGGAGTAGCCAATCCTGGGACCACAACAGACTACGATTTATGGTGGTAGGCACACAGACCAGTGCCATTGACAGATCCGGATGGGCAGCACCGGTGGACAAGCGATCAGTGATACCTTGTGTGCTGAGGGCCAAGCGAGGTGGCAGGAATGGTGACAGGGGTAGAGGTTGGGGGAGAGACGGAGGAAGGGATAGAGGCAGGGGGAGAGATGCAGGTTAGGACAAAGGCAGGGAGGGAGGCAAAGATGGAGGCCGAGGGGGAGACGATGGAGATGATGGGGATGACGGAGGAGATGGCTAGAGGCGGAGGAGAGATGCTCAGAGATAGGGTAGGAGGGTATGCCCACATGTGGCGAGAGTAGCATTAGATGATATTCTGGAGGTGGCAGAGGAGGGAGAGAGGGAGGAGGTAGAGCGGCCGAGATAGGAGGGAGAGGGTGAGGAGAGACAAGAGGGAGAGGGTGATGAGAGACAGGGGGAGGAGGTGGCGGAGGTCAGAGAAGAGGAGAGTGTGGCGGAGGAGGAGCAGCCGAGGCAGGAGGAGGGGAGACAGGAGGAGGAGGTGGAGGTGGCAGAGGTCGGATAGGAGGAGGATGCGCCCCGTGATGAGGGAGTCGTTGGAGAGGATGGAGCCGAGGATGACGATGATGAGGATGATGATGCCATGGATGAGGTAGAGAGACTACTTAGATTCAAGATGGTGGAGGGAGAGGAGGAGATACCGTCCTCCTTGGGATTGCCCTAGGATGCCACGATAGACCAGAGGGTGGCCGATTTACAGCGGAGATTGGATGAGAGCATGGCCCAGGTTAGATCTTTGCAGTCAGAGCTAGAGGTAGTTCGGGTAGAGCAGGATTAGGTAGTGATCTGCCAGTAGGACTCAGCTCAGTGCTGTACACAGTTTGCAACATTATGCATAGGGCCCTCTGGGGATATGGCTTGTGAGCTAGCCAGGGTGAGCACGAGGCTGGGTCAAGACATGACCTTATATGAGCAGGTAGTGCTACCCAAGCGACGAGATCCTACCTTGTCACAGTCACAGACGAGGATAGGCAGTGGCCACAGATCAGGCAGTGCCAGTGGCAATAGGAGTCACACAAGTTCTGGAGGGTCTACCTCGACAGGGCACACATCAGGGCACAGGTCACACCACTCACGCAGGCACACCTTGAGTCCCTATTCGAGCTATAGTCATGGGTCGACTGGTTCAGTGCAGAGGTCTGTATAGAGGCAGCCACCAGTGGTAGATCCTTCAGCTTCTTAGAGTCAGGCCGCAGTGACGTCATCGGTGTCCATTACTGTGGTGATGATGTCATCATTGTCAGTTCCAGTGGTTGCATAGGTAGAGGTTGCCACAGGTCCGCCTATCATTTCAGTGCCAGTCTCAGAGTTGTAGCTGCCACATTCTTCACCACGAGGGGATGATGAGAGTCTACCCTAGGGGAATTTTTGTTATTATGACACACTATGTATATATTATTGAGCCCGCGAGCTCCATTTTTGGGATATCTCTTGACTTTATCCTGTGGCATTGTATATTGTTGAGATGATATTATATGATGATGCAGTTTTGACGTGGCCTACATGTGTGTTATGTGATGTTCCTTGATTTAATGCATTATGATATACGCAATGTATGATGTTGATTTATGATGTATCATGTATGTCCTATGATGCTTATTTATGATTTTGATGCTATGATGATGCAATGCTTACTAAATGAGATGATGATGATAATGATGTGCATAATGTATTTAGTAAATGGATGCAATGTTGATGATTATGTTAATGCAATGTTTGTGATTATGTATATGATTTAATGCTATGGATGATGTATGTATGGACCTAATGCAATGTTTATATGATCTTGTATGCACTTATGTTTTTGGATGTCACAGGATATCATCGTGAGATGAATGAGAGAAGATGACCAGATTGGCGATAGAAGACGACTAGACCAAAGGAGATGCATGTTAGTTCCTAGACCAAATCCTTCAAAACTTAACCATAGGACTTTAATATTTATTGCTCTTAATCATCACTAGGAAAACTGTTGTAATGGCCAACAAACACCATGATATGACATAGATCAAGGTGTGCAAGGTTGTACCATTACATAAGACAAGTAGTCATAGACAAGGATGATCACGACTCATAATAAGAGCGTGATTTCCCCAGTCTTTTTGTCATAATCAACCACAAGCAGAAAAAGACAAAGACGATTCATGAGATGTCGTTGCTTCTCTAAATCCTGTTCCCATGACATCCTTGAGAAACTAGCAGCATGATTGTCATACAAAAAAAAAAGAGCCCTTATCATGATACGTCGCTGTTTTTCTAAATCCCAGAATGAGGACCTCGTTGAGAAACTAGTAGTCATGCGTGTCAATCGTCATGATACATCGCTGCTTCTCTAAATCCTGTTATTGAGATCTTGTTGAAAAACTAATAACATGATAAAAGCCAAAAGACAAGTGTCAAGTGTTTGCCAAGTGCGTCTGTATATCTATTGTTCTGATGTCAAAATGTCAGGTTTGGTAATGACGAGATACCAGAGTGTTAAAGCTTTGATGATGCTAAGATGACAAATGTCAAAAATTGCCGAAATCAGGAAGGACACATCCTGAATAATGTTAATGTCAAGAGGATTGATCCCTAAATGTCAAAAGGGATCCCTCAAAATGCCATATGACAGTGATGATGATGATGCCTAGGAAGGACACATCCTAAGGCATGAATGACAGAGGTTATCTTTCAAAAGGACACATCTGAAGGTTAACCTAGAGTTGATAGTTTGACAGGTTATGATGATTTGACTTTATTTGAGCAAGTTTGACTTGTGTTTGACTATATGCCGATATTGTCATGATGATATGATTGACTTGTTGTCATATTGAAATAATTGATTGCCATAAGTTGTTTTTAGGAGTTTTCCCATTGGGAGTGATTTGCATTGTCTTGCAGATATTTTGACGTGTGTGCCAGTGTAGTGCCATGAATCCTAATGGATTGACCTAGTGCAGCCTTGGAGGCTCATCGACAGATGGCCTTGCCTACATCATACACTCAGAAACCTCGTAGTTCGACACGACCAATGAATTTTTATTGGTGACCAAAAATTGTGCCATGATTTTATTTTGACAAACCTAAAGGGACTGACCTAATGTCTCGGGGACTCAAATGTGAGTCTTGCCTATGTAGCAAATGCGTAGAGATAGTGTAGTTCAGACAAATAACAAAGATTGATTGATTTGACATGACACACTTTGACAAGAGATGACTCTGTGTTTGCGTTCTTCGAGCAGTCTGATGTTTTGTTGCGGTTTTTCTTTAGGACGTTTTATGGTTTTTAGGTCTTTTCTCAGGATTTTTGTGATGTTTTTGGTCTTTTTTTTTAGGACTTTTTGTGATGTTTTTTCCTTTTTTCATGACTTTTATGATGTTTTTGTCTTTTTTTTAGGACATTTTGCCGTGTTTTTGGTCTTTTTTTTAAGGATTTTTTATGATGTTTTTGGTCTTTTTTAGGACTTTTTGCCAATTGCCGAAATCATGTGTGACATCCACTGCAGTTACATGATAAAATTTTTGCCCCTAGTCAGGTCCAAAACTTAGCCAATTTTAAGGGATATGAAAAGGATGCTTCTGGTGTACTAGATGATCAGTCATCAAGACTCGATGTCAACCATTTATCAACCATGAAAGGAAGGGTATCATGTTGTGGCAGCCTACGTGATAATGGCGGAAATACCTTTCATCCTAGGCCAAGGAAGACAAAGTGACAGTAGATGGCAGAGCAATGATTGATTACACATGGCGCTTGTTTGCCAGGTTTTCACCATGGTACTTGTCCAAAGCGCCTGTTGGCCAGGTTTTCACTGTTGGACAAATCATTTTTCTCTTTACTATTTTTTTCCTTTTTCTTTTTTTTTTTTGGTGTTGCCAAGATGCTTGTTTGCCAGGTTTTCATCAAGGCAACAATTTTTTTTTATCATTTTTCAATATTTTTGTATTTTACGGTTTTTAGCTCAATCCCCTGATGCTATGTGTAGAACCTTCAGAGATGTAAATTTTTGATAGGCTCCATCAGTTGTTCGCCATCTGGAGTTTCCAACTGATAGGCTCTAGAACCAAAAGCAGATATGATAATGTAGGGACCCAACCAATTTGGTTCAAACTTTCCCGACTTTTCTTTGTCAGCTTGGTTCTTGGGGTTCTGCATGAGAACTAGGTTGCTAATGTCAAATTTCCTGACCATAACCTTCTTATTGTAACTATGAAAAAGACGGTTCTGATATGATTGTAGATGGTTTAGTGAATTTTTCCTTCTTTCTTCTAGCATTTCTAGCTTGTGCAAGCGTGATTGTCTATACTCATCTTCATCAATTAAACCCTTTAGAGAGACTCGTAACGAAGGAACTTCAACCTCAATGGGCAAGATGGCCTCAACGCCAAAGACTAGGGCAAATGGAGTGGCTCCTATAGGCGTACAAATGCTAGTGCGGTAAGCCCATAGAGCAGGGTTGAGTTGTATGTGCCAGTCACGGCCAATGTCATTGACAGTCTTTTTGAGGATTTTGACAATGGTTTTATTTGACGCCTCAGCTTGACCATTTCCTTGTGGGTAGTATGGAGATGAAAAATGGTGTTGGATGTGAAATCGCTCACATAACTCACAAACATCTTGGTTTTTAAACGGACGTCCGTTGTCAATGATGATGGATTGTGGAAGGCCATATCGGCAAATGATGTAGTTAAGAATGAACTTGGATATTTGCTTGCCGGTTATGTATGTCAAAGGGATGGCTTCGATCCACTTCGTAAAATACTCAATGGCGGTGATGATGAATTTGTGACCATTGGATGAGGTTGGATGAATCTTACCCATGAGGTCGAGTCCCCATTGAGTGAAGGGCCAAGGAGAAGTGATCGGCCGAAGTTCCTATTTTGGAGCATGGATCAAATCACTGTGAATCTGACATTTGTGACAAGTCTTGACATATTCTATTGCATCCTTTTCAATGGTCGGCCAATAATACCCAAGTCTCATTACCTTCTTGGCTAGAGTAGGACCACTCGAATGAGACCCGTATATACCATCATGTACCTCGTACAAGGTTGTACGTGCTTCATTGGTGTCGAGACATCTAATGAGGGTGTCGTCAAAGCTACGGTAGTAAAGGGTGTCACTGACAATGGCATACCTTGTGGCCTTTCGGATAAAAGACTTCCTTTGGTTATTGGACAGGTTTGGTGGAAGGGTTTGAGACTTAAGGTAGTCATAGATATCCTAGTACCAGGGAGAGTCAGGACCAACAAGTTTGCAAACTATTTCTAACTCTGGAATGTCATAGGCGGTAACCAACAATTGCTCTATTAGGAGATCCAGTTGAGGTAGATTGCTTGGTATGTCAAGGAGGGAGCCTATTGTAGCCATGGCATCTGCCGCTTTGTTCTGTGTTCTCAGAACTTGTTCAAAGGTTACCATATGAGAGTATGTTTGGAAACTGTCAACCATCCATTTGTAGGGCATCAACTTCTCATCTTTTGTGTCATAGTCGTCATTAACCTGGTTGATGACAAGCTGAGAATCCCCGTGGACATGTAGTGCTCTGATCTTCCATTTTATTGCCATTCTTAGTCCTGTAACTAATGCCTCATATTCTACCATGTTGTTTGTGCATGGGAAGGAAATGCGGAAAGACTTAGGAATGGAGTCTCCTTGCGGGGTTATGAACATGATTCCTGCCCCTGATCCATGATTTGTGTTTGATCCGCCAAAGTAGAGTCACCAAGGTCCCTTAGGTTTCGTATGGAATATCAACTCATCTAGAAAATCTGCCACTAACGGGTGATCACTCTGCATAGGTACGTCCGCCAGCTGGTCTGCTATGACTTGGCCTTTTATTGCCTTTCTCTCCACATACTGAATGTCATATTCACTCAGAATCATAACCCATTTTGCTAGCCGTCCTGTTAATGCTACCCGACTTAGCAAATATTTCAGTGGGTCGATCTTTGCTACTAATTGTGTCTGATGGCTTAACATATAATGTCTTAGATTTTGTGCAGCAAAGACCACGACTAGGCAAGCTTGTTCTACTGGTGTGTAGTTCAGTTCATACCCGACTAATGTCTGATTGATGTAATATATAGCTCTTTCTTTTTCTTCTTGGTCGTTCTGTGCTAGTAATGCCCCCAGTGCTGAACTAGTTGTTGAGATGTACAGGATCAATGGCTTTTCGTGAATGGGAGGCATGAGTGTTGGATCTTAGTTGTGATCATATAGTTTGTCCTTGATGTCAAAATCCCTTTCAGTTGGTTCTCTTTGATGACCAATCTCAGTTTGGATCTTTTTGATTTATTATGGCACTTCTTTGATGTCTCTTGGCTATTACAGAAAGTGAGTTGTTATGGTTCAATTTCATGGTGATGAGTTTTCTGGTTCAAGTTATGAATGCTACATCTTTGACTGACAGAGTTTGAAAGATGGTTTCTTTGTCAGAATGGTTCTCCTTGCATATCACAGGCTTTGGTTGTTTCTCTTTTAAGCTTACTCATATCGGAGTGAAAATGGCAAGGTATTCCTGATCCACTTTGAAATGTCTGAGTTGCCTATTCGGCAAGACATTTTAGATGTCATGGTAGTTGAATTTAACATACAGGCTACTTTCGGCATAACATTAGCATTGTCTTGGCGACCGGCTCAAGAAAGGTTATTTCGGCAAGACTTGTCTTTGGTTTCGACGAAAGAAAAGTGTTCTCTATCAGCATATGTTATTCCGTCAGTATGTGGTCTCAACGATATTGGTATGTCACACCGATCGGAAATTAAAATGGATGCGTATTGGCAATAGTCAGGGTTTTCAGAATAGGTCTCGGCGAAGTGGTTTTGTCTCACCGACATCACATATGGGATTCACTTCGGCCAGACTTGGAGTATTTGGTTTAGCATCCCAGCGAAAAGGTAATGTCTCCCCGACAACTGCATGTGGAAGTCTATCGGCGTGAGTTGTGGATATCGATATAACGTCTTAGCGAGTCCTTCTTGTCTTACTGACTCATGCTCAAAAGGTTTTATCTATTTTTCGAGAGGAGTCTCACTGAACAACTCTTTGAGAGAACTTCGGCCAAACTGAGCGGTATCGGGCTGAGGTCTTGGCAATTTCACTTGGTCTCACTGACTAATGCTTGTGGAAGGCTTTCAGCAAGAGGTTTGTAATGTCTTAGCGACTCAAAGTGGATAAAGCATTTCGGTATGATTCATGTGCATCGAAGAAAGGTCTTGGTGAATTCAATTTGTTACATCGACCGAAAACATAAAGGTAGTCTCTTCGGTAAGAGCTAGGATTTTCAACCAGAGGTCTTGGCGAGTGACCTTCGGTCTCGCTGATGAAACATAAAGGGACTTTGTCGGCATAAGATCTGGATTGTCTCAGCGACACACAAGTGGATGAAGACTTTCGGAAAAACATGGTGTGCTCTAAAGGAGGTCTCCCTGACTTTGATATGTCTCACCGATGGAATTCAAAAGGACTTTATCGGTGTGAGTTTTGTTCTCTCTTAGTGATCTGAGGTGAATTCAGGGTGTTTTGGTATAACGAAGATATCTATATGAGGTCTCCCTGAAAGTGATATGTCATGGCGACAGGAATGAAAACGTGAGCTTTCGGTAAGACATAGGATGCTCTATGAGATGTCACCCCGACTACACATTGTCTTGGTGAAGGCAGATGAAGGACACATCTCGGTGTAAGTGTGCTCTTGTCTTGGTGACTTGGAAATGATAAAGACTTTCGGTATGACTCAAGCTTTCTAAGAGAGGTCTCCCCGATGACGGTAAGCTATAGCGACAAATACAAGATTGAAGGCTCATTGACAAGAAAAATGATATGTTTGGCGACAATGTGTATCAAGTGACCTTCGATGAAACATAATGTTGGCGGTATGACTTCTCCCCGACTCTGTTGTGTCACAGTGACAGACAAAAGGATGTATCGGTGAGAGAACCATTATGTTACAACGACTTATAAGGGATAAAGTCTTTCGGTGAAACACAAAGAAATCTACAAAGCGTCTCCCTGACAGCAGGATGTCACAATGACAGATAGAAGGATGCTTTCGGTGAGAGAACCTTTAGGCTACAGCGACAGCGAATGAATAATGTAGACACCTAAAAATGACCTAGGCCTGCAAGCTTCATTTTTACCACTTTCGTCCTAGCATAACTAGGACATTTAATTATGTCCTTGGTCCACATTCGACTATTGATTAAATAATTCATAATTATTTAATTAATTCATGTCTTTGTATTCATCATGATTATTAAATAAATAAATTTTATTTATTTATTAAATACATCATTAATTGTCTAAGTCTTTCCTTAATTAAATAAATTTCTTAATTTATTTAATTCCCCTTTGTCATATATTCTTCTTGATTATTAAATAAATAAGTTTTATTTATTTATTTAATATGTCACTAACTGTCATAATTAAATGAATTGATTAATTAATTTAATTAATTAATCTTATCTGCTAAATTAAATAATTATATTTAATTATTTAATTGTCAAAATTAATATTCCTCTCATTTTAAATAAATAAAATTATTTAAAATGTCATCACTTAACAGTCCATTTTGGTAAATAATCTGAAAAAGATTATTTATTGTCTCACAAAATCATTATTTTGAATTAATTTAATTCAAAATAGTAACTAATCTTCCAAAAATCAAGTAATCGGGCAGATTCTTGATTTTCCAAATTGAATCTTTAGTCCAAATCTTATCTTCTTGATTTTTCGAATCTCATGAATTAGGCAATCTTATCTTCTTGATTTTTCAAAAATCTTCATTTCTTTAATTAATTTATCTCATTTATTCTCCACCGTCGTTCTGATTATCTGAGACATTATTCTGACCGTTCGATTAAGGATTTTTCCCTAACCCTAATTAGGGATTCTCAAATTTAATCTAGACCTCTCATTCTAGGTCTTTCTTAGAATTCAATCTCATCTATCCACTCAAAATTGTGTTTTCTATAAAAGACAATTTTGCTCATAATTGGGGATCCGACAACTTCATTTTTAATTTAATAGTCATTATAGTCATTTGCATTAGTAGTCATTATTTTCATAGACATTACCATAGTCATAGGCATTTAGACATTGCATAAATCCTTCAAAGCTTGGTGTAGGACTTAGGCATTTGTAGATTGCTCGTACGTCCAATCTGAGGGCAACATCATCCAGCAAGCAAGAAGGTGCTATGAAGGTGAAGCATGGAAGGAAAGGAAGGTATAATCATTCTTTGTTGTGATTTTCCATTGTTCTTGATAGCTTCTTTGGATTTTTAATGTTTATTGATTAATAAGCTAACAACATCTAATTTTCCTATGAAAAATACAAAAAAATTAGTTACATAACTTGTCATCTTAGTCTTCATTGTCCTTTGGCATTAGTCATTTTCTTTAAACAACATTGTCATATTGCATCCCTTATTGTCAAAAATCCAAAAACATAGTCTTGCATTGTCATCCTTTATCCAAAAAATCTGAAAAACATAGGTTGTCATCATCCTCACATTTAGTTGTCATTGACGTCATCCTTATCTAAGAAAATCCCTTTTATGGTTGAGACTAGGATTCAAAGACAATAACAACAAATGGAAAACTTTGGACAAGATTCCAATCCCAACATCGACAATAACACTTATGACACAAGCCAACATTGGAATTTTTCCAACCCATTTCACAACATGAACATTCAATCTTTCATGAACATGCCATCTTCATCACAAAAAATTTATGAACCATTCATACAAAGAGACCAAAATGGACGAGTATATGTAAAAGACGTAGAAGCTACATTGCAAAATCCTGATATATTCTCCTTTGTAAAAAAATTAGTCTTACGTGACCCTCAAAGGTATCTAGCCATGCTTTTGGACGAAGGGGCTAAGTTACCATAGGGCTTTGACATAAATACTTTGCCACCTCCATCCGTCTACCCTCACCATCAACAGTCACTTGACACAAATCCTGTCATTAATTCACAACAAACGTCCACTTATCATCCTTATCCTAACTTTGACAAGGGAAACCAACTATCTGCTAGTCCATTCCAAGTCTCCACATCATATGCTAGTCCTTCACCTATCAATCCTGTCAACGTCTACATGCCCTATCAACCATCTATCAACTCATGTCAAGTTCCCACATCATACCATATCAATCCAGTCCAAGTTTCCACATCATATTTTAGTCAACCTTACACTAATCCAATCCAAGACTCCATGGCATATCCGGTCGAAGTCCCCATGTCACATCCTATACCATCACATCCTAATCCAGTCCAAGACTCCATGTCATATCCAATCCAAGACTCCATGTCATATCCGGTCCAAGTCTCCACATCATACCCTTGTCCTTCACATACTAGTCCAATGCAAGTACCCATGTCTTATCCTAGTCCTTCACATACTAGTCCCATCCAAGTCCCCACGTCCTGTCCTAGTCTGTCATTCATTAATCCTTTTCAAGTCATCCCCTCACAAGCCACATCCAGTCATGAAAATTCTATCATAGTCCAAAGTCAAATCTCATTCAATAAACTTGAGGATACATGTCAAAATGAAAGCCCAAAGCATGACATTATAATGTCACCCTCATGTCAAGAACAAGGCAGTCCATCCCATGACCCTATCTTTCAGTCCATCCATGAAGTCCTTCAAGACAATCATGACATCCAAAACACACCTCTCCTTGACAACGACTCTATTTCTGACTATATCATCCATGACAACCCCATCTTTGACCAAGACCCCATCATTGACCAAGAAGTCCAAATCCATGACAACCCCATCTTCGACCAAGACCCTACCACTGACAAAGAAGTCCAAAATGATCCACTCCTTGACCTTTACGCCATTCATAATCAAACACTTGCCAACCCTATACAAGCTCGACTATTGACACTTCCCACGATGAGACACTTGCCTTCATGGGACACATAGACGATATTCCTCTAGAACAAGAATCTTCCACTAAGGACATGCTTGCATATGATCAAGTTATAGCTAAAATCATTGGACTCTATGACACTAAACATAATGATGGATTTGACATTGCCATGGAAACACCAACAGAATCATCTCAACTTGACATGTCACACGATCAGACCAAAGATATCAGTCAGGAATATGTCCAACAAGACAATGAAGCTAAGACACTTTATCAACTAGGGTCATCTATCTTTATCAGAGTAGGCTTTCTTGCAGACGAAAATATTACAAGTGACAGTATCCACATACCTAATGATGGGTTAGCATCTTGCTTTCAAAACAATAAATACCCCATCACAAATAGAATCTGTCAAAGCATGCAATATCAAGGCAAAGGACTAGGCATACATGAACAAGGCATTCGAGAACCAATACAACTTCAGGCAAATTGCAAATATCAGGGTCTTGGGTATTCTTCAGTGAGCAAATTAAATGATGTTAGTGATACTTCCTCGATATTGGAGGCAACCTTGTAAAATACAAACATCAAAATGGAATCCATGAGAAATCCTTGTCATAAGATTGCTGCCAACACCCCGTCCACCCACACCATGAATCGTCATTCCATCCTAAATAAACCTTCCCTTTGGAACCAACAAAAACAAAATTCATACAAATCAAAAGATCAAAATCAAATTTCAAAGACCATTGAATCAAACAAATGGACAAGTGGACAAATGAAATTAAAATGGATCCCAAAGAAAGATGGATCAAACAAAGACATCAAGTCAAATACAAAAGTCAATCACAATGTGGAGCCACAAGACAAGAGGACTCCCACATATAACACATGTCCACCTCCTTCAAAATGGTCATCAATCAAGACATATAAAAGTGTTGGTTCCAAACACCATCCCTCCAAAATCCGTCATCCACCATCCCAAGTTTGGAAAATAAAAAGTGATTCATCCAAACGTCCAAACAACCTTTCCATGTCCACCATCATTTGTCATAATCCTACATCTCGCCTAAAGTCCAAAAATCCTACGTCACAAATCCGTCACATCATGGCAGCAACTCTTTACCACAAGGACTCTCATGGCACTCTATTGCGATGTGCGTATTTTGATAAGGCCAACTCTAGTATCAGAAAGAATCACAATGACATCAATCAGTTGTATACAAGTGCTACGATCCTGACAAGACAACTCCTTCAGCAAGGTCATTATTGGCATATCATGGCACCGTCTCTACATCAACCGTCAGTGGATTGAGAATAGTCATGGTTATCTAAAGCATCCGGCTATCCACAAAATCAAAAATACAAAAAAATCAAAAATCAAAAAATCGTCACCCTAATGAAAACTTGGCAAATAGGCATCTTGGTGACACAAAAAAAATCAAAAAATCAAGAAAATAGTAAAGAGAAAAATTTCATCCAATGGTGAAAACCTGGAAAACAGGTGCCCTGGACAAGTACCATGATGAAAACCTGGCAAATAGGCGTCATGTGTAAAATAAATCGTCTATGTGGAATATTACACTTGGGGGCAAGTTGTCTCATTTTCCCATGCCTTCCTCATGACATTGATGTCCATCTAAGCCCTATCATTTCCACGCATTTTTCCCACCTACCTTGGTCTTGACATAAAATTGGCACACATAAATCATGCTTTGGGAAAACTTTTGACATGCCTATCCATTTAGTCATACATTATTCATGAAACATCATGTCATTGACCATCATAGTCTTATTGTCCTTATACGACATAGTCCTTGAAAATCATATGACAATTCCATTAGTCTCATGTCTCCCATCTTTTACCAAGGCCACCCCATATCCTTTCATGCCTATCACCTATCTTGGCTTTCCTTGTCAAACGGTCTAAGGATAATCATCATCCCATCTAGTCCTAACCAAGTCATTCCAAATGCAACGAGTCTAATTCATACAAGCACATTATCCAAAATTTTACTTGACTGCATTCCTAGCCTAGCTGTAGACCTCCATACTTTCGTCACTTTATCGTCATCGTCCTCACGTTGTTTCGGGATGCGTCCTTCCCACGTCAAACAACATTGTCATCACTTGTCAATTGGTATTCAGCTTGACTAGGGGCACAATCAATTTTGTCCTTGGATTCTCATGTGTAGGCATCAAGCATATGCATTTGTCACGATCCTCTTAAACGTCAAAATCCAAAAAAAATAAATAAAAAAAAAATCATAAAACGACAAAAAGACAAAAACATCATAAAAGGTCCTGAAGAAAGACCAAAAACATCATAAAATGTCCTAAAAAAAAAACCTAAAAATCATAAAACGTCCTGAAGAAAAACACAAAAACATCCAAATCAATGTCAAAATCCTAAACATGGAGTCAAAGTCAGTCATGTCAGTTAGTCCATGTCATTGTCAAACTACATTGTCTCTGCGCATTTGCTACGTAGGCAAGGCCATCAGTCGATGAGTCCCCGAGACAGTTAAACTTAGACACAAGACAGTCATTCAAAACGTCAATGTCAAAATTGGTCAAAATTAGACAACACAGTCCAATCAATCATACAGTCAACATCCGTCAACTTGCCAAAACATATTACTCAAAACAATATTAGTCTTGTCACTCTTTGGTCCTCTTCAAGATGTGTTCTTCTTGGAGTTAGACCTCGTCAAAATGTCCTTTTCCTTTTTAGGATGTGTCCTTCCTTATAATAGGCCTTGTCAAACCGTCAACACCGTCAAATTGGAAAAGCTCTTAAACTGTCAAAACTGTCAAACTGACAAGAAATCAATCTTTGGCAAACAAACACTGGCAAACAAAATAAAATGGCTGTTAATCTTTCTGGTCTATCTTGTCTTATCTTTTGACTATCTTGGCTATTTTTGTCTTATCTTTTTACTGTCTTTTCTTTGTGGTCATGTTACTAGCTACCTCAAGGATGTCCCATGAAGGATTTAGAGGTGCGATGACGTCTCCTGGCCTATTTTATTTTCTTTGATTGTTGTTTGTGGATTGTCTCGATAAAAAGACTAGGGCAACTTCGCCCTTAGTATGAGTTAGGACATTCCTTGTTTGTGACTATCTGTTTTTCAAGTGGATGACCTTGCACACCTTGGTCTATGTCATATCATGGTGTTTGTTGTCCATTTGTGTCATTTTTACCTCCCAATGATGATTAAGAGCAATAAATATTAGTCCTATGGAAATGTTTTGAAGGATTTGGTCTAGGAACTAACATGCATCTCTTTTAGTCGTGTCATCTTCTCTCGCCCGTCTCATATAGGCATTGCATCCATATCATCATCCATATCTTTTGCACTAATATTCCTTTGTCTCTTCATATTTTAGTCTTCTCATCAATTTCGAGAGCACACTCATGTTCTTGGAACTTGTCTATCCTCTCAAGGGGGCATACCATAACCCTCCTCATCATTCTTCCTCATCTTATTTTGCACTGGGGCATATTTTTGACTTATTTTCTTTGTCACAATGCGACATGCTACATTATGACAAAGAGGGGCAAAATGTAGACACCTAAAAATGACCTAGGCCTGCAAGCTTCATTTTTACCACTTTCGTCCTAGCATAATTAGGACATTTAATTATGTCCTTGGTCCACATTCGACTATTGATTAAATAATTCATAATTATTTAATTAATTCATGTCTTTGTATTCTTCATGATTATTAAATAAATAAATTTTATTTATTTATTAAATACGTCATTAATTGTCTAAGTCTTTCCTTAATTAAATAAATTTCTTAATTTATTTAATTCCCCTTTGTCATATATTTCTTCTTGATTATTAAATAAATAAGTTTTATTTATTTATTTAATATGTCACTAACTATCATAATTAAATGAATTGATTAATTAATTTAATTAATTAATCTTATCTGCTAAATTAAATAATTATATTTAATTATTTAATTGTCAAAATTAATATTCCTCTCATTTTAAATAAATAAAATTATTTAAAATGTCATCACTTTCTTAACTGTCAGTCCATTTTGGTAAATAATCTAAAAAAGATTATTTATTGTCTCACAAAATCATTATTTTGAATTAATTTAATTCAAAATAGTAACTAATCTTCCAAAAATCAAGTAATCGGGCAGATTCTTGATTTTCCAAATCGAATTTTCAGTCCAAATCTTATCTTCTTGATTTTTCGAATCTCATAAATCAGGCAATCTTATCTTCTTGATTTTTCAAAAATCTTCATTTCTTTAATTAATTTATCTCATTTATTCTCCACCGTCGATCCGATTATCTGAGACATTATTCTGACCGTTCGATTAAGGATTTTTCCCTAACCCTAATTAGGGATTCTCAAATTTAATCTAGACCTCTCATTCTAGGTCTTTCTTAGAATTCAATCTCATCTATCCACTCAAAATTGTGTTTTCTATAAAAGACAATTTTGCTCATAATTTGGGGATTCGACAACTTCATTTTTAATTTAATAGTCATTATAGTCATTTGGCATTAGTAGTCATTATTTTCATAGACATTGTCATAGTCATAGGCATTTAGACATTGCATAAATCCTTCAAAGCTTGGTGTAGGACTTAGGCATTTGCAGATTGCTCGTACGTCCAATCTGAGGGCAACATCATCCAAAAAGCAAGAAGGTGCTATGAAGGTGAAGCATGGAAGGAAAGGAAGGTATAATCATTCTTTGTTGTGATTTTCCATTGTTCTTGATAACTTCTTTGGATTTTTAATGTTTATTGATTAATAAGCTAACAACATCTAATTTTCCATTGAATACAAATAATACTCTAAGGAAGCCTATCGATGAAACATGATGTATTCGTTATGTGTTCTTCTCGACTCTGATGGCTCTTGGTGAAAGCGATATCTAAAGGGATTGTCTGGCGATTTAATTGCCTTCGGTAGAACTATATGGTGTTCTCAGCGAATAGTTACGAAGACTCAAAACTTTGTGGTCATCATCATGGATTGGCATCAAATCTTAGAACGATTACATAACGGGATATTCATCGAGTTTCTTTTTGAGCTGTTGCATTTTTGATTTAATGGATTTTTCTAAATATAGTTGCATACAGACTTCTTTGGTTGGTATCGAATCTCTGGCAAGATATTCTCTGAGATTTTAGAGGTTATGATTTTATGTTAGTAGGCAGACATGGCTTTGATGAAAATCTTTCAGTTACAATTTGAAATCTCCTGACTCAGTGCAGAAATTAAAGCTTTCTGGATATGCATTACTCTGATTTTTACCATCATCTATAGATCATCATTATCTAGCTTCAGATTCTAAAAATAGCAAGAGAGTTTCAAAATCTTGTGAAAAACGCTTGTTGAAGATTTCTTGATAACAAACATATTTGAAATGTATATAAAAACCAGTGTTGAAAACTGTGGACATGTTGCTGGCCTAAAATTCTGAGAGATAGTTATTTTGGCCGTAATGAAGAGAGGGAACTGGATGTAATACTGGGATATTGTTCCTAGAGTATTAGAAGCAGAGTGTTAATGAATTTAACTGTAAACAGAGAGATCCTCTAATATATTATTATTGTAATTCTGAAATTTGAGTAAGGGGTTGGTGCTCCTTGAGATTGGTGTCTCTAAATGAGGGGTTGGTGCTCCTTGAGTTGGTGCTCAGAAGTTAGCCTATAAGGCATTGTTAAAAGTGGTTTTGAAGATTAAGCCAATAAGGTAGTTTAGGAGTGGTTTTTATACCCCAGGAGGGTTTTCCACTTGACAAAATCTTGTGTCTCTTTGTTCTTCTGTGTGCTCAATGTTTTTTTGTATTGTTGTTGTTTCAGTTCACTGTTGGGTTTATTACTTTTCTCAATTCTGTTTATGAATGATTACATTCAACTCATGAATGCATTAATCAGAATAATATTGAGATCAAATTTGAGCTATGTTTTTGAATATGAGAAAATTGGTCAAATCTGTTAAGACACTGATTCACCCCCCTCTCTCAGTGTCATTTTAACTCCAACTATTGGTATCAAAGTGTAGGGTCCTCTGATAGGTCTAAACCACCTAGGATTGTTCATGGTGTCTTGGAGTAGTTTGGTTAATATGGGAAAGAATAGAAGGAATAAGGGAAAAAGATGTTCTCAACAAAATGCTATTCATCATGCTCAACCTGAATCTAGTATAAGGAATAATGAGGAAGAGTTCATAAATAGTAGCTCTGAAATGGTAGAGTATCCTAGATCTGGAACTCCTCAGTTTGAAGAAACAAACTTTATTATATGGAAACATAGGATGGAAACATACTTACTCTCTTTAGGATTTGAAGTGTGGGCAGCAGTAGAAAAGGGTTGTACTACATCTGCAACATCTCCTTCCACTCTTGAGGAGATGAAAGCTCTTGAATTCAATACTAGAGCTATAGATGCTATTCTTAATAACTTTCCAAATAAACTCATTACAAAAGTCATTCATTACACCAGTGCTAAGGAAGTTTGGGACAAATTGACTGAAATGAATCAGAATAGTGAGTTACAAGAGGAGATATCTTTTGATACTGAAATAAGTTGTGAATCATCTGAGTGAAGAAGGTGTAAACCTTTATAATTTTGAAAAGAAGTCCAGGGAGATCATTAATGAATATTTAGATGATCAAGAAACTTGTGTAAATGTAGATCAATATTTGGATGAAGTTAACTCTAAACTAGAATATGATGAACCAGAAAGTGAGGTTGATTTGGAAGGTGAACTCCTGTGTGCCTTAGATACTATTAAGTAGCTTAGAAAAGAAAACCAGTTTTTAACAAGACAACTTCAGCAAAAAGAGAGTTTGGAAGTCAAGTTAAAAGACAAGGATGAATTGTGTAATAAACTAGAAAATGAGATTGATTCTTTAAAGAAATGTTCAGATAAGGATTCCTTGTTAAAAGAACTAACTCTTAAGGACGATATGATTATAAGTCAGAATGAAGAATATAAGAGGATTGCAAATGTTGTGAGTTCTGTTTTGGAGATTAAAAAGATTGTTTGTCTAAAACTTGAAGAAGTAGTTGCTTTAAGAAAAGAGCTTGAATGTATCAATGCTCAATCTGGTAAAATTTAGAAATTTGATCATAGTACTAATATATTGAATGAGATGTTGGGCAGGAAAAAGCATTCTAAAGATCCTACAGGAGTTGGATATGAGGTTGGACAAAGCTCTGCAGACAAATATAAACATGAAACAATGTTTACTACTTCAGATGGAAAGAAGTTTACAGCCAAGCAAACACCAAGAATGAAGGTTGATCTTGGTTACAGTATTGCTGCATCAAAGGATAACATTGATACTAGAAGACAATCTAAAGGTATTCATAGAGAAAGGAAAAATGTCTTTAGATTTTCAAATCCTTAGCATGATCATTCTTTCAGGTATAATCATTCTTTCCAAGGATATTGTTATGTTTGTAATGACTATGGTCATAAGGCAATTGGTTACATAAGATGGTCAAATAAGAATCATTTTAATGTCCCTAGAAATAAGGATGTGGTGTGTTACAACTGTAACAATTTTGGTCACTTGAGAAGAGACTGTAGAATAAATACAAGTGAGGATAATGTAGGGAACAATGCTGGAAAATTCTGTAGGAAGTCCTCTATTTCTCAGAACAATCACAAAGTCATTTGTTTCAGATGTAATAACATTGGACATAAAGTACAACAATGCAGATTCAATAGAAAGACAGGTACTTCAAGCAAACAAGTGAAAAAGTCTTCATTGGTGTGGAGAAGAAAGAGCAATCAAGATGACAAGAAGAGCAATAAAGATGCTTATGAGAAAACTCCTTGTGCACTCCTTGCACAAGAGTTTCCTTCCATGTCTTGAGAAGAAGCAAATACTCAGGGGGAGTCTATTATGGTAATATGTTTTACCCCTATGGAGTCTAGAATGAGTGGTTGACAATTTTCAGAAGTCTTTGGAATGACAGTGCACTTTGTTCTTAAATGAACTTTTTGGGTGCTTGGGCTTTGGAAATAATGGTATGTCCTTATGACATCTTTGAGCGATGTGGAGATATATAGAAGCCAAGTTAAGATTGTGTGCTGAATGAAGATACTTACAATGTATTTTGCAAGATGGTATGACGGAATTGAGTGTTGTGGTCTTCTGAGTATGATACAATGATCTAAGTAGGTTGCTACAACAGTCATGAGAACTGTGTATGTTCATGGGATATGCTCTATTATTTGTGTTTCAATGAAGGAAGGTGACTGGTAGTATTAACCTCATCATGTATGGCTGGGACTTATTTTTGAACTTTGAAATTGAGTGATGTGTGTGAAAGTGAGTGCAAGTTATATAAATGAAAGCTGCTTGAATTCATGTTTTGGTAGATTGATTATCTGCATGATGTTATTAAGTTTCTGATTTCGAAGTGGGAGTTATTGCATGGGTCGTTATTGCTGATTTCTTTGATAATTTCTGTGCATTTAAAGTATGTGAAGTTATACAATATGTCTGTTGCACTATTGCTCTATTTGCAGCCGGTTCTTATGGTACTTGGTTGGCTTCTCAATTGTGTTTTCTAGCATTGCACATTCTTCTCCTCTATCCTTTGTCATTGAGGAAAAAAGGGAGAGAGTCATTTGTGTTTTGCCATCAAGGAAAAAGGGGGAGTTTGTTGGATCTCAGTTGTGATCATATAGTTTGTCCTTGATGTCAAAATCCCTTTCAGTTGGTTCTCTTTGATGATCAGTCTCAGTTTGGATCTTTATGATTTATTATGGCACTTCTTTGATGTCTCTTGGCTATTACAGAAAGTGAGTTGTTATGGTTCAATTTCATGGTGATGAGTTTTCTGGTTCAAGTTATGAATGCTACATCTTTGACTAACAAAGTTTGAAAGATGGTTTCTTTGTCAGAATGGCTCTCCTTGCATATCACAGGCTTTGGTTGTTTCTCTTTCAAGCTTACTCATATCAGAGTGAAAATGGTAGGGTCTTCCTGATCCACTTTGAAATGTCTGAGTTGCCTATTCGGCAAGACATTTCAGATGTCATGGCGGTTGAATTTAACATACAGGCTGCTTTCAGCATAACATTAGCATTGTCTTGGCGACCAGCTCAAGAAAGGTTATTTCGACAAGACTTGTCTTTGGTTTCAACGAAAGAAAAGTGTTCTCTATCGAAATATGTTATTCTGTCGGTATGTGGTCTCAACGATATTGGTATGTCACACCGATCAGAGATTAAAATGGATGCTTATCAGCAATAGTTAGGGTTTTTGGAATAGGTCTTGGCGAAGTGGTTTTGTCTCACCGACATCACATATGGGATTCACTTCGGCCAGACTTGGATTATTCGGTTTAGGATCCCAGCGAAAAGGTAATGTCTCCCCGACAAGTGCATGTGGAAGTCTATCGGCATGAGTTGTGGCTATCGATATAATATCTTAGCGAGTCCTTCTTGTCTTACCGACTTGTGCTCAAAAGGTTTTATCTATTTTTTGGGAGGAGTCTCACCGAACAAATCTTTGAGAGAACTTCGGCCAAACTGAGCGGTATCCGGCTGAGGTCTTGGCGATTTCACTTGGTCTCATCGACTAATGCTTGTGGAAGGCTTTCAGAAAGAGGTTTGTAATGTATTAGCGACTCAGAGTGGATAAAGCATTTCGGTATGACTCATGTGCATTGAAGAAAGGTCTTGGAAAATTCAATTTGTTACACCGACCGAAAACATAAAGGTAGTCTCTTCAGTAAGAGCTAGGATTTTCGGCTAGAGATCTCGGTGAGTGACCTTCGGTCTCGCCGATGAAACATAAAGGGACTTCGTCGGCATAAGATCTGGATTGTCTCAGCGACACACAAGTGGATGAAGACTTTCAGAAAGACATGGTGTGCTCTACAAGAGGTCTCCCCGACTTTGATATGTCTCGCTGATGGAATTCAAAAGGACTTTATCGGTGTGAGTTTTATTCTCTCTTGGTGATCTGAGGTGAATTTGGGGTGTTTCGGTATAACGAAGATATCTATATGAGGTCTCCCTAAAAGTGATATGTCATGGCGACAGGAATGAAAATGTGAGCTTTTGGTAAGACAC
This sequence comes from Sequoia sempervirens, assembly GCA_007258455.2. Taxonomy (NCBI): domain Eukaryota; kingdom Viridiplantae; phylum Streptophyta; class Pinopsida; order Cupressales; family Cupressaceae; genus Sequoia; species Sequoia sempervirens. Next base: position 771,663,820 of record VDFB02281492.1, on the reverse strand, counting down.
AGGATGCTCTATGAGATGTCACCCCGACTACACATTGTCTTGGCGAAGGTGGATGAAGGACACATCTTTGTGTAAGTGTGCTCTTGTCTTGGCGACTTGGAAATGATAAAGACTTTCGGCATGACTCAAGCTTTCTAAGAGAGGTCTCCCCGATGACGGTAAGCTATAGCAACAAATACAAGATAGAAGGCTTGTCGGCAAGAAAAATGATATGTTATGGCGACAATGTGTATCAAGTGACCTTCGATGAAACATAATGTTGGCGGTATGACTTCCCTCCAACTCTATTGTGTCACAATGACAAACAGAAGGATGTATCAGCGAGAGAACCATTATGTTACATCGACTTATAAGGGATAAAGTCTTTCGGTGAAACACAGTGAAATCTACAAAGTGTCTCCTTGACAGTAGGATGTCACAGTGACAGATAGAAGGATGCTTTTGGTGAGAGAACCTTTAGGCTACAGTGATAGTGAATGAATAATACTCTAAGGAAGCCTATCAATGAGACATGATGTATTCGTTATGTGTTCTTCCCGACTCTGATGGCTCTTGGTGAAAGCGATATCTAAAGGGATTGTCTGGCGATTTAATTGCCTTCGGAAAAATTATATGGTTGTCTCAGCGAATAGTTACAAAGACTCAAAACTCTGTGGTCGTCATCATGGATTGGCATCAAATCTCATAATAGTTACATAATAGGATATTCATCGAGTTTCTTTTTGAGCTGTTGCATTTTTGATTTAATGGATTTTTCTAAATATGGTTGCATACAGACTTCTTTGGTTGGTATCGAATCTCTGGCAAGATATTCTCTGAGATTTTAGAGGTTATTATTTTCTGTTAGTAGGTAGACATGGCTTTGATGAAAATCTTTCAGTTACAATTTGAAATCTCCTGACTCAGTGCATAAATTAAATCTTTCTAGATATGCATTACTCTGATTTTTACCATCATCTACAGATCATCATTATCCAGCTTCAGATTCTAAAAATAGCAAGAGAGTTTTAGAATCTTGTGAAAAATGCTTGTTGAAGATTTCTTGATGACAAACATACTTGAAATGTATATAAAAACCAGTGTTGAAAACTGTGGAGATGTTGCTGACCTACAATTCTGAGAGAGTTATTTTGGTCGTAATGAAGAGAGGGAACTGGATGTAATACTGGGATATTGTTCCTCGAGTATTAGAAGCAGAGTGTTAAAGAACTTAACTGTAAACAGAGAGATACTCTGATATATTATTATTGTAATTCTGAAATTTGAGTAAGGGGTTGGTGCTCCTTGAGTGAGGGGTTGGTGCTCCTTGAGTTGGTGCTCAGAAGTTAGCCTATAAGGCATTGTTAAAAGTGGTTTTGAAGATTAAGCCAGTAAGGCAGTTTAGGAGTGGTTTTTATACCCCAGGAGGGTTTTCCACTCAACAAAATCTTGTGTCTCTTTGTTCTTTTGTGTGCTCAACATTTTTCTGTATTGTTGTTGTTTCAGTTCACTGTTGGGTTTATTACTTTTCTCAATTCTGTTTATGAATGATTACATTCAACTCATGAATGCATTAATCAGAATAATATTGAGATCAAATCTGAGCTATGTTTTTTAATATGAGAAAATTGGTCAAATCTGTTAAGACACTGATTCACCCCCCCTCTTAGTGTCATTTTAACTCCAACAATGAGGATTGGTGTTGACAGTAGGTAATCTTTGATTTGCTGAAAGGCTTCTTGACATTTATCTATCCACACAAAGGGGATACCCTTGCGCAACAGATATTGGAATGGGTTACACTTATCTACCAATTGGGCTATGAAGCGCCTAATATATTGTACCCTTCCTTGTAGCCTTCTGAGTTCACTAATTCCTCTGGGCGGAGGCATGTCTATGATGGCTTTGAATTTCGCTGGATCAACCTCAATGCCTCTTCTAGAAACTATGTATCCCAAGAGTTTACTCTTTGTGACACCGAAGACACATTTCTTAGGATTTAGCCGAACCTTGTACTCTTCAAGTCTCTTGAAAATTGTGTCTAGCACCTTCAGATGATCTTTCCTAGTGACTGATTTGGCTAATAGGTCATCTACATAATCTTCCATTATTTTATGCATCATGTCATGGAAGATCGTGGTCATAGCCCTTTGATATGTGGCACTTGCATTTTTGAGACCGAATGGCATGACATTCCAACAGTATGTACCCCATGGGCAAGTAAATGTCGTCTTGTGTTGGTCTTCGGGGGCAATACGAATTTGATTATAGCTGGAGAAACCATCCATGAGGGATAGAATCTCATATCCTGCTGTGAGGTCAACTATGATGTCAATGTTTGGCAAAGGAAAGTCATCCTTTGGGCATGCTTTATTTAGGTCTCTAAAATCCGTACAGACGTGGATTAGCCCATTTGGCTTTTTTATTGGCACTAGGTTAGATATCCATTCGGCGTAGTCAATAGACCATATGAATCCAACGTCTAGCAATTTCTTTAACTCGGCCTTGACCAATAGAGCAACTTGAGGGTGCATTTTGCGTAACTTCTGCTTGACTGGTTTGGCATTAGGTAATAGTGGCAGATGGTGCATAACCAGTTCTGGGTCCAATCCTGGCATGCCAGCATAGGACCATGCGAAGTTGATTTTATGTTCTACAAATAATTTATGAAATTCTGATCTCTCCTCTTCAGTCAATGATGCAACAAAGAGGACCATCCTGGGATCTTCTGCAGTTGCTATGTTGTCTTCTATTGTGTCTTCGATAAGCATAGTCGACTTCTCTTGTTGCACGGGAAGAAAGTCCAGTCCTCCATCTTTGGGCGCCTTAGAGAGGTTTTCACCCGGAGATACGTCCTTTGTTTTTACTATTTTATCGTCAAAAGATGCCTTTTGGTTTTCACCTAGAGACGTTTCATTTTTTATTTTATTTTTATTTTTAATTTGCGACTAGAGGACGGAGCAGTCTTGTCGAAGTATGTCGTGCAGTCTAAATCAATGGTGAATCCTGACTTGTGGTCCCCACTGGGTATGCCTTCACGTAATCCAATAAATTCTGCAATTGCCTCATCATTCTGAAATGTGTCTAGGACTGGCGGGCCTTGTTGTTCCCAATCGACTAGCTGAGGGTAAACTAAGGAAATGCCATCGTCAATGTTGGTGAATTGAGGTGAGGATGTGGAAAGAATGCAGACTAATTCAGTGATTTTGTAGATGAGATTATCATCATCCAACTCTACATTAGACTCTATCCAATATTCTCCTTCACTAGTGTCATATTCGTTGTCAAAATAAGGGGTGAAGGCCTTAGAGTCCTGGTTGTTAGTGTCGTCTGATACTTCAGATGGATTGGACTGAAGGGGTTCAGATGATGGGTCTTGTATGTCATGGGGAGTGGTAATGGGACTTTGACTATTTCGTGCCTATTCAATTTTAAATGTTTGCCAAAATCTTTGTTCAGAGGTCATTTCCCCTGGTTCGACAAACAAATCATCAAGGCAACAGTCACTTAAGGATCGTTCTGAGCCAAATTCCCACTCGTGGGAGTCAGTTTCAGTGAGGGTTTCCTTAGTGGTCTCGACACTTTTCGAAGCATGTACTCACTCACTCGAAAGTCCAATGGTACGTCGATCATCATTATCGGGCGATCCAAACCCTAATCCAAGATACTTTGGAATTTGAAAAGTTTTTATGGGCTCCCTTCGACCTGTTTTATTTCTTCCTAGGCCACTAGTACCATCGTAGCCTTTAGCCTTCATTATGTCATAACCCTAGCCATATTTTTGAACTGGTAATGGGGGTAGTGCAATAGTATCCTTATAGATCCATCTCGTGATGTCAGCAAGGTCCTCATTACTCATGTCTCCCCATTTGATAAAAACTATTTTCGGTGGAACTTTGAAAGTTTCCTTGGGTTCCAATTTGAAACATGGCTGACCATATACCTTTGGAGACTTGGGTATTGTTGTTATGCTGTATGTTGTATGTAGTTTGAACTCTCCGCAGCCGAGGTCCTGGATTTTGACAGTGGATTCAGCCTTAGGGTTTGCGGGAGGTGGTGGTGTGGCGGAAGACATGGATGGAGTGGATGTGGAAAATGATGTGAGTGTTGATGGGTCAATGTATTTGGATGACGAGGAGCCAGGTGCTTCTCGGTTAATAGGCACTTAGTTTTTATAAATACCCCTTAGGTTAGTACAATATTGGAAGGGGTCGTGGTCTCCGTATATGGTTATTTCCGTGCTGTCAAATGGAAACTTTAGGCATTGGTGATATGTGGACAGAATGGCTTTTAAGGCATGAATCCATGGACGACCGAGCAAGATGTTATATGGTAGTTCCAAATCCAGGACCTAGCAGGTTGTGTCCACAATGACTGGTCCCACTCTGATAGGGAGAGATATAACACCATGTGAAGAGCGTTCTTTGTCATCATATGCTTTGATCACTATACTCTTTGTCGGGTCTACGCATGCATTAGAGAATCCTAGAGCCTTAACCAATTTGAGGGAGCATATGTTCAGTCCTGCTCTGCCATCTACTAAAACCCGTCTGAGTCTGTGCTTGTGGAAAAAATTTTCTATGTGCAATGCATCATTGTGGTTGGTTTTAGGTGATGAGTAATCTTGATCCGAGAAGGTGACGTGGTGAGGCGTAGTGAGGTATCCCACCATGGTTTCAAATTGATTGACATCAATGTCCTTGGGGACTGATGATTCTTGTAGGGTTTTATCTAGGATATCTTTGTGCGCGGGAGAGATACGAAGCATCTCAAGTATAGAGATTTGCGCGGGTGTCTTTCCTAGTTGGTCGATAAAGTTGAACTGACTTTTGGGTTGCCACTGCTTTGTGGTCGGGATAGGTTTTGACTATTTAGCAGATGGGCCAGGTATGGTTATTTTGGGTTGTCTAGCAGGAGGTGGACCAACTATGATGACCTTGCCACTGCGAGTAGTAGCATTACATTGGGGTGCTCTCTTGACCGTAATGGTATTGATGTATTCATCATCAGTTTGGATATTATTTATAATTGGTCCACCAGAATATTCGTACTTGGCTTGGGCGAAGTTGGCTTGATTATTGTTCATCTGTGGAACTGAAGTGGAAGCCTTATAAGAACCATGGTCCTGCAGTGGATTCTTATGGATAGTATGATATGAGTTGGAGGCGAATTGTGATCCACCTACTTCAATGATGCGACTTTCAATAAGATCTTGTATTAGGTTTTTCAATTGTCGACAGTTAGAGGTTGTATGTCCTTTTGCTCGATGGTACTCGCAAAATGCATTATCATTCCACCATGCTGGCTTGAATTATCCTGGGTCATACGGTTTTGGTTCTTGAAGTATGATGACCCCATTCTGGAGGCATTTCTTAAGGACTTCTTCAATGGGTTCACCCAAAGAAGTGTATGTGCGACCCCTAGGAAATTGTCTCGTCTGACGGTATTGTCCCTGATTATTTTGACCATTTAGATTGTTTGAAGGGACATTAGTAGGGGGTGTCGATGTCGTTGTTGGTTTGTGTTGTTGTTGAACCCCTTTTAGGGCCAGTACAGGACCTACAATGTTTGTAGTCCTGGCATCAACAACACCGTCATTTGTAATGTGCTTATTTTTGACCCAGTATTTATTCTTGTTGGTGGTTGGATTGGCATTTGTGTTTTTGGGACCATCTCTTAGTTCTCCCTTTGCGATAAGGGCTTTCTCAATCTGGACCCCTTTTTCGACTAAGTCCGTGAAGTTTGTGTAGCAATGTACTTGCAATGCATATTTTAGGGGCCCTAGAAGTGTTTGGACGAACATGTCAACCTTTTCCCTTTTGGGGATGTCAATGTGACACCGACTAGTGAGGCTTCTCCATTTTTGAAAGAATGGGATAAATGTCTCACCAACATCCTTTGGCGTGAGAGTGCACAAGCTAGTGATAGAGGTATCCATGTCAATGTTGTACGCGTAATTTTTTATGAATTTTTGTTTAAGCTCATCCCATGTCTAGATATCCTTTTGAGTGGAAAACCATTCAAGGGCAGGACCCACCAGACTTTTAGAAAAAAGTATCATCAAGTATGTTTGTTCATAGGCGATGTCCATACAATTGGTTGCAAATTCGCGAACATGTTCAATGGGGTTTGTCTTGCCTCTGTATTTTGTGAAATTGGGTGACACATATCCCAGAGGAAATGGAGCCATGTATAAGCTCATGTCGAATGGGTATACGTTTAGATCATATGATATTTCTGATTTTTTTCTTGAAATGTATATGTTTTGGATAGTTTTTTCTAAACCCATCAATCTTGTTTGGAAGGCATCCATAACAGGGTCATTTGTGTTTCCGTACATTGTATTGCTTGGTACAACATAGGTTCCTGTTTGTTGTGCATGAATATTGGTGTATTGTGGTGGTATGGATTGCTGTGACATGTATGATGTGTGCAGATTGGCGTGTTGTTGGTACTGAAAGTTAGGGTTGGGTGTATGTTGTTGAGTATGAACGTGGGACGAGTAGGTTGGAATGTGTCCCCCAGCCATGTGTGTTGTTACCTGAGGGATATGATGACCATAAATGTTATGATGTGTTAGTGATGCCATGGGTTGTATTATTTGGCCACCTTGTGTGAATTGTTGGGTTTGCACAAGGGGAATGTTTGTATTTGTACTTTGGGAGGCAATGCCATGTGACTGTGTTGTCGTGTTAACGTGTTGTTGTTGTCCTTGGATAAAGATACGTCCTTTGCCTCCTCCCAAAGGATTTTGTGAAATACCAATGAGCGGATATGTCGAAGGTGTGCTCATGGTAGTAGATGTATATGTCAAGGGGGGATTGTTGTGACTTGATGATGCCCCTGTCGCATTTACTGTTGTGGTATAGAGAGGGTTTGAATAATTTTCCCACATTGCCGAGGAGCCAAAAGTGGTTCCAGCTGATTGTGACAGTATCGTGGATGTGGTGGGCATTGTGGCCAATTTTGATCCTCCAATGGATGTAGTATTTATTGTATTGGAGGTGTTTGGGATATTGGAGGTAGCATGCACTGTTGTTGTGGTGTCAAAGAAAGTATTGCTCGTAGTGTTTGGAGGTTGACCACTATTTGACATGTAATGTGCGTTGTGGACATTAGGGTCAGGAGATGTTGGTCTTAACGTGTTAATGTCAAATCCTTGTGGTAACTTAGCTCCTTGACTCAAGAGTATGGCTAAGTATCTGTCTCTATTGTATAGGACCATTTTTTTGATGAATTGAGAGGCCTCTGGATCTTGTGCCGCTACCTCTAGGTTTTCCTCAAGTATTTGACCGTAATCATCTTTTCGTAAGAATGGTTCAAATGGACTATTTGAGGAGGATGGTGTTGTCGTGAGAGGTTGATTGTTTGTATTTCCAAATGGATCATCGAAAGTCCAATTTGGGTCGTATGTGGGATTGTTAACAGTGGAAGTGAGGTCTTGTCAAAAGTTTGCCATTTGTCGTTGTTGTTTTTGGAGTCTAGTTTCCACCATAAAATGAGATTGCTCAAACGAAAATGACAACTAAATGCAAGGATGACCCTATGCAAGATCAAGAGAAAACATTACCAGTTGAATGCGTCACGACAGAGCGATTGCGTCGCTCTATGTATCAAATGCGGCACGGTAATTCAACTGCGGCTTTCCCGAGCATGATTGTGTCATGACAGAGTGATTGCGGTGTTGGGGTGTGCGAATGCATCGTGGCGCATCAGATGTGTCACAATTTAAAAAAAAATAGTTGCGTCGCTCCGTACCTGTACCTGCAAAAACAACAAAAAACACACGAAAACCGTACAGAAATAACAAAAAAAATAGAGTCAGGTTCACCAATGTAACTAAGGGTAAATTTCGGATTAGTTTATCAATCAATAAAGCATATAAAATAAACCCAAAGACCTATCGAGTACAAAGGAAATTAAACAATAAAACAATTATACCTATTTCTCGAATTTTCCATGATTACCTCCATGGTACCTTCTACCTTGCTGGTTGACGTGTTTCCCTCAGATTCGACGTGCGAGCAATCCTTGAAAAAGTCCTAAACCAAGCTTTGAAGGATTTGATCAAAGTCTAATGCATATGACTATGATTGACAATGGCTAAACATGCTAAGACTTAATGAAATGTGCCAATAATTGTTGCAATTGCTATGAAAGATCTAAGTGTGCAAGTGTGTAAGTATGCAATGCGTCTGTGTGCGTAATCAAGAAATGAGAGGAAAATGGAATTTTATATGGACGGGTGAGATTGACTTCGGCCTAAGACCTAAAATGAGAGGCCCAGATTAAATATGAGAATCCCTAATTAGGGTTAGGGAAAAATCATTAATCAAGCGGTCAAGATGTCATCTCAGAGAATCGAATCGGCGGTGGAGAATAAATGAGGAAATTAATTCGAAAATAAAGATTTTTGAAAATGAAGAAGATAAAGACTAGACTGAAGATCAGTTTTGGAAGGATCAAGAACCTACTCGATCACTTGACTTCCGGAGGAAAGTTACCAATTTGGAATTAAATTAATTCCAAATGTGAATTTTGTGAAATAATAAATAATCAATTTTCAGATTATTTACCAAAATGAGCTGAAAGTTAAGAATGAGATGACATTTTAAATAATTTAATTTATTTAAAATGAGAGGAATATCAAATTTGGCAATTAAATAATTAAATTTAATTATTTAATTTAGCAGATAAGACTAATTAAATAAATTAATCAATTTATTTAGTTATGACAATTAGTGACATATTAAATAAATAAATAAAACTTATTTATTTAATAATCAGGAAGAAATAAATGCAGAAAGGTAATTAAATAAGTTAAGAAATTTATTTAATTAAGGGAAGACCTAGACAATTAATGACATATTTAATAAATAAATAAAATTTATTCATTTAATAATCATGAAGAATGAAAGGACATGAATTAATTAAATAATTATGAATTATTTAATCAATAGTCGAATGTGGACAAAGGACATAATTAATTTTCATAATTAAGTTAGGATGAAAGTGGTAAAAATGAAGCTTGTAGGCGTAGGTCATTTTTAGGTGTCTACACAACCTTGTAGATTGTCAGAACGTGGACAACACACTATCACTTACATAAACATTTGTGGTGAACCATAGCACATGAAATTGGAACCAAGTAGACACATTATCTATATCAGTATAAATCCAAAACCACAAAGAAAAATAAGATAATGTGGTGAAGTGCAATCACTTTCTATCCTACCTTAGGCAACCATTCACAATAACTTGAATTGTTCTTATTTTTCTCTCTAGAAAACATTGTGGTAACACTTATGCACCAAAACTTGGAACATACATACCTCATAGCTATATTTAACTATCCTCCAAATTTCAAGGCCACATTTTCATTTGTAGAGAAATGTGGAGCATTTAACTAAGCTTTTGTAGTACAATTCTTTGTGCCTTTGATAGTTTGAAGAATTATACATTTTTCTTCATACCCCATGTAAAGTCTTTCATCAGGAAACATATGTAACAATACATCAATCAAGTCATTTTGAAAACTGAAACCAATCCATGAACTTCAAAATATAAGGTACACCTATGTAGAAATTATATTAATCCAACAACATCACATCCCTTCATCACAACTCTTTATTAAAGACAACACACTAGTACTTTTGCAATAGCAACTAATTTGACATCAATTACAACACATTTGCAACAATCTCCCCCTTCATCATTGATGACAACACTTACTACATGTTCCATTTTCTCTCCCCCTTTGACATCAAGGGCAAAGGGCTAGCGACCTTCTTTTGTACACACCAAAAGTAGTAGACTCCCTCTAAGAGATCACATTGGTTAATCACGAAAGGATATTCCCTTCGAAAAATGACCATGTTCTTCATTTTTCTCACTATATACATTGGTATAGTGGCCCATCTATGCAAAATGCCAAAACTTGTCATAGTATTATCCTTCACATACTATTTTGGCTTCAAAAATTTGTCACAAAATTTTATCTTTCATCAATACACAATCTGCTTAATTTGATGAAAGCATATTCTTGTAAATTGACTTTAGTTGGATCAAAGTTATATCTCATTATTTATTTGTTGGGGTTAGGATATGGATTTGGCTTTCCAGATGCACATAAATATCTTTTGCTTTTTCCAAAGAAGATGGTGCATGAATTTTCTATGCAACAATATTTGCTTCTATTAAAAACCCAGTTAGTGAGGCTAACCTTAAGCTCACTACTTCCTATGGTTGTTTAACCCGACCTTTGATATGCTCCCTTTGATCTTGTACATGTTGTAGTTGGGAGTGTAGTTTCTCTACTTGTGCCCTTATGGAACCATCATCATCTTGCACTAAATCATATGTGGCAACCACATTTGTGATCTGCACTTCCATTGCATCTATTTGATACTTGAGGTTCTTTGTAGTTGCAATCCATTGTAAAAAAAGATATAATACCTTTTCTTCCTCCATACATTGCTAAATATTTTTTATGCTTTCTTGTAATTTATCATGTGCCTCGACACATTTTTTAGATGCTTTATACAATCTATTGTTGCTTATCTTTATCTCAACTTGCTTCTATAGATAAGAAGAATGTTATTTGAATGAATCCATTAATTGTCTTATTTATTGAGTGGGTGGAAAAGAGGAATCCTTCGGTGCATTAGGTATTTTCTATTTCAAAAATTTTGATTGCCTCTAACAAATTTTTTATACCTTCCACCTATTGCTACAAGATCTCTTCCCTTGTGGAGGAGTGAAAAATGTCACCAAGTTGGAACTTTTGAAGAGGTGTGATACTAGAAAATTTAACATGTCCATCAAACATTGGTAGTTGTAGTAGTCACAGAGCAACCACAGGCTGAATTTGTTTTTGCTGTGCTAGAAAATCCTTGATGGAGTCAAAAGGAGAGATAGACAAAGAGGTGCTTGGAATATCTTGTACATTTTCTCTAGAAACTGGTATACCTTGCTCCACATGTTGATTCTATTGATCAATATTACCCAGAGGAGGGATTGATTTCCCTTCACCTAATTTGGCTTGCTTCTCCCACTGTTATTTTTGATCTTCATTCCCTTTCTCTATATTGTGAGGAGGAGAGAGACTATTCCTAACCTTTATCAACATCCTTTACATCCCTAGATAGATTCAATGTCATTTCCTCAGTTTCTTGCAGCAATCTCTCCTTGTCATCCTGACCATCCTTCATTAGAGTGTTTACTCTACTCTTTGTCCTTAGTGTTTGGGCTTGTAGCTAGGCTAATTTATCCTTTTCTTCTTTAGATAATTTTGCACTAGCCTTGTCCAATGCTTTTTTCCTCAATTCTTCATCTTTCTACAAGGCATTTTGTCTGTTTTCCCTTAATACACAAGCTAGAGTGTTAAGGACACGGTCAAGAACTTTATCAAAAGGTTGATTGTACTTAATCATATACATTGCAATTGTCTTTGCAATGCAGATTTATTTTTAGGGGAGGCATCTAGATACAAATTAGAAGTTTCATCCAAGAGGTCATGATGAACTATGCCATTAAAGATAGCTTCTAACTGAAAATTTTATTTCTCATTGTGTTTGAGAGTTGTTTCTCATTTTCTCCTTCTTCTTAGGTTTTAAAATTTCTTCTTCTCCCTCTTCTTCTTCTTCTTCATTGACATCTTCTTCCAAGACAACATTCTTTCTCTTTGCCTGAGACTTTTTTCTACCAAGCTTCTTTTCTCCAATATTCATCTGAGACAAGGTCTTAGAAGCCTTCTTTCTTTTAGTAGAAATAGTTTGAGTTGATATTGTGGGTTATAGAGCATTAGTAGTTGTAGAAGTTGATCTGCTAGACCTTCTTGTATTTGATCCAGGATAGTTTCTTCAAAGTCTAAGTGAATGGCTTGAGAAACCTTGGTGATATCTTGAGATGCATTTTTGGCTAATTGTGAAATGCCCAATTTTTCAAAGTTATCTTTCCTCTTTTCATGTGTGTCCTCCACATTCTTCTTGATCATTTTATCCATGATGTCCTTATAGGTGCCAAATATTTTTGTCGATGAATCCTTAGGCTTGCTCAACAAATTTTTAGCATATGCCTTAATTTTTGTAGGTGATACCTCATATGGAAACCTTGGAATCCAAGAAGTTCTTGGTTCCACAACTTCTACCTAACAATAGTCCTTATCAACAAGAAAATAAATTTATCCTTAAAATTTCTCACCATATCATAGGAAATTTTGTCCCTATCTTATATTTCCACTTACAAATTCTTAAATAATCCTTAGTACATAGTGTTATAGGTTTGTCTATCTCCAAATCCCCTCATATGAAATTTGATTTGGGTAGCAATTGGAATATATTGTTGCCACATTTTTCCCTTAAACCTTGGTAATTCATTCAAAAAATAGAATACTAGAGACAAATGATCAAAGACCCATACCTAAAATTATATCTAGTCTCCTTTTTTCTCTTGAGGTTGTCAAACAATTGTTCCCTCAATAATTCACATAGATCAAAATCTTTTCCTTCCTTTACCATTTGGTATGCAATGTGGATTGCAATACCAGTTGTCGAGCCTTATGTTTTGTGAAGTATATATTGTATGAAATTCCCATGGAAGCATACTTAACCCCAAGATTAGTTATTTAATTGAAACTTAGGGTTTTCTTATTTGGTTTTTCTCTAGTCATCTCAGTAACCCTATCATATTTTATTGCTTTCAACATAGGTATTGAACCAAAAGAACAAATTTTGGTGATAACCTTAATTACATCTTTCGTTATTTGGTAGGGTTTATCTAGGTAAATAAATTCATCATGGATTTGGCTTAGAGTAATTCTTACCTATTCATGACTATCATAGAATTCAGGGAAATATTTCCACACATTTAACTCCTTTTCTTCCACATTTGCAAATTCTAGTTTGTATTTGGTATCATCCAATAGGGTTTTCCACAACTCTTCAAACTTCATATGATCAATTTCATTGATGGTGGTGTGAATATAGATTCTTACATCTTTTGTATTCATTAAATATGTAGGAAATTTGGAGAAAGCACCATCCTTATCCATCTCCAATTCTTTGAACGAATATGTCTTGTATTTCGGCCTTGGCTTCTCAGAAATATCAACAAGTTTCAAAGTAGCCATCTCATATTCTTCTTAATTTAAACACAACAATTTTTATTCTCTCTTCTAGGGTTTCACACTAGCTCCAACTACACTTCTTAATTGAAAAGAATCCACTTACACTGAATGTTGTGAAAGATCACTAAACACATTGAATTAGGGTTTTTCTCCTTTTCGTTTTGCTCAAGAATTTGTAATAAAATGAATTAGAAATAAATGAAAAAGGATTATGTAGTGATCAATTAACTTTATTTTATGCATTAATTGCTCCTTTTTCTAGTTAGGTATATTAGTTTTTAGAGAGCTATATAGGTTTATAGAAACCTAAATCCACTCAACAATCCTTAGTGGTTCAATACCTCATTCAGGAGTTTTGAGCCATAGATTCTGACTTGTTCAACTATCATATTTTTTAGAAAAATTATTACAAATCAACTTGTATGTTGTATTATTCAAAATTTTATCCTTTCCACAAAGCTAAAATATTTTTTGGTTGTTAGCTCCCCTTGATCCAAAGCTCTATCTTAATATATTATGAAATCTTGTGCACAATGCACAAACATAGTATCATCCTTCATATCATTATCTTTCCCTCATTTCCTTCTCCAAAATTTTGTAGTCTCCTACTAACTATTCAAGGTATTTGTTGATGGGTGTTTTAGCACTGCTCAACACAAGTAAAACAAGAATGTTATATCTCTCTCGAAAGGTAATTCTCTCCAAAAAAAATTTAGAAAATAACCCCAAGGTCTCTAATGTCAGGTCTTGACAATCCACAAACAACTCAGTGATGATGTGATTTGCTAGTAATCACAAAGGGTATTTGTGGTTGACAAAGGTTGAAACTTATGGGTATGTGACAAAGGTTTTATAAGATCTGAGGATAAGGACAAACCCTAACAATAATTTCTAGATTTGAGGTTTGGAAGCAAGGCTTTCATCAAATATAACAATTTAGTGATGCTTTTAATCCTAAACTAAAAAAGATTTCAAAGAAACAACAAAAGATTCAAGGGTTTAAGAGATATTTAAGTCTAAAACCTAAGTACAATTATGTAAACAATTCAAAACTCAAGGTGGAAAAATCCCTAGTAACTAATTCCCGTTTAACCAAGATAACATCCATACTATCACAAAAATAGTGCAATATTCAAAGGAATATAAAAATCTTCAGATTGTGAAATATTTAAACATATATCTAGATTTGAATACTATGCATAAACACTCACAATTGAACTAATGCAATAAGATATGGCCCAGGCTAACTATGCAAAGTGACCTACAATCAACAAGCCCCAAATAGTATGGGTAGAAGATTCATCAAACACCTTCAACACTTCATCACCAACATGAAAGAATTGTAACTAAATCTTAAAGTAATTAACTGGAATAGCTTGGAAACATAGGAACCATGCACAAGAATGAAATAGCATAGAAAAGAGCACCAAGTCAATGTCTTCTCTTATATTAACTTCATCAAAATTTGCAACAATTCTAGAACTAGCCTTTCAAATAAGGAGAGGCCTCATATTTATAGAGTTCAATACAAATCTAGGGTTTAAAACCAACGGTTCAAATTACATCACAATATGGGTGCCATAACTAGGTTAGCCAAAATAGGTTGGGCTCATACAATTCTAATGACCATTTAAATTTTGATATCAAAACATTAAAAACCCGTTTTTCATTGAAATGCCATTAAGAATATTAAATAAAAGGCCCTTGGCATTGATTTCTAGGCAACCAAATTGTCCTTTAACTTGTTGATGAAGAATGGCCCAAATTTTGAGGTAGATATGCCCTTTATTCACCCTCTTTTCCCATTTGATGCCTCCTAGAAAACTATTGAAATTTATTTAAAACCTTATTTAGGTTGCCTTGGCTGGGAGTTGGGATGAATTTCAACCTGAAAGTAGTGGAATCTACCTCATTTTTCATATTTCTTCAATATTTGGTCCCAGTCCAATTTGGATTCTTGATACTTGTACATTGCAGTGACATACATGATTGCTTCTTCTAGGTGAGCTTCAGTTAGAGTTTCATATTTCACATGAGTATAAGTATATTTCCACCATTGCTTCAACATATTAGCCTTCATATAGTCTTTACTAAGGGCTTTACTCATCATCACTTCAAGAATTAAGGTGCATCCAACAATGATATCACTTAAATTGCTTTGAATTTTGGGAATTTTCTCCAAAGCTTTATCCATTATTTGCCTTTTGAATTTGAAAGCCTCTATCCATTTCTTGGGTTTATCTATGTCTTCAGAAGCAAAGAAATTTTCTTTTATTAACACTTCATCTAGAATTTCAAGCACCTTCACTAGCGAGACTGTAGATTTATCATCACATGCTTTATGGTCTGCTACCATTTGTTGCACTGTATCCTAAAAGGAAATAGTCTTCTCATACAATTTTAGGATTTCTTCAATTAAAGAAATGCCTTTCTAATACAATCCAACCACCCAATCTTGAGCTACTTGTGTTGATGTTCTCATTTTCTCTAGCTCATTGATAACATCTTTGGACAAGATGTTGGGTTGTGTAGATGATCTTGCCAACTCAGTTTGAGTTTGAAGAGGCTTCACCAAATGTTGTATATATTTATGTAGCTCTTCTACCTACCTTTGCAACTTTTCTTTGGCCTTCACTTCTTTGTCCAATCTTTTCAAAACGACATACATAGATCCTTTCAAATCTTCGACTTCTTGTTTCTTAGTGGATGGAACCAAGTTAATAGTCTGTACATTATATTCATCAGGAGTAATTTCTTCTTTATTTTTATCCACTATAGGGGTTGCAATGTGCACCACCCTATTATTAGAATCATCCTTTGTAATTTTGGAAATTACTCTAGCCTTCTTTTTCTCTTTGGGTTTATTCAAGCCAACCAAAAAACTATCACAATCTGGAACTACCTCTTCTATTATTACAAGTTTAGGCTTGAGGCTTTCTTTAAGCCAATATGGAGCCATTGACACCTCAACATTGGTATCAATATTTTCATTATTTTATCCTCATAGGTCTTCTCCCTTATTCACCTCATCATTCTAAGGCTACTCTACCTCTTTATTTACTTCCTCCTCCTTTTCTTCATGATCCTCCTCTCCTCTCGAAGATTCAACATTAATTTCTTCCATCTTCTCTTTCTCCTTTTCCATTTCTACCTCAGAAACATCCACATTGAATTGCTCTCCAAATTTTTTGCTAAGGTCCCCATCCTTGGGAGTTTCTAGTTCTTCATCTGACATCTGATCCTTGGAAACTGTAGACACGCAAAATGTACATGCACCTGATCTTGATTTTACTAACACTAGTTCATCTTGAATCATCTCTCTACTAATCATTTAATTAAGTAATCTCTATTTAATTAAATTCATCACATTTCATCTCTTAATTAAATAAATCAATTTTATTTGATTAAGTCGTTCTCTTCTATTAATTAAATAGATCATCTTATTTAATTAATCATATAGTCCCTCTTTTAATTAAATAATTCATTTTATTTAATTAATCGCAAGTCATCTCATTTAAATTAAAAAAATTTATCTTTATTTAATTTAAAGCTAACACCATCCTCTTTAATTAAATAAATAAAATCTTATTTAATTAAGTGTAAAATCATTTTCCTCTCATTTTGATTTAAATTAATCAAAAAATCTAAGTCAAAATGGTCAAATCAGCTAATCCCTCATTAAATTAGTCAAATCTTGATTAATTTAATCTTAATCACTCCAATCCTCTAGATTTTGCAACTTGCACAATTAAATCATTTATTTGATTTGATAATTCCCTATTTACTTTCAAAACTGGCATAAAAAAGGGAATATTCCTCCAAGTTTGAAAATCTTCCCCCAAAAAGACTTGTCCTCCAACTTGGCATTTATGAGCTCTTACAAGTCTCTTACATGTCTCTTACACAAGTCAACTTGGCATTAACTCTCTTCTTTCATCCCCCCTAAACATGTCATTTCATCAAATTCAAATTTCAAACTTGCACATTGATCAAAATGTGCTCAACCTTCCTCCATTCACATGTTGACAAGTGGCACTTGCCTATTGGATGTTGAATGATCCCACATTCATCCATTTTTCTCATTCCTTCATCTTGCTCTTCTATTTATAGAAGGCTTCTCTTTTTATTTTGCATCCAAAATTTGAGTAAACTTACTATACTCAAATCCATCCTCAAGCTTAGCAATTTTTATCCATTTCATCATGGAGCTTCATTGAATCTTCAACAAAGTGGATCACTCTTCATCAATCATCAACATTGCATCATTGGAGTTGGGAAAGGGCCAATTTCCACATCAATCTGGCACCAAATCCCCCATAAGATCAAGAGTTTACTTGTTTAATTAGGATTCAATCTCTTTTATTACTTTCTTATTGTGTTCATCTCTTTTCCTAAGTTAATCTTTGTGAATGGATTTCATGGGGAACTTAGATTCTAACTTGCATTTCAATCCTCTAATGTGTTTGTTTGTTGTATCTTGCAGGTATTAGGATCTTGGTTCATACAGAAACATCTTCAAATGTGGCACCTTTTCTCATGTTTCCTCTTCCTTATTAAAATGAATACCCTCTTAAGGTGGCTTGGGTGGAATTTTCTCTATGATCCCTTCTTCTGTAGCTTTGTCCTTGTCAAAAGGTGATGTTTGTGCAACCTTTTCCAATTCTGAAACTACCCTTTCTATGTTATCTAGGTTGGGAAATGGGATCCCTGATCGGGAAGAAGATTTCCTGGTATAGACCCAAGTTCTTTCTTCAGAACTCTCAACATTGATGGCATCCTCTTGCGTACCTCCCTCAGTCTCTTGTGGATTCTCCTCATTGTCTTTATCTTTCCACTGCTTCTTTGGAGGGGAATCATTTGAACCACCTTTACCCCTTCCTCTAACCAGTCTTCTTGTTTTGGGTGGCTAAGGTTGATGGGATGTTTCTTCAGTTTCCTTAGTGATAAACTTGGTAGGTTTTTTCTTCTTTGGGATAGGTTGCCTTTTAGGTTCCCCTGTTTTAACCTTGGCCTTTTGCTTCTCCTTTTTGCTCTTTATTACCAAAGGCCTCTCTTCTTTCAATTCTTCTTCTTGAGCAACAATAGCCTTATCTTCTTCTTTCTCATATTCCTCCTCCAAAGAGGATTGTGACTCCAAATCCCCCATCAATTCATATGTAGGTTTGATCCCATCTGCCTCTAATTCTAGTATTTTGTGCTTTTCCCATTGCTTGGAGTATTTGAGGACTGGAGAAGTGACCTAGGTTAAGTCTTTTATTTCCTCCTCAACCTAGTCTATTGGAGGGAGGGGCTTATTAGATACTTCCATGTACTCATGGTATTGAATCACATCTTCTTCATCATCAATTTTATCTAGAACTTGCATGACTCTATACAACCTTATCATTTTTAAAGATAGCGTAGAGAATTTTCTTTTGAAAACTTCCAATTCATCTCTATAATTTTCCCAATAATCTTGAATGTCTACTTTATGCCTATAATCTCTTATGGCTACTTTCTAGGATATTCCATAAGGATCAAAGTGACTTCTAAAAGTATGTGTGGGTAGACTGAGGTATGCCATCTCATTTTTTGTGTTGGGCACTTTGGAAAGAAGGACAGGCTTCCCAACCATTAATTTTTAAGGGGAATTCCCCTCCAATTTCTATCTTATGCATATTCTTCAAAATTTTATCAAATGCAACTAATTGCCTTGTTACCTCCAATAGCACAACCTTATCAGTTGGGTATTGGGGAAGCCTATATGGTAGCAAGGGACATCCTTGAATTATAATATATGTCAACTTAGGGAATTGTAGGTACCAATAACCATACTTCTTCACAAGCTCCATGGCCTCTACTGAAATCCTCACATACAATGATTCTTGCAAGGTCCTTGTAATGTACATGGTGAATGCATCATTCACCCTTCTGTAGTGTGAGGTTCTTGATAAATGCAATTGGGGATAAATTACATAGAATTTATTTTCTCCTATAGCTCCTTTGCAATTCAATCCCCTGTACTTGAAACTTCTTCCAAGCATATAGGCAATGTAGGAAGTCATTGTGAACTTCCTTGTAGCTTGTACCATTCTTAGCTGTCTATCCAAGTTGTCACTAGTCAATCCTACCCAATGATAGCTGGTACCTTTCTCAATCTCAACAATGACATAGAACATCTAATCTTCAAAAATTGAAGCCTTCTCTAATCCCATCATCTTGTTGAGGAGAGTGATCATGTCATTATACTCAACCTTAAAGTCACTTTTATGTAACAATCTTGGTAGCTTGGAGTAGTGTGACCCAGGTTTATCAATCCATGAGGCATTAATCATTTCCAGTGCCCTCTCAGGGTTATTGGTGTAAAACTTCTTCACTATATCAATCTTGAATTCCACCAATTTATGGTGTGCTGGAATACCAAAGACCTCAACCAAAGATTCCTTAGTTATATTGGCCAATATCCTACCTTTAGGGCCAATTATCATTCTTCTGTCGGAGTCATAGTGCTTTGAGAACTCTACTATTAGCTCTAGGAATTTGATGGAAGGAGGAAAACCTACTGCTTGAGCCATCCCACTGTGTACCAACCTCCTAGCCAATTCTATTGGAGCATAACAATACATTCTCTTTTTGAAGTCTTCCAAGTCAATATGCTGCATGCTAGTATCTCCAACCTCCCCCAGTGAGAAGTGATCTTGGACTCCGAAATCCTCCCCTTAAAATCTCATTTCATCTTTTATGCTATAGTTAGCTCCTTCTTCTCTAGATTAGTTGTCTTCTTTCTTTACCTACCTTGGCCTTGCTTGATTACGCCTGCATTTGTTAGTCAAAATATCATAATTAATCAAGATGCTAAAGATCTAAAATATGGTTAGAAAAATCAAAGAATTCCATTTGGGAACATATAAGATCATATTTTCAACAATTAGACTAAAGGAATTCATTTTAAAACCCTCAAATAAAGATCTAAAACAACCATCAAGTTTTTGAGTCAAGTAGGGAATTCGGGGAATTCACTAGTGCAGGGAATTCATGAAATCCAAAACCTAAAGGAATTCACAATAGGTCCTCCATTAGGAAATCTGAGGTACCAAGGAATCCATGATGTTTGATAAAGTGAAAATTCACCATACTTTATTTCATCATTTGGCCTTTGGATCATTTTAGTATTATAAGAATTTAACCCTTAAAACATGAATCATAATCAAGTCATCACTTCAGGAAAAATTGGCGCATAAGAAAATAGTAGTGTAAAACATCAAGAATTCCATCGAAGGTGGAATTTTTGGAATCCATAAATTCAAGAAATCCATGATGAGAAATCCATCAAGAAATCTAGAGCCTCGTGAACTTAGCGAAGAAGACATAGTCAAGAAATTCATGATATAGTGGAATTCATGAAAAGGGGGCAATTGGAGATTCCAAGGGCTCATAGAATCCATGAAAAATGATTTATCAGAGTTTTTTTCGACATGTAGAATCCACGACCAAGTTGAGATCAGGAAATCCAACACCTCAAGGATTTGGTGATGAGTACAATTATCGAGTTTTTCAAGCTCCCAAGGATTTCACAACAAATTCAAAATCAAATGTTTAGCTAAGTTCATTCTAATGTGTAACTTGTTAACAAATCCTCGAATGATGCAAAAGCATACATGAAAATGGTAATTCCTATTGATTTTCACATGAAAGACCAAAGATACCATTTACCTTGAATTTGACAAATCGAACAACGATCAAACATTTTAATTTCATCATTTTAAACTATGGAGACACATTAGGGTTTCCAACACATGTATGCACATGTATGCACAAATCAAAACCAAGTCATATTCAACACAAAATTGGTGTGGGGGCACAAATGAAACCCTAATTCTAACCTAGCTATCCATTTTTATTGTGTTAAATCAACCAATCAGAGACTATACCAATTTTTGTTGATGCCCTAGCTTGAATTCCTCAAATTTTGAAACCCTAAGATACATCATTGCTAATTACCAATGGCTCCAATCCTAACTTATGTAGTATATCCATCTAAATTAATGTCCTAGTTTATGCTCATTAGATTTCAAACTACCAGGACACATTCTAATCAATTATCAATTATACAAACCCTAGTTTAAAAAATGCATAAATCATGATTCCCTCACTTACTTCACATTTGAACACAATGAGAAATCAACTACAATGATTCAAAATACAAAGGAAAGCATAACTAAATTAAAAATGACACCAATCACCCATGAATTCATGCACAAATCAAAATAGAAAGAGATTCAAGACCCTACCTTTGATCACGCATGAGGAAATTGAAGAACAAAAGAACAATTCAAACCCTAGCTTTTGATGGAAATCCATGAACCCAAATCACCAAAACCCTAGCTCTATCACACTCAATGCACTTCACTCCTCAAATACCCAGTATCTCAAATGGAAGTAATCAAAATAGAATAAGAAAAATAATAATGAGAAGATTGGGTTTAAACCCCTTCAACCCATCTCCATTAATGCTATCGTATGCATTGCAAAGTGCATTAAACCCTCAACTTGACATTTCTATAGCATCAGGCATTCCATCTCCGTCTAGAATTTATGATGGAAGCTATGTTAGGAAATCCAAAGCCTTGTGGATTTAGTGATGAGAGGAACCTCAAAAATTCTACAAACTCATGGACTTAGTGGTGACACAACCATCGGGGAATCTAGATGGACTCAGATTTACAAAAAAGAGACATCTCAGGGATTCCAAAGGATCATGGATACTTTAAGCCCAAGCCCAACTTATTCATTAATGGACTTGGTAATGTTTCAAAAGCTCAATCGTGGAATTCATTGTTACAAACATAATTCACCCTTAGAATTTAGGTAAATGTTCATAGGCTTAAAGGGTGACATCATCACATGGAATTAATCCTAAAAAATCTTGCTTTATGCCCAAAGTTGTTGCACTTATAGCATACTACATTATAGTTCATCAAAGGTGCAACAGACTTGTAGTTATTTATTGAGAATTCATAAGAAATCCTATTCTTGTTCTAGTAAACATATCTTTCTTGAGTTAAACAATCACTTGGTTTGTGACCAAGGAAATTTTATTTGTAGAAAACAACATTATGATTTGCTAACTTTAGTATTACAATTAACAACCTTATCACAAAATTTATTGCACAAGTAACAATAACCATAAAAGGATTGAGAGAGCTTGGGAGTAGAAACTTTTCTAGGAGGAAATCTCTTGAAGCCCTTCTTAAGATCACTAAATTTTATGAGGTCATCACCCAAATCTTGTTTCTTATCTTTAGTCTTCTCATAGTCTTTAGTATAGGCCTCTTCCTTTCTCATTTCAAAAACACCTTTAGGTATATATAGTTTTGAGTTCTGACCTTTTTCAAATCCAAGACCACCCTTATTCTTTAGGGGTCTTTGATTATTGATTATCTCATCAAGGATGTTGGTGCTTTTCTTGAGATTTAGGCATTTTGTCTAATGGTATTTTTCTTTCTCCAATACTTTCCTTAGAGAAAATTTCTTCTTCAAGTTTGGAGCATTCAACTAATTTATAATTTAGCTTAGTATTTAGATAATCTACAACCCTCTTACCTTCTTCAACTTGAAATTTCAAATTGATAATTGCTTCTTTTGATTCCTTGAGTTTGATCTTAAATTATTCATTTTATTTCCTTGTTGCATCTAGATCTTCTAATGCAAAAATGAGTTCTCTTTCAAAATCAACTTCACAATCTTCTTCAGTAAAGACTATCATATCTTTATTATTTTCTAGAGAATTCTTATTAATAATCAACACTTTAGTTCCCATGTGTTCCACTCCAAAATCTACCTCAACTGTTAAATTGTATCAAGGAACTTAGCTCTGATACCAATTGTTGAAAACACAAAAGTACTGAGAGGGGGTGAATCAATACTTAATCAAATGATTCACTTAAAAAATAATAATAAAATGAAAATATTTAAACCATGATAATAAGAACACATAAGCACAAAACCATAACACCAAATTTATGTGGAAAACCCTAGAATGGAAAAACTATAGTGAGCAAGCTACTTGTATCTATTGTTTGAATCCAACCTCACAAATGAAAATAGGATCTACAAAAAGTTTAATGGGCTACAACCCAAAGGAAGCTACAATTCCCTCGAGTGCTACAACACTTACAACTAAAAATGAGGCTACAACCTCTGTACAAAGATACTTAAATGATTCAAATATTTCTTTCACAAAATAGACTACTTTAAATTTCTGTTGACCTTTCCAAACTCTGTAATATTATCTCATTTCTACACAATCGTGCTCTATCAATCTCTACAACATCAGAATATCATCAAATACTTTTTTTTGTCATCAAAACTATCTCTACTATGTTGCACAAATGGTTGCTATTGTACCAAAAGATTGACTTGTTAATGCTTGATACAACCACTAGAGTTAATTAATCCACAGGAGGCACTCTAAGCCATGTCACAAACCTAAGCGCTACACTGCACAACACAAGGAGACCAAGGGTGAATTCCTTGCAAAAATCTCCCAAGCATAAGTGAGGGGTTCAAACCTATCACCTAGGCTCTGATACCAATTGTTGCACAAACGATTTTCATTGTACCAAAAGATTGACCTATTAATGCTTGATACAACTGCCAAAGTTAATGAATCCATAGGAGGTGGTTAATCCATGTCACGAACCCAATCACTACACTACACAACATGAGGAGACCAAGGGCGTACACCTTGCAACACACTCCCTCCATAGCAACATCACTACTAAGCTACCATGCCTAAACTAATCTTTTCCACATTTTGTTATCAAAAAAATTTCTGTAATTATTTTATTCTCATATCATCTTTTCTAACACTCATCATTGTTTCATTTTTCTTTCAACAATATTGATTTTACATTTATATCCTCCACAACTCTTTAAAAAATTTCTCCTTTGTCGGCCAAGATGAAAATTGTAACATGAAACATGTAATGACCATGATTGTTGCCTCCAAAGACATCTGTACTGAGTAGAATTCAATAATGTGGTTCAAACCAAGAGATAATCAGGACCTATTTTACCTTATCACATATCCAAATTGGTGCACCCTTCCAAACACTTGGCATAATCATCTCAACATACCAGGTCAGCCCAACAAACACTTAACATCCAAAATATCAATTCCAAACCAACTGCAGTATATGAAAAGATCAAATATCAACTTGCGGTTCTCACAAAGAACACTATGAGTCCTAAACATGTTTCTCATAACCTCTATTCAGTTTCAAGCAATTACTAGCTGGTGCAAGTCATTAAATCACCGATTGACCAACCTTGTAGATTGTCGGAACATAGGAAACACATTATCACTTATAAAACCATTTGCTATCAACCATACCACATGAAATTTAAACTGAGCAGACACATTATCTCTATGAACATAAATCCAAAACCACAAACCTATATAAGATAATATGGTGAACTGCAACGACTTTCTATCCTACCTTAGGCAACCATTCACATGAACTTGGATTCTTATTTTTCTAAATTTGGAGCACTTTGTGGTAACACGTATGCATTGAAATTTGGAACATACATACCTCATAGCTATATTGAACTATCCTCCAAACCGCAAGGCCACATCTTCATCCGTAGAGAAACATAGAGTATTTAACCAAGATTTTTTAGTACAATTCTTTGTGCCTTTGATAGTTTGAAGACTTACACATTTTTCTTCATACACGATGTAAAGTATATCATTAGGAAATATATGTAACAATACATCAATCAAGTCATTTTGAAAATTGACTCCAATCCATGAACTTTAGAAGATAAGGTATAACTGAGTATAAATGATAATGATCCAACAACATCACATCCCTTTATCACAACTCTTAATTTTAGTTACCACACTAGTGCTTTTTCAATAGCAACATAAGTTGACATCAATGACAACACATTTGCAACACCACTTTGTAGTGTCATCATGGTGCCCTTGGCCCATAATTGAGTTCAATGCCTTCCACTTGTGCCATCATGTTTGGTGCATTGGTTATGGGTGTCTTGTTCATTTTTGTACTTATCCTGACATCTTGTGTATGCGTGTGCAATGAAACATGTAGGTGTTTACACATCACACTTGCAACAAAAAAAATGTTCATCTATTTTTCATATGTTAATGTTGG
The DNA here is from genome assembly GCA_007258455.2 of Sequoia sempervirens. Classification (NCBI taxonomy): domain Eukaryota; kingdom Viridiplantae; phylum Streptophyta; class Pinopsida; order Cupressales; family Cupressaceae; genus Sequoia; species Sequoia sempervirens. The sequence continues at coordinate 771,638,554 of VDFB02281492.1, read as the reverse complement.
TTGAAATCTTGAAGCATTGCAAGTATGATCAATCATGATGGTGTGATAGTTTTAGGATAATTTTGGTCCCCATAGTTATATATTAGATAGATGATGCATTTTGTCTAAGATGAAGGAAAACTAAAGGATACAATATAGTTAAACATGTTCTCTAGCTAAATAGACAAAACATTTGGACTATGGTTAAAGAATTCAACTTTTAGATGTATAAATATCAATATTTATTGGAATTAAATTTGAGGGTGGCATGAAGGACATATTGATATGAAATAAGTCACAATGAATAGTTCTAGGGTTAATAGATATGAAAGGCTATTTAGGCACATTTTAAATGTGGAAGGCATTGTTAAACCAAATGAAATATGAAGAATAACACCAATTGACTACTTGAGAGGAAAAATATCAAAAAATTAGGCGTTAATTTAAGTTGATGAAGGATGAATTTGCACTTATATGTGAATATAGGTTCTTTTATCCTAATGATGTTCATATATATTTTTTGCACATGTTCATAATTGTTTGGATCCTTGTTAGCCTATGAATTCTTACAATTGGACTCAAACTATCATAGGGAAATGTCAAACACTATTATGAGTCAAATAGATGGAATAGGAACATGCATGTGAGGTTGAAAAAAAATGGTATAGGTGAATCTAGCATGCTTAATCATGGTATGGATATATAATATATATTGAGAAGAGTCTAGTTTTGAGAATATTAACATATTATTTATCAAATTCATGGTAAAAATGTAAATAGGGAGTTTGTTGGGATTTAATGATGTTAGGAACAAAAAGGGAAACAAAGTGATAATGTAAAGAATAAGAGAAAATGGTCAAGAAGGGGGAAAGGATGAAACCTAAAGATTTATAATCTCCAATAGAAGATCCCTATTAGCAAATTGATGTAATCTATAATTGAAGAGAAACTAATTTAAATAAAGCATTAGAAGCTACTAAAGTATGAAAATTGTGTAGTACAATTAATGATCACTAAGCAACATGAGTTCCCAAAAATAATCAAGTGCTTCTCATATGAAGAAATTTTCCTATCTAAAGAATTATTGTGAAGGCCTTCACTTTGCATGCTCGCTAATTGGATCATCATAGGATTGGAGTAGATGTCATAAACTATTCAAACATTGAAATCACTAATAAAAAGGATTTCACAAAGCTTAGAGAAGAAATACTTATTATTTCTATTTATAGGTTTGTAAAAGGAAAATCACATATATTTAAAATAGTTTAGGGGGACAAGGTTGAGGAAAGTAGTAATCACCAAAAAAATAGCCTCTGATAAAAAAGTCTCTTCAACAACATCCATAATAATCTAGAATGCACACCGTTACCCTTTAGCCTAGTGAAGGAGGACATATGGTCTCTATACATGCATGTAATTCCACCAACTATCTCAAGAGTCAAAATGATGCATCAACCTATAAATTGATATCGAAAAAATCTTAAGTAAATAGAAAATAATTTTCATCAATCTCATAAATATCTATGAAGAAAGTCATATTTAAGTTATAAAAAAAGGTTAAAAATCTATTAGAAAAGAAAATGTTAAAGTCTCAAAGGCCTAAACTTAATTTAAGATAGATTTACGTTAAGACAAATTACATCAATCTCATAAATATCTATGAAAAAAGTCATATTTAAGTTATAAAAAAAGTTAAAAATATATGAAAAAAAATGTTAAAATCTCAAAGGCCTAAACTTAATTTAAGATAGATTTATGTCAAGACAAAATATATATATCAAATTTAAGCTAAATGTGTGAGAGTTCTAAGACAAGTCTAGACATAATAGTAAATTCTTCTGGATTTAACTCTGTATTCTATTTTGAATTGACATTTTGAACCACACTCACCAATTCATCATCAAGAAGAGTATAAGGAAGGATATGATTGAAAAAATGACATTTAGATTTCTTTGAAGTAGAATAAAAATAAAGTATAAATGAAGTCTAGGAATTTTTTGAATACAATAGATTTCTATGGAGTACAATAAAAATAAAGCATAAACTTAAATGTTCTAGGGTAAAGTGCAAAAAATACTAGAGCTATGAGAGAGTGACAAAAAATGTATTATTGGGTTGGAAATAAAGAAATTATTGATAGCAATTGTGACCAATGGATTAGTATGGGATGACTACACTTGATCCATGAGGATGCAAAGTGTAATTATGCCACTAATCATCAATCCCAATAATATCAATCAATGAAAAACTAAACTAAGCATCCATAAAAACTTAACATATTAAACTACAAAAGCTTTAAACACCTATTCTTAATCCATTGAAACTTATCCTATTGGGGGAGTGGTGTTGCATTGATGTGGAATGGTGACCCTTTCCCAATCCCATGTTTAAATGATCCCATTCCAATCTATTCCATTGAATCGAATCGACGAAAACAATGATAGATGTCTGATGAAACATGATTTAAAGCTAAATGAACATGATGCAAGCTATTTTAACATGATCTATGCTAGTATGATTGATATGGGTGTATGCAAACCTAATCTAAATGGATTTTAAGCTAAAAATATTGAAACCCTAGTTACACAATACTAAATGTATGCATCTATGTTAACATGGAAGCCATTAATGGAAGCTAAGCTAATATGCAAGTGAATTAAGCTAAAATGATATTAAATGTGAGTGCAAGTGCAAATAATTTTAACAACATAAGTTTGATGTTAAAAGATGGATCCATTTGTCTCCAAATAGTGACCTATTTATAGGAGGAAAAATGAGAGATGAAGGATTGAGATTAAAAAGGTTAATCAAAGGTCAAGGATGGAGGAAAGGTGAAACATGGATCATGGATTCTCATCAACAGATGAGAACCAATGATCACATGGATCAAGGAAAGAATCAAGGGTCCATATTCTTCCCAAAAAACACACTCAAAACTTGCACAAGAAGTCTTGTAAGTTTGTTAGAAGGAAGAATATTCCCTTTTTTCAAATGAGAGAGGAGAGAGAATATTCTTTGGAATATTCTCATGGGTGAGGGAAAATTAGATATTTAGCAAATTAAAACAAATTTTTAATGTGAAAAAGGGGAAGGAATATTCCTTTTGGAGTAATGCGTAAGAATATTCCCTTCCAAGTGGGGGGAATTATATTTATTAGTAATTGATAAATAAAAAAAGGTTTAATTATGCAATTAGGGGAATTTCATGATATTCATTAAATAAAGTGATTTAATGAAAGGGGGAAAGTGAAATGATATTTAATTAAATAGCTTAGGGTTATTTGATTAAATAATAAGACTTAGGGATTTAAATTAAATAACCTGATGTATTTAATTTAATAAGACAAAATGTTAGCATGAAAAGGGGTGAATTAACCTGATTATATTAATTAAGTTAATAGATGAAAACAATGCAATTAATTAAATAGCTAGGCTAATTTTATTAATTGAGCAAAAAGAGGATGGGTTTTAGGACAAAATGATGTTAGTATACCTGATTTGAGTGCATGATATCATTGAGGAGATTTTTAAGTGTCTATATTTTTCCCCTCTTTGAAGTGAGGTACTAGCTATGTTGGTTCAAAGATTGACACCTTTCAGATTAAAAATTGTTGCTTAAATAAAAAAATAAAAATTTCCTGATTTTTGTGGATGCCCCACTATTTCCCTAGTGGAAGGAATAAGTTGGTTCCCTACCCCCTCAAGAAATCGGGCATAAATTTGGAATTATGGGTTGATTTCTCGACAAAGGTAAAATACTGCCTTAGGTGTTTGAAAAGGCTCCGGGATGCAAAAAAACATGCCAAAAATGCAAAAAAGGTACATAATAAACTTTAGTTTGGCAAGATTAGTGAAATTCGTGAAAAGCCATGCTGTAAGGTCAAATTAGGGTAAAAAACCCTAATTTTTAGGTTTAAATAGGTGATGAAGGGTCACTTTCAATTCATTTGTGCATTCACACCTTAGAGAATTCTTGCATTTTGAGATTTGACCTCCTGAAAAAATGGCACAACAAGTGCTCCCATGACACATTTCCAACTGGGTTTGAGAGTACCAGAGGCCTCCAGGCGTAGGACCATCGGTATGCAATTTGAAAATTTCCTTGCATTTTGAATTTTGAGTGCATTTATTGTATTTTGAAATTTAGGTTAGGGTGGCATCACTATATTGGGACACCATTTTGAGAATCGGTGATGCTATTTTCATTTTTAGTGACGCTATTGTATGAGCAACACACTTCACATAAAATTAGGGTTTCAAATTACAATGTGGGTGTAAATAGTGACACACTTGTCCAATTTGGAATTTAGAATTAGGATTTTCAAATTGTAAATGGTGACATGGGTGTGATGAGCGACACTAGTCGTGATTTGGAATTTGAATGTATATAATGTCACAATTTTGGAATTTGGACTATAGCGACACTTTTGTAAACAATGATGCTTTTGTCATTTGGGGGATAAAAACTCCAAACTTTAGCCAATTTTAGCAAAATTTGATATTGTGTACTTTTTGGGTGTAGGAGGTTATCTAGCCTTTGATGTCCCATGAGCATCGACCTTTAGTTTTATCCAAACTTGATGATTTATCTGAGCTTCAACATGAGCACCTTGGGGAGATTAGATTATGGTACGTTGCATATATTCCCATCGTGTGGACCCATTTGGTGGTGATGACAATGCTATGCGAGTGATGGCATAGTGAGACCCCATCATTCCACTTATCCACCAGTGAGGCGACAATGATGTTGGAGGATGTATGGAAAATTTTGTGATTTCCCATACATGGAGAGAAGGTTATTTATGACACCAATATTGGTTATGATGTTTGTCATGAGTGCCTTGAATAAGACACTGTTGTTTTGGTCAATTCACAAATTGACCTGGAGATGTACAAAGGTTGCTCATCGACCTTCAGATTGATCATCACTACAGTGATTTCAAGTTTGGTTGCCTCAGATCACTAGAGCAGGGGATTCAGTCTAGGATGGGGGCTGGCATGGCGTAGGATGCTTTTTCGGAGGACTCAGTATGCATGTGGTCCAATGATGCTAGCCTCCCTTTACCATGATATGCATGACATCATGTACTGTGATGGTAGAGCTATTGGTACAAGAGTCACTCTTCTACACATATGGGAATGGGAGAAGATTTATGTGCTCTGACCTATTGTCCATATGGTAGATGTGGAGCTAGATGATTCAATTATCTGAAGGTACAAAGGCACCATCACTCTTCAACACATAGGGAAGCTCGATATCTCGTACTGGAGGAGAGTGATTGATGATATGACAGTGTTCATATGGTGGCCATGGCTTCAGATGCCAACATGGTACGATGATGTACAATAGTTATTCTTTTCTTGGAAGATCTGTTACATGTAGGGTTGAGAGCACACCATGATTGAGAGGTACCTACCTGATAGAGTTGCTAGACAGTTTGGTGAGAGTTAGGACAAACTCAATGATTCCTATACAACCATTTTTGCTAGGTCAACATGATAGAAAAATGGGGACACATGATCCCATCCCATGAGGTTGTCGAGGGCTTCAGACAGTTGATTGTGAGGCCATGGGTCTATGATTAGGGGTAGGTATATGCATAGATGATGCCTGCATATGATGCATGGTTCGTACCCCTCCCAGACTAACATATCCAATAGGTATACCTCCATGAGGGAGGTCGAGAGGGAGGGGAGTAGGCAGAGGTCGAGGCCATCCATAAGATGGGTAGGGCAGAGGATAGGATGACCAGGGTGGCCAACACCAGGATGGAAACTTCTTGGGTGCACTCCCACCACCATTAAATCAATAGACACCACAACAACCAACCATTTAATAATAGCTAGTATAGTAGTCACTGCCGGGACTTAATCATCATGATGTTCAGATACAAAAACTGCAACAATAGTTGTAGGTTGTGATAAATGAGAAAGAGCAGGCTTGGAAATAGGTTTTGGTAGTCATAGTTGAGAGAGACCAAGCCTGATAGGAGAGAGACCATGAGAGGAAGCTAAGGCATACATCAAATTTCTAGTTAGCTCAGGAGGTTGGCTAGTGGTAGCAACTAGAGGAAGTATCTCAACAGTAATCCCAGTAGGCTCAGGGGTTAGTTGGTCAGACTGTGTCTGTGCAACTGTACAAGACAACGAGGGAGGAGGTAGCATATTGGTGGACCTTGTACTACAGAGAAATCCCTCCTCACTATAGGAAACATGATTTTAAGCATCACAATCAGGTTCAACCCAATGCCTCTATTCTAGTTAGGTAGCCAGACTAGCTAGGAGATGGGGATAGGGCCAGTGAGGGATAGACCTCCTCTAATTTTGCAAACACATTGTTTTTATAGCCTAATTATTGATTCAAAGATACACTCATAGGCTCATTTTTGATAGCCTTGTGTACATTGTACATTTTTATGATATACATACATTGATTCAGATATTGTACCATGAAAGTCATTTTATATATATATATATATATATATATATACGAGATGATATGGATTTGTGATGTGATATGTTCTTTTTATTTCATACTTTATCAATGTATGGATGTATTTGATATATGATGTGATGTGAAATGTTTATGCATTATGATCATGTATGGATGCAATGTAATGGATGCACTTCCTTTTATTCATATTTATGTGATATGTGATATGCGATGATACATGTGATATGCGATGCATTTCTTTTTCAATATATTTTTATGATATGATATGAAGATGTGATGCTTATTTTGATGATATGGATGCATTTCTTTATGTGTTCCTTTTTATGATATTTATCATATGATGATGTATGCATATGGATGTATGGCTAATGTAGATGTCCATGCTTATGATATGATAATGTGATGTATGTTTATGATACATATGCATGATGATGATTTGTGATTGTAGGATGGATGCATTGATGATATTGTTTTTGTTGATTGTCATGATAATAGGTTAGCATGGAAAGAAGATAGAAGAATAAGATGATTGACCATTGATTTTGATGATTGATTTCAAAATTCCAACAAGTCTATGATACACCTAGACTTTATTAGAGATGGTGATGAGAGATGCATGATGATTTGTTCATATCTTGGGATTGAGATTTTTCATCATTCCTTATTGTTTGATATAACACATAGACACGATGCATCAAGGTATTGATAACTGAGATGGCATTGTATCTAGTGTAAATGGACTTTGACTCCGCAAATAGATAGGATAGTTATTGTTCACATCTTGACATATGGAAACCTCGTTGGAATGTAGTTTAGTACATAATATCTTGGACCAAAGGATACACAATAGTCAACAATCTACTCTAAATAACCTCCCTACACACAACTAAGCAAGCACGTGCCAAGATTATTTTACATGAATACCCAAAAACACAAAAAATGAAAGATAATGATCGATGCCCCATTAATTTCTCTCTAAATCATTTAGAAATCATCGAGAGGTCCTCAGAATGGGTCAATAAGATAAATAAAAAGAAAATATCAAAGAAAAATAAGTAGTGTTATCTATAGCTCTTGCCAGTTAATTTAGTGAAGCCGTTTTCTAATGGTGATTTCCATCGTAGGAAGGGTGCATCCTAGGGCATACTGATTAGGTGTTTTGATTAGGATGAGGTTTATGATAAGTCACTAATACAAACTCCACTGACTCATTCACCTATGATCTAAAATTTATATTTTGACACTTATGTTCTCACTTTATGACTTACGATACTTGCTTTCTTTTTGTGTTACCAAAGGTTGAAGATGATGATTGATTTATTATGGGTGAAAGTTTATTGTGGGTGAAAGAAAAATGGAATGGATGGTTTTGGATTTTCTGGAATATTACAATATTTTTGGTATTTTGAAAATGTTTTGAGGCTTTTTTTTCTTCTTATAAATAAAAGGCGTTTAGCCTATATATTTATATTAATATAAAATTTATCAAAAATGTGACAAGAGTATTTGATTTCCAGCTGAAACTTGGCAATAAAATTAAAGAAAATACCCATGATGGAAGCCTCTATTCTACAACAATGCTATTCACATACAAAAAACCCAGATTTAGAACTAAATCTACTGTATACATCCCCATAAGCTATGTATTGAAACCCTATAAACTAACTATTGAGGACTGTAATAAAAAAAATTCCCCAATAACTAACAACTAAAACATTATATCTGTGGAAGTTCCACACAGGAACGAACAAAAAACCCCAAAAAACTTCATTCCTCCATAGCAACTGGCTCATTTTCACCCTAGATTTCGACAAAAGGCTCCAATTCCTTGGCTCTCTTACAACCTACATACACTTTCAAATCCACTTCTTTGGTCATTTCTCCTGCTGGTACATGTCTATTCTTTGCATCTGCAAACCTCTTTTTTACATCTTTGCTCATTCATCCAACTGCTACATGTCTATTCTGTGCATCTTCAAACCTCTTGTCCTCGTCACACAGTTTCAATAGTGTGGTTTCTTTTCTATTATGATTTTTCCCAGAATTGGGATTTCTTTGTACAATCAAACATGTATGAGAATTAAGGAATGAAATAGAAAAATATTTGTTTTTAATATCCATTTCCAACTGGGCACAAAAAAAAATGGGAATTCTTTCTCAAAGATTTTAGAAATAGATAATCATTTCTACCTTGTAACCCCATCTTCATGGCTTCATATATTTCATTCAAAACTTGACACTTTCTTAGCAATTTGTGTGAGAAAATACCTCCTACTAACCCTTTACCCTTAAAGAAACAATACCCTTGAACTGTTGTGAGCAAATCTTGACCATCAAAGAACTGACTCTTAACATACTTTTGTGCAACTAACTCCAATTCCTTAAAGGACTAAAGAAATTTCAAGGAAATTCAAAAAGAAAATTGACAACACTTGAGAAGGGAGAATCACTTGGCATGAGGTAGGACTAATAATATCCTTCCCAATTACGACCCGAATGCTATTTGCTACACTAGGGAATTCCATGGTAAAGATTAGAGAGAGGTCTTCATCTGAAAGATCTGCTTCAAATGACTTCTCCCAGTTTTTTGTTTGAATGGAGAACTTGAGATTCCAAGGATGCACCATCTATATGGTAGGAAGCACAAATTCCATCACCCAGAGAAGCCACACAACCACACTACCACCGCCACCTACTATGCTTACCAATTTTGCAGAAAAAATAGGAAATTAATGTCTCCCTTAATCTGACACAAATAAAAAGGCCCCCACCCTTTGATACCATCACAAATAATCATGAGGTATGAAATGATGAAGAAATAGGGTGGCCTTCCCACCGAAAAATGAAGGCACATTTCCTTGATCGCATCACATCAAACCACCAGTCCCTTTATATTTCATAATTACTCGCATACCTCCTCACATACCTACTTATGCACCTACAAAATGAGAACAAGGTGAGGAAAAAAGAATAAGAACGAGGCTTATCCACCATGGATAAATTAGCCACATTATGCATAGTATAATGCTAACTCATCTCGTCATTGCCACACTAGAAATGTAGTAGCATTCAAAAACTTATTTTTTTCCAGCCTTACACCTTTATAATTGGGAGCTTTGTTCAGAAAGAAATAAATCATACAAACAAGAATCTTCTCTTGCTGTCCCAAGGAAGTCATCATTCTTAAAATCTCTACCTTCACAACCCATGAGGTTGGTCAGTCTATTTGCAATGTAATTTACCTCATGATAAACACGAGAAATATGCACCTCTTGAATGGAGTCTATCAATGACCAAGCTTTCCATAGAATATAACAGATTTTCCAATTATAAATGCTCTCTAGTTTACATGCATTTATAATGATAAGGGAGTCCCCTTCAATATGCACCTTATTCAGATGCATTTCCTTTACCAAATGCAAGCCCTAAAGTAGAGCCTTCACCTCTTCTATATTGTTTGTATCATCCTCCAGTTTGAGAGCTTAGGACATTAACAAAAAACCCTTCGAATCACGAATACAAATTCCAGCCCCTGAAACACCTAGGTTACCTTTACTAGCTCCATCAAAGTTCAATTTTACAAAATCTGGGATCGGAGGAGACCACTTAATTTTGGTTCTATCCACTTTAAGAGAGCATTGATTATGAATAGACCCAAAGATTGGCTTGGATATGTATTTCCATTGGTTTAGAATCCAGTTATCCCAGTTAGAGAATGTGGATGATTGATTTTTATTATTTCTAACAAAGGAATTGACTATCTCTGATATCTGCTTCTCAATTTTAAAAAGAAGTTGCTGCACTGATTGAGATTGTTGTATGAAGATTCTTCGATTATGTTCCCACCAAATGAACCATATAACTAAAGAAGGCGTTTCTCTCCAAATACAGGCATAGAATGATGATTTATATAGAACAAGCCAACTTGAAAAAAAATCCCAAAGATTACTAGGCAGTGGGAAAGAAATATTAAGTTTACCTCTAACAAAGTCCCAACATTCTTGAGCTACTTTACAACTGAAAAAAAGATGATCCAAATTTTCAATAGATTCTCGACATAGAACACAAGTGAAATGATCCACTAAACCTAATCTATGCAATCTATCACTTGTCAAAATTCACTTCTTAAGTGCTAACTAGGAAAAGATTCCAGTCTTAGGAAGAGACATTGAATTCCAACAGAAGGAGAATGCTCTATGAGATTGGGACTGAGATTCCCTTACCATTATTGATTTATACCCTTCCTTAACTGAGTAATTTCCATCTTTTGCAGGAGCCCACAATAACCTATCTACTTTCCCTAAAAACAAAACTTCCCTTCTTCCCAATTTCCTCAATAAAATTGAATCTTGATTCAGAGTAATGTCCAACATAGAAAATTCCTTCCATATAACTTTATGAGAATGAATATCAACTGCAACTACATAATCTATTAACTTAGTGCCCCATACATTTGAGAAAGCTTGTACCAAAGGCTACAATTCTAACACCAAATTAGGAGGTGGAAGGCCATTCCACGAGTCCAACCAGAAGTGAACTTGCTCCCCATCATTTACCTCCCATGTTAAATAGGGAAGGATAGTGTCATGACATAGGATGATAAAATTCCACATGATTGACCCAGAAGGTGGATCTTCTATTGTGAATATCCTTTGGGGATTAACATTATCAAGGTATTTCTCTTGCATAATATTACACCATTTGAGGTCAAGTCTCTTACATATCCGCCAAGAAAGTTTTGCTCCCAATGCTAGATTTCTCACTGATAAACTATGCAACCCAACCCCACCAGCATGTTTATTTATACACATTGCATCCAAAGAAATGAGAGTTATTTTTCTTTAATCATCAATATTGCCTCTCCATAGAAAGCCCTTAATAATTTTTTCAATACTTTTAATGAAACATTGAGTTTCTTTCAAGACATCAAGAAAATAATTTGGGATGGAGGATAGAACTGACCTAATCAGCATTATCCTACCCGGTAGTGATAACCATCTTGCTTTCCAAGAGAGAATTCTGGACTTGAGCCATTCAATAACTTTTTTCCAATACTTGATTTTGTCCTGACCCATGAAAAAAGGAACACCTAGATAGGAACTAGGTAATTTTGCTGATTGAAACCCCATAATTTCAATGATTCTCCTTGAAATTGAGGACCCTATATTAAAAATGAATATCTTGGATTTCTCCACATTTAATTTTTGACCCGAAATCAAGTAATAATTGTCAAGAATTAACTTTACTTGATGTGCTTCTTGGATAGTTGACCTCCCACATAACAAAGTGTCATATGCAAATAAAGAATGTGTAGAAACAAATTGAGTGTTTGGAATTTTCATCCCTTGGCAGAGTCCTTGACTATGAGATCTCCATATGGATCTGCTTAATGCTTCAACCATTAAAATGAAAAGATAAGGGGATAATGGATCACCCTATCTAACCCCTTAAGTAGCACTAAAGAAGCCTGATGGTGAACCATTTACTAAAACTAAGAACTTAGCTCCCACCAGACATGATCTAATCCATTTGCACAATTTGTTATTAAAACCAAATCTTTTTAGAACTTGAATTGAGAAGTCCCATTTAACTCTATCATAAGCCTTCATCATGTCAAGTTTGATAATAAAAGAAGGTATATTAGAGGATTTTATTGAATGCAAAACTTCATGAGAAACTATAGCTCCTTTTGAAGTTTCTCTGCCAGGTACAAAACCACCTTGTTTTGGTGAAACCACTCTTGATATGAGAGTTTGGATTCTAAAGTAGATTGCTTTTGTGAATATTTTATAGACAGTGTTGCATAATAAAATTGGCCTAAAATCCGCAAAGGTCTTTGGAGATTGCACTTTGGAAATAAGGGCTATATGTGTTGTATTGAATTTATTTAGCATTATACTTGACTTCCTGGATTCTTCTAAGGCCAAAAAAATATCAACACCTACAAATTCCCAACATTTTTGAAAAAATAGCGCTATATATCCATCAAGACCCGATTCTTTATCTGGAGCTAAGGAGAAACTACCTTCTTTATTTCCTCCAATGTAAATGGCTTCATCAAATGATTGTTATCTTCCTCAAAGATAAAATTTGGGATGCATCCAGGAAAATCTTGCTCCTTATCTTGAAAGGAATTGCCATCAACACATGAACTACTGAGAAGATGTGAGAAAACTCTAACTCCTTCATTTTGAATATATGTTGCTGACGTGAGTAACTCATTTGTTTCTAACTGGTGAATTGAGAAAATTTTTGTGGAAGACCTTTTAAGCTGCACAGACGTATGAAAAAACTTTGTGTTTTTATCACCTTCTTTTAACCATAACTCCCTTGACTTTTCACGCCAATATATTTCCTCCCTTGCCACTAACTTAGCCCATTCCAACTGTAATTTCTTCTGATGCTCATATGTTACTCCATCCAGACCTTGCGCTATAATTTTCTCATTTATTTCTGAAAGTTGTTGGAAAACCAACTCCTTCTGATGGAAAATATTTTTAAATACACTATTGTTCCATTGCTTGATTTGAGATTTAACAAACTTTAACTTATTCCAAAGTTGTAGCATATGAGAGCCTTTGATAAAAGGAGATGAAACCCACCATTGCTGTAACAATTGCAAGAAGTATGGGTTCCTAAACCACATTTTAATAAACTTGAAGGACAAGGTAGGCTTAGACACAAGACAAGGCATTTTTATGTCTAAGGAAACAACATAGTGATCTGAAGCCGCAATGGGTAGGATATGGGAAGAGAATTTTTTTTTCCCCAAAAACCAATTTGAAGAAGCCAAGAATCTATCTAACTGTTCCACAATCTGTAAGAATCCTTGCCTCCTATTATTCCATGTGAATAAACCATTCTCTAGAAAAATATCAATTAGGGTATTATCATTTATGAAGCTTGAGAAATCCTCCATTACCCTTGGGGGGACAAATACCTCCTTTTTTCTCCCTTAGAGAGGCTATAGCATTGAAGTACCTAGCTATGATTATTTTCTCATCTCTCAAGTTATCCAAAGCATTTTACATATTTTCCCATAATTGTCTCTTTTCAATGGTAGCAGTGGGAGCATAGACATTTATTAAATGGAAGTGAAGCTCAAAGTGTGAAATTTTCACAAGTTGCTAATGCTTCTCATTAATTAGTAGTTGTAAGATGACTGTCTTTGGATCCCATAAAGTGATTATGCCACCTGATGCCCCCTATGCAGGTGAATGAACAGGCCTCCATAACTTCCATTTCCCAATAGAAGATTCAAAAACCTTTTCAAAAATTTTAGTTTCCTGGAGTAATACCACATTTGCTCTACAAGCATCAATTTTTTGCTTGATTTGAGCTTTTTTGTCAGGGGAATTAATGCCCATGAAATTCCATGAAAAAATCTTCATTGTGCTCAAGGAGAGCAAAAATATCTCCTAAACCTTTTATTCCATGACACGTTGAAATTAGAGTCCAATGTTTCTTGCAAAACAACTGCTATAGCCTCTTGCATTTTTGTGGCATAAGATTTACAACCCCTTTTACACAGAGTTTTTGCTAGACTTGATTGATTTGATGGGGTTTGCATGATTGATAATGTCTATGAATAATCAAAATTTCCAAAATGCCTAGAGATTGAAGCAGGTTGAACAACAGGGATATTCAAATAATCTGCTAAGTTTCCTTCCCCTTTTGTTTTAGATATTGCAAATCCCTCTAAATCTTCCATTAGCTCCACATCCCTTGCAGTTGACTGTTCCAAACACATTTCCTCATTGAAAACTTCATCTGCAATCTCTTCTACCAGTGTTGTCCCAACAGAAACTAACATCTTATCTACAAATTCTTCTAACTCAGAACTTGAAGGAGATTCATTAACCAAATCATTATGACCCAAAGTAATTCTCTTCACTTCCTTGTTTTCTTTCAACATAGGTGTAAGAAAGCCTATTGATCTGTTGTTTCCAAACATTAATTGTTTAACTATATCCTCTATCTACTTAAAGGAAGAGGCAAAGATAGATGGGCTAGATAAATGCAGAGACTTAGATAGGAGATTATGAAAAATAAATTTTCTAGAAACATGAACTTTGAGATTTGAAACATAAAACTTATCTAATATCCTCCCACCATCCCTATCAAACTCTAAATTTATAGATTTGAATAAGCTTCTTTTCTCATTCGATTTAAGTATAGTAGATTTAACAGGTACTAACTGCTACTTTGATAAATCAGTTGGTAGTTGATTAGAAGATTGTTCTTTGGAGAGAGGGCAGTTAACCAAGTTATATACTAACTCATGGAATTGAAAACAAACATTTTCTACATTTTCAATGACTAACTCTTGAACCCATCTCCCAAATTTTGACACCAGATGTATTTGAGAAGGAATGGGCTTATTTACATCCAGCAGAACACAAAACCTAACAGGTTTATTAATTCCCTTAAAGAAGACTTTATCATGACAAAGAAAAATTCCAATTTGGTTAGCCATGGTTTCAATTAGCTTCAGTTCTCTATATTCCAAAGCCAAATCCCTCATTTGTATCCATGTAGGAAGAAATTTGATTACCATGTCTTGGGGTTTGAAATTATGTGAATGTTTTGGTTTTTCAATTATTTGAGGCTATTTAGGGTTTTCTCTAAGATATTTGATGTTGTTTAGGTCTTTTGAATGTTTTCTAATGTTTTTGTGTTTTTTGTTATTTGAATGTTTTTGGGATTTTCCGATATTTGGATGTTTAGGGGTTTTCTAGGTTTTCCGACCAGGAACCTAACCTAAAAGACCTATCTTAGGGGCCTCAAGGGCTAATCAAAGATGAGCCTTGCCTATGTTATACATGGAGAGACCATGCAATTTGACTAAATTGATTTATTGAAGATGAAGATGAATAGTTGATGGATTGCTAGTTTATTATGATGGACTCCTAAAGGACTAACCTAGGGTGTCTTGTGGGAATATTGATGATGACCTTGCCTACATTCAAGCTCAAAGACTCATAGTTCGACATGGTACTATTTTTGGATTTTTGATGTTTGACCTTTTTAGGATTTTGATATGTTTTGGATTTTAACTTTACATTTTTACGAATGTTTTTGGATTTTAGCTATACAAAAATTTATATGTTTTTGGATTTCAGATGAACGTTTTATTAATATTTTTGGGATTTTCGAATTGTGATTTCTAATAACCTTAAAATATACAAGAACCCAATCTGATCCATAACGAATTGCCCCTAGTGTGATACCATAGACTACTTTGATATAGGTAGGAAAAACTGACATTTGGATATGCCAAGTAGTACTAAATGGGATACAATACTTCACAATATCAAGCTATGATAAGGATGCAGATGGGCGATGGAATAAATAGGATGAATGATGCGATGAATGGATAAAGAGCCAAATAATAGATGGAGGTGATTTATTTACACAAGGCACCTTTTTTCCAAGTTTTCACCAAGGTACTTTCCCAAAGCGCCACTGAAGTGGTTTTCACTAGAGGGCGATTGTTTTTCTTTACTTTTTTCAATCATTTTTCTTTTTCTTTTTTTAATTTTTGATCATTTTTTGATTTTTTTTGATTTTTTAGATTTACACCCTTTAAGACTAGGCATAAAACTTTTTAAGATGCAAGCTGTTGGTTGGTTGCTACAAGGGTTCTCCTTCAAGTGTTGATAATTGATATGCTCTAGATCCATAGTTTACTGTGATAAAAAAGGACCTAACCAGTTAGGCTCAAACTTTGCTTTACTGTCCTAATTTGGAAGATTTTTTTGATTCTACTTTAAGACAAGATCCCCTACTTGGAAAGACCGACACTTGATCTTCTTGCTATAGCTCTATTTTGGTTGGTTTTGATATACTTTCAAGTGATTAAGGGCATTAAGATGACACTCATCAAAGAATTCTAGCTCATTTAATTGAGATACTCTATACTATTCATCAGTGATTAGGTTCTGTAGTGACACTCATAGTGATGGAAGCTCAACCTCAATAGGAAATATGGCTTTTGGTCTATAGACCAAGGAGAATATGGTTGCACCTATAGATGTGTGGATATTGGTTTGATAGGCCTAGAGAGTAGGATTTAACTATAGATGCCAGTCACAACCAAATTCATTGACCATTTTCTTTAGGATATTTAGGATGATCTTGTGTGTAGCCTCAACTTGATCATTGCCCTAGGGGTAATATGGAGTAGAGAATTGATGTTGGATGTTAAATATTTGATATAGCTCTTTCACATCCTGATTCTTGTAAGGTGTATCATTGTCTGAGATAAGGTCTTGTGGAACACCATAATGATAGATAAGATAATTTAGGATGAACTTAGCAATTTTCTTCCCCATGATGTAGGTTATAGAAATGGATTCCACCCACTTGATAAAGTACTCAATGGTTGTAATGATGAATTTGTGGCCATTTGATGAGGTTGGAGTAATATTTCCTATGAGGTCAAGCACCCACTATGAGAAAGGCCAAGGTGTGATCATTGGTTACAATTCCTGAGTTGGAGCATGAATCAGATCTCTATGTTGTTGACATTGGACACACTTCTACACATATTGATGGGCTTCTCTTTCCATGGTTGGATAGCAGTACCCCATCCTCAATTTAGTTTCTTAGCTAAATTCATACCACTAGAATGGGAACCACATATTCCATTGTGTACTTCTATTAAAGTGGTCAAGGCTTCCTCTTGGTTAAGACATCGTAGTAATGTGCCCTCAATGCTTTAGTGGTTTAAGGTATCACCTAGGATCACGAATTGGGATGAATTTTTAACACAAGTATTTTTAAGGTTGGAGGTGATATCAGATGAGAGGGTTCCTCTGCTTAGGTAGGTGAATATGTCATGATACCATGGGGATCCAAGACCAATGATGATAGACACAAATTCAAATTTTGGGATTTCAAAAGTTGGTATGATAATTTTTTCTACCAAGAATTCACACTGAAGGACATTGTGCGACATGTATAACAATGATCCAATTGTTGCCATAACATCTACTGCCTAGTTTTTCATGAAAGGAATCTGCTCAAAAGTTATATCTATGAAAAGGTCCTTGAGACTCTCTACCATATTATAGTAAGGAGTAAGCTTGTCATCCTTAGTTTGGTAGTCATCATTGACTTGGTTGATAACTGGCTGTGAATCTCCATAGACTTTCATCTCTTATAGCTACCATTGAATTGCTATCCTTAGACCTATGATTAGGGATTCATACTCTGCAATATTGTTAGCACATGGAAATGATAGCCTATATGAATTTGGGATGCAATCACCTTGAGGGGTGATAAAGAGAATACCTACCCCTGATCCATGTTGGGTGAACGATCCATCAAAGTACATCTTCCATTGACTTGTTGTATTGACAAGGAACATTGATTCATTAAGGAGTTCATATACCAATGGATTCTCTACCTAGATAGGTGTCTCTACCAGTTGGTCTATGATTACTTTTCCTTTTATTTTCTTGCACTCTGCATACTATATGTCAGATTCAGTCAAGATCATTAGCCATTTGGCCATTCACCTAGTGAGAGTTGCTTTCGATAACATGTATTTCAATGGGTCAATCTTTGTAATAAGTTTAATTTGATGTGATAGCATGTAGTGTTTGAACTTTTGTGAAGAAAAAACCGTTGATAAGCATACTTTCTCAATGGATGAATAGTTCATTTCATATCCCACCAAGGTCTTTCTGATGTAGTAGATAGCTCTTTCCTTTCCATTTTCATCATGTTGTGCTAGAAGAGCACTTAGTGCTACTGATGTTGCTGAGATATACATGATTAATGGATTTTTCGGTATCAATGGCATGAGCACTAGAGGTGTCAATAGATAGTCCTTGATATTTTGGAAAGCTTTATCACACTTCTCATCCCACTTGTAAGTTATTCCTTTATGGAGAAGATGCGAGAAAGGGTGGATTTTGTTTGATAATTGTGCTATGAACCTCTTGATAGACTGCAATCTTCCTTGTAAGCCTATCATCTACTTCAATTTTTGTGGTGGTTCCATGTCTAGGATGGATTTTACATTTGCTGGATCAATCTCTATCTCTCTCTGTGATATGATATAGCCAAGAAGCTTTCCTGATGTCATCCCAAAGACAAATTTTTTTGGATTCAATCATACCTTATACTCTTAGAGCCTATTGAAGATGGGTCCCAAGACTTGTATGTACTCACTCATTTTATTTTATTTGGCTAAGATATCATCCACATAGTCTTCAATTTTTTTGTGGATCATGTCATGAAATATGAGGGTCATTGCTCTTTGATAGGCCACTCCTGCATCCTTTAGCCCAAATGGCATCGTGTTCCAATAATATTTCCCCATGGACAAGTGAATACAGTTTTGTGTTGATCCTCTTTGGTGATCATGATTTGATTGTAGCCTAAAAAACCATCCATAAGTGATAGCATTCATGCCTAGCTATTAGAACCACTATGTTGTCGATGTTAGGAAGAGGGAAATCAACCTTTGGGCATGCCTTCTTCAAGTCTCTAAAATTAGTGCAAATTATGATGCTCCCAGTGGATTTGGAGACTAGTACTAGGTTTGAAACCCACTCAGGATAATCTATGGGTTGGATGAATCCAATGTCAAGAAGCTTTTGTAACTCAAGTTTGACTAAGAGTTCTATACGAGGGTGCATCTTCCTTAACTTTGTTGGAGTTAAAATGACACTGAGAGGGGGGGTGAATCAGTGTTATAACATATTTGACCAATTTTCAAAAATTCAAAAACTATAGCACAGATCAGATCTCAATATACTTTGATTAATGCATTCATGAGTTGAAGTAATCATTCATAAACAGAATTGAGAAAAGTAATAACCAAACAGTGAACTGAAATAATCAACAACACAGTGAAGCAAAGGGAAATCAAAAGAACAAGAAAACTCCAGATTTTACCTAGTGGAAAACCCTCCTGGGGTATAAAAACCACTCCCTAAATGCCTTCCAGGCTTAATCTTTAAACAAAAGTTCACAATGCCTTATAGGCTGATTTTTGAGCACCCACTCAAGAAGCACTAGCCCCTCATTTTGAGACACCCATCTCAAGGAGTACCAACACCTCAAATTATGTTTTGAACAATAATAGTGACTCAGAGGATTTCTCTATTTTCAGTTAAGCACATATCTTTCTGCAGAGTTCATTCATACATTTCCATATAGACAAGGAATGATACTCTCAGAATTACAAAATCAACAACCCTTACAGTTTTCAACACAAGTATTTAATTACATTTCAAGTATGTCAGTTGTGAAGAAATCTTCAAAACATTTTTCACCAGATATTCAGATTCTCTTGCTGATTTTTGAATATAAAGCTGAATACTGACAGTCTGTCAATGATGATTAAAAATCAATAGTAACACTTATCCAGAGAGCTACAAATCATCCATTAAAACAAAAATGCAATTGCTCAAAGAGGAAACTCAATGAATATGCTGCCATGTAACGGTTCTGAGATTCGATTCAATCAATGATGTCAACCTACAACTGTATTTTGAAGTTTCCATAAACGGCCACAAAGTTTGAGATTTCGTTAACCATTCGCTGAGACACAAGAGACTTTCTCACCAAGACGCCCTTCTGTTTCATTTACTGTCACTATAGCCTTTTCTTTATTTGCTTTTTCCATGAGCCATCGAGTTGGGAAGAACACATAACGAAAACATCATGTCTCATCATTAGGCTTCCTTAGAGTATTATTCATTCACTGAGACATCAGCAAGTCTTTCATCGAGATCTCCTTTAGTTTCATTCACTATTACTGTGACCAAACGATATCGGTGAGACCTCTTGTAGACTTCATAATGTTTTGCCGAGAGTCACTTTTCACCCCGTGTCACTGAGACAATACAAAGTCGGGGAGATGCTATATAGACTGCCCCTTTTTTTGCCGAAACATCCCGAGCTCACCCTAGATCACCAAGACAGTATCAATCTCACACCGATGAGCCTTTGATAGAAACCCCTTGTGTGATGTCACTATAACATAATGGTTCTCTCTCCGATGCACACTTCTATCTTATGAGAGTCGCTATAACATACCAATCTCTCGTCGAAAGCCCCTCAAGACTTAGTCGCCAAGACTTGATGGGTTCGCTATGACATTATATCGAAACATATGAGTCTTACCGAAATGTATTTTTTCATCAGCGGTCGGCAAGACAATGCATATTCGGGAAGATGCTATAGAGATTTCCCCACGTTTCACTGAAATTCCACATGATACACATTGGTCGCCGTGACACATGGTTTTTCTTGCCGATGAGACCAACTGTACAATACATGTTGCTGTAACTTCAAACCATCGGGGAGACATCTTGTAGATCATTTCAGTCATACCGAAACACCCCGAATTCACACCTGTTTGCCAAGACTTCCAGAATGTCCTGCCAAAAGCAATTTTCCAATGGCGGTCGGTGTGACACTATATCTTTGGAGAGACTACATACTAAAAACAACACTCCTGCCGATAGAATTCCACATGCATTAGTCGGTGAGACCAAGTAAAATCGCCAAGACCTCAGCCCGATACCGCTCAATTTGGTCGAAGTTCTTAAAGAGTTGTTCGGTGAGACTCCTCCCGAAAAAATAGATAAAACCTTTTGAGCACAAGTTGGTAAGACAAGAAAGACTCGCTATGACATTACCCCAAGGATGATTGCCTTTGCCGATATGCTCATTCTGAAGTGGGTCGGGGAGACATAATAAAATCGCTAAGACCTCATCTCGACGGCCAAACTCATGCCGATAAAGATTTTTCTTCTGTCGCCAAGACCACGAACAATGTCACGCCGAAAGCTACCAGAATGTTAAATTCAATCGACATAACATCAGAAATGTCTTGCCGATAGGCAACTCAGACATTTCAAAGTGGATCAGGGAGACCCTGCCATACTCATGCCGATATGTGTAAGCCCGAAAGAGAAACATCCAAAACTTGTGATGTGCAAAGAGAACCATCCTGAGACAAATTATCAATGAGAACAAATTGAAAGAGATTTTGTCATCAAGGACAAACTGTAAACACAACTGAGATTCAATAAACTCCCTGTTTGTCCTTGATGGAAAAACACCAAAGACTCTCCCCCTTTTTGCCTCAAGGAAAAGAAAAGATGAACACAACTGAGAAGCCAATGAAAACACCATGAGAAATAGCTACAAAAAAAATAATAGAGTGCAACAACCAATATTGTAGGAGAGTTGTAAGTGAATCAAAACATATATCATGCTCCCCCTAAGCCAATGTATGGAAAATCATAGAAGTAAAGATTGAGAGATAACTCCCAATCGAAGTCTCAACCTTTCAATTAACTCTTTAGCTAAGGGCTTAGTAAAAATATTAGCCACCTGATCTTGAGAGCCAACAAACTGTAAGCAAACTCCATTAGCCAAAACCTTTTCTCGAAGAAAGTGAAACTTGATAGCAATATGTTTAGTGCGAGAGTGCAAGACAAGATTTTTGGAGATACTTATCACACTTGTGTTATCATAGAGAATAGAAACAGGTTTAGGAATTCCAATACCCATATCAGATAGAGTTTGACTCATACAAAGAACTTGAGTACAGCATGAAGTGGCAGCAATGTATTATGCTTCAGCAGTAGAGAGAGAAACAAATTCTTATTTCTTGCTATGCCAAGCCACTAAACGATCACCAAGAAAGAATGCAACACCACTGGTGCTTTTCCTATCATCCAAACAACCAGCCCAGTCAGCATCAGTATATGTAATCAATGAAAAATTAGTGCTTCTAGGATACCAAAGGCCATAATTAAGAGTGCCCTGAATATATTGAAAAATCCTTTTAACAACAGTGACATGGGATTCTTTAGGTGATGCCTGAAACCGTGAAACAGTGCAAACTGCCTACATAATGTCAGGTCTAGAGGCAGTTAAATATAACAGACTTCCAATCATTGATCTATATTTAGTTTGATTTGTATCAGGGGAATCATCAACCTTAGTAAGTTTGCATCCAGTAATCATTGGAGTGCTAACTGGATGGCATTCATCCATCTAAAATTTATTAAGCATCTCTCTAGCATACTTGGTTTGATAAAGAAATATTCCATTTTCACATTGAGAGATTTGAAGACCCAAGAAGAAATTTAATTCTCCTAATAATGACATTTCAAATTCAGATTCCATTAGCTGAGAGAATTTTTTACTTAATGTAACATTGTTGCAGCCAAAGATAGTGTCATCAACATAAATTTCAACAACCAGAATATTAGAACCTTCAGTTTGAACATAAAGATTGCTATCTACACCTCCTCTAACAAAACCATTTGAAAGAAAATGATTGTCAAGCCTAGAGTACCAAGCTCTAGGTGCTTGTTTTAAGCCATAGAGGGCCTTTTTCAATCTATAAACATGATCAGGCTTATTTTTGCACATAAATCCTTCAGGCTGTTCAACATAGACCTCTTCATCTAAATAGCCATTTAAAAAAGCAGTTTTGACATCCATTTGATAAACAGTAAAATCTTTATAAACAGAATAAGCCAAGAATATTCTGATAGATTCTAATCTAGCAATGGGTGCAAAGGTTTCACCAAAATCAATACCTTCTTGTTGAGCATAGCCTTTGCAGACAAATCTTGCTTTGTTGCGAATGACATTACCATTTTCATCAAGTTTTTTTTTGTATATCCATTTGCCTCCAATGACATTCTTGTCATCTGGTCTTGGGACTAACTCCCAAGTCTAATTTTTCTCATTTTGATCAATTTCTTCCCGCATAGCATTAAGCCAACATGAGTCTGTGAGAGCTTCATTAAAATTTTTAGGCTCAAACTGAGTAACTAGACAGCAAGCTATTTGTGCCTTTTCTTCAGATTCTACAGCCTTTCTTCTGGTTTGAACTCCTGCATCTTTATCCCCAATAATCTGATCTTTGGGGTGATATTTAGTTAGAGCTTTTGATGCAACATTTTCAGGACTTGTTGTTTCATTTCTAGGGCCTGCTGACTCAGTTCCTTCTAAAATTATTTCTGGTTCAAGTTCTTCTTCCTCATTATCCTGCAAAGATTCAACATACAAATGTGATCTCTCATCAAATTTTACATTAACAACTTCAACAATCTTGTTAAGCCTTTTGTTAAGGCATTTATAAGCTTTGTTGTGAGTTGAGTATCCCAAAAAGATACCCTCATCACTCTTTGATTGAAAACTCCCAAGGTTATCATCATCCTTTTTGATAAAACACTTCCAAAATTTTTAAAGTATTTGACAGAAGCAGTTCTTCCATACCACAGTTCATAAGGAGTGTGTTTAGATTTCACTCTAATCTGCACTCTATTCAAAATGTATACAGCTGTATGAACAACTTCTTTCTAGTACATATCAGGAAACTTAGCTTCATCTAACATTGTTCTAGCCATTTCTTTTACAGTTCCGTTTTTACGTTCAACTACCCCCATTTTGTTGAGGTGTTTTTGTCATGGCATACTGTCTTTTAATGCCGTGTGGTTCATAGTAATCAATAAACTCTTGAGAAGTGAACTCACCTCCTTTGTCAGATCGTAGACATTTAAGTTTCAAATCAAATTCCTTCTCAACCAATTTACGAAAATTTTTAAACCTTTCAAATGCTTCTGATTTGTGCTTAAGAAATGTGACCCAAACCATTCTAGTATAATCATCCACAAACAGCATAAAGTACCTTTCACCATTAATAGACCTTGTTCTGGTTGGTCCACATAAATCAGTGTGCACAAGTTCTAAAGGTTTTGAGGAAGAATGTTCTTTTGTTTTGAAGCTGATTTTAGTTTGTTTACCACTTAGACATTCTTTGCACACAAAATTTTTTGGCTTGTTAAGTATTGGTAAACCTCTAACATTCTGATTCTTACTTATTCTAACTAGATTTTCAAAGTTTATGTGTCCTAATCTTTTATGCCATAACCAACTTTCTTCAATTTGGCTCATTAAACACATACCTTGATTATTGTCATTGCTTGATGTGTCGAGAAGATTGACCACATTTCCTTTTGTCCTCCTTCCAGCTGCAATAGCCTTTCCTAGCTTGTTTTTAATCTCACATCCCTGCGAAGTGAAAAGAAAATGATAACCACTATCACAGATTTGACTAAAACTTAGAAGATTGTGCTTGAGACCTTCCACATAGTACACATTATAGATAGGAGTGTCTTCATTCAAAAGAAGTGAACCTCTACCTTTAATTTGAATACCAGAGTTATCACCAAACTTAACATATCCACCTACATAATCTTCAAGATTTACAAACTTATCCTTGTTGCCAGTCATATGGTTAGAAAATCCACTGTCCAGGACCCATAAGTCCTTTTTCTTGGAATGAAAATCTGTTTGAACCAACATAGTTTGCTCAATGTTGTTGACAGACTTAGGTTTCCAAACCTTTTTAAATTTCTACTGTTTAGATTGCAGATCAGTTCTGCACTGTTTGACAGAATGTCCCAAAGTATTGCATTTAAAACATCTAATTTGTCTAACAAAACCATAATGTTGCCTAAGACCAAACCTAGGATTCATAAGCCTGCAAGTGTTCACCTTATGGCCAAATTTGTTGCAGAAAAAACAATAACCATAGAAGAAAGGATTGACTCTGTATGAAGATCTATTACCTCTCAAAGACTGAACATGATCTTTACCAAATTCTGAGTGATTTGAACCTGAACCTTTGACTTCAGAAGAGGGGTTTTGTTTTGAATGGTCAATTGAGCATTCACCCTTTTCAAAACCAACACTAGTTTTATCTTTGTACATCTTCTGCTTGCTGAGCATCTCATTCAGTTTTAAAGTGCTTTCATATCTTTCAATTTCCTTCCTAAGACAAACTGCTTCTTGTTCCAGTTTTTGAATTTCTTGATCTTTGCAGCTTACAGTCTCTCGAAGACAGTCTTCAACTCTTTTTGCTTCTTCAAGCTGAGTTTTCAGAGAGATCATTTCTTGATCTGGTTTGTGTTCTTGAGCTAGTACTCGTTTTTTGAGTTTTCTGACCTCTTGTAAAGCACATTTCAACTCAATTTCAAGATCTACTACACCTTCTTCAGCGTCAAAGGTGTTAGAATCATTTTGCTGAGTAATTTCAGCCATGAACAAAGTTTCATCTTCTTCAGCTGATGAATCTTCAGACTCAATTTCAGATTCATCCTTACTAAACAGACTTTTCTTCTTTTTGAAATTGAAGTTTCGTTTAGGTTTGAAGGCCTTCTTCATAGGCTGTTTTTCAGTTGTCTCGTTGTCACAGATTTGATCATCATAGGGACACTTTGTAGCAAAGTGACCTATTTTGCCACAGTTAAAACATTTAAAGGGAAGTTTTCCCTTATATTTTCTTGATCCCTTTTTAAATCTTCTAACAAAATGGGATTCTTTAGAATCAGACAACTCAGATTCACTGACTTCGACTTTTTCTTTCTTTTCAGTGTTAAAGGCAGTTTCTTTTCCTGTTGAATTTTTTTTGCTAGTTCTCATTTCATAGGCAGTAAGTATTCCTTGTAGGCTGTCTAAGGTAAGCTTATCAAAGTGTTTCTTTTCTTCTAGGGATGAAACCTTAGATTCAAATTTGGATGGTAAGGTTCTAACAACCTTTGTGACCACATCAATTTCATTAACCTCTTGACCTAGACCTTTCATTGAATTGACAACTTCATCTACTCTTAGGAAATATTCAACCACTTTTTCATCATCCTTCATTTTCAACTCCTCAAACTGATGTTTGAGTGTAATGATTTTTGATAGTTTGACTTTCTCATTCCCTTGATATATAGTTTCAAGTTTTTCCCAGATTCCATGAGCAGATTTGCAATGCATGACTTTAATGAACACATCTTTAGTTAACCCACACAAGAGGGCATGCTTAGCTCTGTCATTTGTTTCATACTTCTTCTTTTCAATAGCATCAGTGGGAATAGTGGCTGGTACATTGTAATCTTCTAAAACAATGCACCAAACATCAACATCAAAAGAAACAAGAAAATCTTCCATTTTGATTTTCCAGAACACATAATCAGTTCCATCAAATAATGGAGCTCTGGATATAGAGGCACCGTGTTGAGAATGTGCCATTAAAAAAAGACTCCAAGACCAAGATCAATCCAAGGTAATTAAACCTATCAGAGGACCCTAGGATCTGATACCAATTGTTGGAGTTAAAATGACACTGAGAGGGGGGGTGAATCAGTGTTATAATAGATTTGACCAATTTTCATAAATTCAAAAACTATAGCATAGATCAGATCTCAATATACTCTAATTAATGCATTCATGAGTTGAATGTAATCATTCATAAACAGAATTGAGAAAAGTAATAACCAAATAGTGAACTGAAATAATTAACAACATAGTAAAGCAAAGGGAACTCAGAAGAACAAGAAAACTCTAGATTTTACCTAGTGGAAAAACCTCCTGGGGTATAAAAACCACTCCCTAAATGCCTTCCAGGCTTAATCTTTAAACAAAAGTTCACAATGCCTTATAGGCTGATTTTTGAGCACCCACTCAAGGAACACTAACCCCTCATTTTGAGACACCCATCTCAAGGAGTACCAACCCCTCAAATTATGTTTTGAACAATAATAGTGACTCAGAGGATTTCTCTATTTTCAGTTAAGCACATATCTTTCTATAGAGTTCATTCATACATTTCCATACAGACAAGGAATGATACTCTCAGAATTACAAAATCAACAACCCTTACAGTTTTCAACACAAGTATTTAATTACATTTCAAGTATGTCGGTTGTGAAGAAATCTTCAAAATGTTTTTCACCAGATCTTCAGATTCTCTTGCTGATTTTTGAATATAAAGCTGAATACTGACAGTCTGTTGATGATGATTAAAAATCAATAGTAACGCTTATCCAGAGAGCTGTAAATCATCCATTAAAACAAAAATGCAACTGCTCAAAGAGGAAACTCAATGAATATGCTGCCATGTAACGGTTCTGAGATTCGATTCAATCAATGATGTCAGCCTGCAACTGTATTTTGAAGTTTCCATAAACGGCCACAGAGTTTGAGATTTCGTTAACCATTCACTGAGACAGAAGAGACTTTCTCACCGAGACTCCCTTCTATTTCATTCACTGTCACTATAGCCTTTTCTTTATTTGCTTTCACCATGAGCCATCAGAGTTAGGAAGAACACATAATGAAAAAATCATGTCTCATCGATAGGCTTCCTTAGAGTATTATTCATTCGCTGAGACATCAGCAAGTCTTTCACCGAGATCTCCTTTAGTTTCATTCACTATCGCTGTGACCAAATGATATCCGTGAGACCTCTTGTAGACTTCATAATGTTTTACCGAGAGTCTTTTTTCACCCCGTGTTGCTGAGACAATACAAAGTTGGGGAGATGCTATATAGACTGCCCCTTGTTTTTCTGAAACATCTCGAGCTCACCCTATATCACCAAGACAGTATCAATCTCACATCGATGAGCCTTTGATAGAAAGCCCTTGTGTGATGTCACTGTAACATAATGGTTCTCTCTTTGATGCACACTTCTGTCTTATGAGAGTCGCTATAACATACCAATCTCTCGCCGAAAGCCCCTCAAGACTTAGTTGCCAAGACTTGACGGGTTCACTATGACATTATATCAAAACATATGAGTCTTACAGAAATGTATTTTTTCATCAGCGGTTGGCAAGATAATGCATAGTCGGGAAGATGCTATAGAGATTGCCCCATGTTTCACTGAAATTCCACATGATACACATTGGTCGTCGTGACACATGGTTTTTCTTGCTGACGAGACCAACTGTACAATACATGTTGCTGTAACTTCAAACCATCAGGGAGACATCTTGTAGATCATTTCAGTCATACCGAAACACCCCAAATTCACACTTGTTCGCCGAGACTTCCAGAATGTCCTGCCGAAAGCAATTGTCCAATGGCGGTCGGTGTGACACTATGTCTTCGGAGAGACTACATACCAAAAACAACACTCTTGCCGATAGACTTCCACATGCATTAGTCGGTGAGACCAAGTGAAATCGCCAAGACCTCAGCCCGACACCACTCAGTTTGGCCGAAGTTCTCAAAGAGTTATTCGGTGAGACTCCTCCTGAAAAAATAGATAAAACCTTCTGAGCACAAGTCAGTAAGACAAGAAAGACTCGCTATGACATTACCCTGAGGACGATTTCCTTTGTCGATATACTCATTCTGAAGTGGGTCGGGGAGACATAATAAAATCGCTAAGACCTCATCCCGACGACCAAACTCATGCCGATAAATATTTTTCTTCTATCGCCAAGACCACAAACAATGTCACACCGAAAGCTGCCATAATGTTAAATTCAATCGACATAACATCATAAATGTCTTGTTGATAGGCAACTCAGACATTTTAAAGTGGATCGGGGAGACCTTGCCATACTCATGTCGATATGTGTAAGCCCGAAAGAGAAACATCCAAAACTTGTGATATGCAAGGAGAACCATCCTGAGACAGATTATCAATGAGAACAAACTAAAAGAGATTTTGTCATCAAGGACAAACTGTAAACACAACTGAGATTCAACAAACTTCTGCTTTACCGGTTTGGATTCAAGATAGACTGCTAGATGATGCACGACTACTTTTGGATGAATCCTTGAAATATCCATGTATGACCATGCAAAGTTAGATCTTCACTCTTTTAGGAATGCTAATAGGTTCTTCTATTCTTCATCCAACAAGGATTCAATGTAGAAAGTGATCTTGGGTGCTTCTTTTATTCCCACATTAATTGGAGTGGCCTTTTCTACTAATATTGCTGAATTTTCTGGATACATTGCACTAAGGGGGAGATTGAATCCCTCATCCTTGGGTGCCTTAGAGAGGTTTTCACCCTCAGACGCATCCTTTATTTTTACTCTTTTAGGATCAAAGAGTGTCATAGTGTGGTTTTCACTCAAAGATTTGCAAGTTAGTTGCATGTCATTAATTTTGCTACTAAAGGATTCAATCGTCTCCTTGTAGTATGCCCTTGTGTTGAGCTCTATGTCAAAACCAACCTTGTGATCTTCCCATGATAAGTTGTCATGAAGTCCTATGAATTATGAGATTTTTTCATCATTTTAGAATAAATCTAGAATTGGTGGTCCTTGTTGGTCCAAGTCAATGAGTTGCGGGTATACTAGATGTATTTGATTTGGTTGATTACTTGGGGTGAAGGTTGATGTAGATATCATGAAGAGGGAGTTATTCTCAAATAGGTCAGCAACATCAAGGGGGAAGTCATCTAGGGTTGTATCACATGATGTTGGTAACCAAGAGGAAGCCTCAATGCATTTAGCAGAAGTACCTTTGCCAATAAGGGTAACCTTGCTAGTAATACAACCTCAACTAAGATTCTTTGGATGTTTCTCAAGAATGATAGGTTCTAGAAAACCATTGTCATTTTGTCCCAATTTTTCATTCTTTGTATACCCCATTCCCTTCATTATCTACAAGTATTTTTTGTCATCTTCCATGGGAAGAATGGGGATGGGTCATTCATCTTGATAGAGTAGTGTAGAGATATCCTCTTCATTGACATCTTCTTTTTTCAGGTCCCCCCACTTGGTGAAGGTAGTAGTTACCATCTTGATAATTTCATGGACGTTATTACTAGGTGTGGATTTTCCATGAGATTTGGGAGAAAGAGGTAGTTGTCCCAACATAAAAGTATCCTTAGATAGCTTATAGTTTTCATAACCATCACCCTGGATCACTGCTTTGATGTCGGGTATGTTCTGCACAATGGGTGTTTTCATTTTTGAGGTAGACACAAGGGATGATGGGTCAAAAAATGAGGTAGAAGGTGTAGGACCTTTGTCATTCTTGGGTATTTGGTGGATCTTATAGAACTTGTCCTCAAGATTCTTGTAGTAGTAAGAAGGCTTAGGATCTCCATGGATGGTAACTTCTCTACCCTTGAAAGGAAACTTTACACAATGATTGTAGGTTGAAGCTACAAATTTTAGGGCATGGATCCAAGGTCAACCAAGTAGGATGTTATAGGGAAGATCAAGGTCTAATACTTGGCATGTAGTTTCTACAATAACAGGTCCTACTTGTATGGGAAGTGCGATGATGCCTTGTGATACTCGCTCTTAATCATCATATGGTCTAATGGTGGTACTCTTTGTTTTCTCAATAGTATCCTCTGAATAGCCTAGATTTTTTATCAATTAAAGGGTGCAAATGTTTAGACCAACACCTCCATCTACTAAGACTCTTTTAACCTTGTTCTTATGAATGATGACCTCAAGGTGTAAAGCACAATTATGAGATGGATGCAATGGTAGGTATTGTTCTAAGAAGGTGAGAAGATGATTAGTGATATACCCTACCATAGCTTTAAACTAATTTGTATCTATATCCTCAAGGAAAGGCAACATAGACAGAGATTTCTCTAAGATTTCCCTATGCACAGGGGATACCCTCAATAGTTTTAAGATATAAACCTATGCGGGGGTCTTCTTAAGCTGATCTAGGAGATTGCACTTGCTAGTACTTGTTGTTGGATGAGTAGGTTGTGCCTTAGATTGAGATTAGACTCCTTGGATGGTGACCTTACCACATCGTGTGGTGACTCCACACTCCGTACTAGGCCCTTTAATGGTGACAAAAGTAATGATGCTATCACAAGAAGTGACCACATTGGAATAGGTATGCTACACATTTTTGTAATCTTTAGCTTTCCTAGTGTTGTTCCCTTTCCTATGATCTGACATAGGGGTCTTGTATATCTAAGATCTTGATTACTAGCTGGTAGCTCAACATATATGGTGTCACTCTCTCTAAGATCTTGGATAATATATTTGAGTCACATGCAATTCACTATCTTGTGTCCTTTACTTTTGTGAAAGTCACAAAGATTGTTTTTGTTGTACCAGGGTGGTTTCCTTGTGGTTCTTGGTAGTTTTCAAAATTTGGAAGCATTATTAAGTTTGAATCTAGCAATTTATTCATGATAGTATCAATATGTTCTAAAAACTATGTATACTTGTGTTTTAGATAGTTCTTGTTAGGTGTTCATCTCTATTGTGTTTCGGTGGTGTTGACCTAATTGTTTTGTGGTGGTGTTGTTTGTTGCACAATTGGTTGAAAGTTAGATATTTGATTGTTGTTTGTCCTAGGAGCACCTAGGACCACCTTAGCATCTACCACACCATCAGTTGTCGCATTCTTGTTCTTAGCCTAGATATGAGGTTTGTCATTTGAATTGGTTGATGGACGGTTTTCTTTGTAGGCTTGAGTATTTCCTTATTAGATTAGAGCTCTCTCGATGTTAAGGGCTCTAGGGAAAAAATCATCATAAGATGTAATGCACTGCATATTCATGTGGAAGGATAGACCTCGATCTAGATTTTCTATGATGATCCCCACTTGTTGTTCATCGATAATTGGCCACTTACTTTTACTCACTCTTTATCTCCATCGTTGCAAGAAATTGGTGAAGATTCTCCCTTTTTTTTTTAGAGTATATAACTCTTCTAAGCTTATGTCCATGTCAAGATTAAAGGAGAAGTGATCTATGAATTTTTCAATGATTTCTTGGAAATTTTTGGTACTTGGAGGTAATTGAGAAAACCAATCCATGGCAGGACCTGTTAAACTTCATGGGAAAAGGCGCATCAAATAGGACTCATTATAGGCGACCTCCATATACATGATGTTAAACTCTTTGAAATGGTCCATAGGACTTCCTCTCCCTTTGTATTTGTCAAATTTGGGGATTTAAAAACTAGGAGGGAATGGTACCATTGTGATGTTTCAATCAAATGGATATGGGCATAGGTTCTGTGTATGGGGTTTCTTCATTTTTCCCATTCGGATATCCTGCATTTCTTGTGTTAACACCTTGAGTTGCGATGCCATATCGTCTTGTGGGATTGGTGGAGGAACATATATTGCGTATTGCGGGATAGTGGATGAAGTGTATGTGGGATTATGATATGATGAGGAGTTTTATGGTGTGTATGGAGGTGTAGGATAAGGTGATGATGATGTGGGATTATATATTCCTAACGTTTTTGTGTTGATAATGTTTTGTTGAGGGTTATAGTATAAACCCTATTGTGTTGTTAGGTATATTGTTGAACTTGTTGATGTTGTTGAGATACTAAGGTTGTTTGCTATGTTACTAAGGCTACTTGATGTTGTTGTTGTTGTTGTTGTGCTACTATGGCTGCTTGTTGTTGTGCTTGCTATTGTTGTGCTACTAAGGTTGCTTGTTGTTGTTGTTGCATGACTAAGGATGCTTTCTATTGTTGTGCTACTAAGGCTGCTTGTTGTTGTTGTTGTTGTTGCATGACTAAGGATGCTTGCTATTGTTGTTGTGTTGTTAGAATATTTTTTGATAAGCCTATTGTGCTTGCTATAAAGCTAGGGTGTGTGCTTGCAATGTAGAATCAATTAGTGGTTGGGAAATTTGTGATGGGTTTTTGGTGCAGGAGCACCTTTGGTCAAAAGTTGTCAATCAATGTTGATCCTGATTAGGCTTTAGATTTGGTGTGTTTTTACCTAAATAAGGTCACTATGACCATTTTGATGTTGAATAGGTCACTTGTGATGATGTTTAGGTGTCTAGGTGATTGAGTCTTCAAAATGTGCAAAACGTTGAAAGGTTACAATTGTGCAAAATAAAAAAATTGAAAAATAGTAAAATTGCCTTTTAGGGAAGGCAAATGGTCATGTCTTTTGAAATTTAGTTTGTGGAAGTTGTAACAGTTTTTTTTTGTGGGAAAATATCATAAATATGATGAGTAACTCATTGTGAAGGGGTGGAAGCATTTTTAGGAGACTGAAATACAATTAATACTTTGTTTTCTCCAATTTTTTGTGATTTATGAAGTTTGCTGAATTTGTACAGCCCGTACAGTACTCCATTGAGTCAATTGGTTTTGGATTAGCATAGTGGTTTGTTCTATCTTTCATTTGAGTCCATTTTGAAGGTATCGTGTTGAATTTTGTGCATTTTATAATCATTTTTCTAACATCGACCTAATTACACAAATTTAAGGCTTGAAAGTCTTTTACAATGAAGAACTAACCCATTCCTTATATTTTGATCATTGTGTCTTGAAGAATGGGTTTGTACCATCTTTTACAATGAGTTTGTGTAGGGGAGGTCCAAAAGAATGTTGGGCATGAAGCCCTAGGCTGGAAATTAGTGTTTTCCAAGTGAATTTGAGTGATTTGGATATGTCAAAGTAAGAGTATGATTGGGGTAGCATTGTTGAGGGTTTGATTATGCATATTCAGAGGTTTTTGAACTTTTTTGAAAGGGTGGATAGTTTGTTTTAAGTTTGGAAGTGTGTTTTCCATGAAAATCCTAATTTCTTGACATAAAAGGAGGGTTTTGGGTTTTGATGCTTTGTTGAATGAAATTATGACAAAATATTATGGATTCTTTAGTTTTGGCACATGTGTACTAGTACCCAATTGAGTTTGCAAAGTTTGGGAAATATTAGTGAGTAGTTCCTTTGCAAAAGAGGGATAATTTGAGCCCTAAAAGGTGTTAAAAGCCTAATTTGAGTAAGTTGAGTCAAAACAAACATTGGTGATTTGTTGATATGTTATTATTTGGAAAATTAGGTCCCTAAAATAGGTCATGTCTTGAATTGAAAGGAAGTGATTGTGAAAATATACCCGATTGAGTGGTTCCCCAATGCTACAAGGGAAAGAGTGGATTTTGGTGAAATGATAAGATTTTGATGAGATTGTGATCTGATAGTTGTGGTTGTAGGTTGGAATTATTTTTTTGTTGATTGCAAGACCTCCCCTAATTGCATCAGTTTTGGGTCTTAACATTTCATGTGGGTTGCAGCTTGTTGATGAGAGGTTGGGGATTCCCTTGGTTTACCATTCCTTGCAAGATAGTGGATTGAGGTGGAGTAATGTAAGTTTGATGTCCCATTTGATTTTACATGAACTGGGGGACAAACGGTAAAGATGATGATGACATCATTAAATATGTGATGTTAAGGGCACATTAGGACCTTGAGTCCACTAATTGAAAGGATTTCCTTGATCGATGTTTTTGGAATTCCCTTGTCTTTGAGATGCGACCATAGTATTACCTTGGTTAATGTGATTTATGATCAAGGGATTATTTTGATGTGGGTTGATGATGGATGGGATAGATATGTTTTGGGAAACCACTAGGTTTGATGTATCAACAAGAGGATTTGATGAAGATGTTCCCTATGGTGTTCAAGATTGATTTTGCATAAGGGGATTGGTTTTCCCTTTTGGGTCTATTTGAGACACTTGGTCTATATTTCCTTACATGATGTTGGGTACACTTGTGGTACTCATGGGTATGGATAAGGATGGGTTCCCTCAATATGTTGAGCCTTTTGTGGAGTAATGGAGTGTATGTGGTTTATGTTGATGTAGAGGGTTCTCGGGAATAGGGGGAACACCAAATGTTGGTGTCTAAGTGGTAGTTTGAGATGGAGTGGTGTTGAGAGTACCCACAATTGTGTTGCTTTCAAATGGAAGAGTGTGGCCAAAGTCCTTAACAAGACTAGTTGCAAGACTAGGAATAGATGTTTGATTTATCCCTAGTGATGGAGTTGTTTGAATAGCGAATGAATTCAAGCCTTGTGTCAATGATTGTACAACAAAAGATGGGGAATTGGGAACTATGTTTTCTAAGGCTTGATGCTCCATGATTTCTTCCCTAGTAAGTACAAATGGATTGTTCATGACGTCTTCTATCTCATATGGTCCTCATGGAGATGAGGATTGCTATGATGGGGTAACATGACTTCTCAGATCAAATTCTTGAGGATTAGGGTCACTTGAGGTGAATGCGACTTTGGTTTTCTCCATGATTCTCTTGTGTTGTGATCTTGTTTTTATCATAAATTCTGGGTCACCTATGGGAGAGTTGTGTTGATATTTGTAATGTTTGAATCTCTAGTTGACTCAAATCTAGGTAAAAGGGAACCTCTAACTTGTTTTGGAACAATGATGATAATGGGAGATGAAAAGATGAATGATATGGGGAGCAATTTTTTCAAGCATTTTAAGACAACACTTTTGACTTAAGTTTGATGTTTTTATGTTTGGATAAAGGATGTTTATGAATTTGTGAATCTTTAGGGTAGACTAGTGACCTTCAAGATAAACTAGTTCAAAGATGATAACTAACTTAACTAAGTTCATGGAAAAGGATTCATTTCACATACAAAGTAGCTAAGTTAGGGGTTGGGTTTGATTGATGTCTAAGTCAAAGAGTGTTGGTGTGTTTTAAATTTTTGCAAAGTTTGGTTAAGTGAAGTTTGGATTTTGATAAAGGGATGGATGAAGGTGTTTGACCCAATGTTGACCTAGAGTGAACCTTTGTTTTCAAAGACCAAGGTGGTGAGAAACATGCTAGAACTCTAAAGTGTTCAAATCCTATGATCAAGGAGAAGTTCTTGTGAAATGTGTAGATCTGGTTCATTCATGAAATAGCATATAAAACATCTCCTTAGTGGTTTATCTCAGTTCTAATACTATCTTAGGATATGTCTTCTAATATACTTTGAACTGTGTTGTCTAAGTTTGAAATAGAAACATGTATACCTTCTTGTAGGGATTTTGATTTTGCATGAGATCATTTAGAGCAGTTCAAAATCATGGAAAGGACCAACGTTTTTAATTTCAAATAGGGCATATAATTTTGGATTATTTCTTGATACACATATATAAAAATTCCTTGTCAATCTAGTCCTATTTTGATAGAGTACCACAAGGTGTTTTTTGATAGCTTTTGGACTATGATGCCTACGTTTGAAGTGATGACATGTAGATCTTCTCTTGGGAGTTTTGATTTTGCATGAGATCATTTGGAAAAGTTCATGTTTATGGAAGAAAAGAGGATATTTATTGCCACACAGGTGGTGATAATATGGGCCTTCCAGCCATAATATCATATTGTTCCTCTTCTTCATCTATGATGTATGCTGCATTTCTCCACTATGTTGGTGTTTCCTTTGTTTCAAAAGTGAAGCTTATCAAACTACTAATTATATCGGTTTGTTATCCTTCAATGAGTTCAAAGTTTGGTTGAATGATAGTGGGAATAAGGTTGGGTTGTTCAACTAGAGCGATTGGACACCAAATGGTGATGTGGGGTTCAATCTTTCAAGCTATCTTCCTTAAATGAGTTCCTTTTTACCACAAACACTTGTCTTTCTTAAGTTCAAACTAAATGTTTATGTCAAAAACATCATCAATTCCACAAAGTCCATTTTGTGAAAAGGATGAAGTCAAGGGCATAGTTACCTAGGTTAACTTTGGGAAGTATGGATTGTGACGTGTAAACCAAAATATTTAGAAGTATCTAAGAATAAATCCTTAGGACAAGCATCAAGATCAAGGTTTTGTCAAGGGTATCCATACTTAGAACAAAGGGTTTGAAATTTTGAAAAGACTTGTTGATGTTTGTTTTCAATTGTTTTGGAATCAAGAAAGTGTTAAACTAACTCTCAAACATTTACAATCCTAGATACATCAGGTACGCATTTTTTGGTACGCTTACCATCATCAGAAGAGATGATTAATCTGTGAAGATGAAGTGGAAAAATAGGATATGTCAAGGAAATGTAACATGTTGACATGATAAGAAAAGGAGTCCATTCCCCATTTTCTTTATGCCTCAATAAAAATTAGGACATGGTAAGTAACTTTTGGGCATGGGGCTACTCCTATGAACTACCTTGAAATACATTTCAGAATTGGACTTGATTAGCCACTACAAAAAAGAATTTTAATGACCATATCCAGGATAAAATGTTGCCATACACATGGCGATTCTACTCAATTAAGAGGCCTCCCAACCCTTAGAAATATCTAAGGGTTTTAACGCATCACAAGGATACTAAGGGATACATTCATCGGTATGAGACAACCATAACCAGCTTGATCAGTGACTTTCATCACAACCAAGCTATTTATATAGCAAGTTGGAATGAAAGCACCACTTTGGGTTGTTCCCTCTCTCAAGTTAGGAGGGAGGCCCTTTCTAAAGGTGACACATGTTTGAAGCATAGCAATATTTTCATCACCCAAGATTTCCAATAGGCACGATGGGAGAGGATAAGTGCTTCAAAGTAGAAAAGTAGACTTGTGTGTTTCTCTTCATCCAAGATCGCACAAAGTGCAAGGGGATTAGATACACACAACAAGAATACATAGAAAAATAAAACACATGTTCATTTTAATCCATCATAGAAAAATGAATTCATTTTAAACACCAATTTGAAGTGTGAAAGTTGTTTTGTTCAATTTTAATCCAACAAGCAAAATGATGTGAGCGTTCAATTTTAACCAATTTGAATGTTCATTTTAAATCCCAAAATAAATCGAGTTTGGTCCTAAAACATGAAATAAAAAGCACCATAAATGGGTTATAATTTCCCCATAAGTGTTGCAATACTTGTTACAATTATAATTCAAAAGATAGTAGTATGCTCCTTCACTTCAAGTTGTATTGTCCAAACCTGCAAAACCTAGTTAGCCTAAAAAAGCAAGAAGTCAGTGACGTGTTGAAAAGAAGATAAAATCATAAATTTAAAGCACATGCTAAAATTACTCTCTATTTTTGCTTACTAGTAAAAAATGTCTCTATTCATGATAGCATCACCATAATTCAAATGAGTGTCGCTTTGGTGAAAAATAACATCAATCTACAGTAAGACAAAGATGACAATAGCGTCACTATTGGTGACATCGCCATTTTTAAATTCTTGATACTTCTAAAAAGTATTAGTGTTGTGGTTTGTTTTAATCAATGTTGGTGATTTAATTAGGCTTTGTTGTATCAGATGGAAACAACATCACTATATGGTAACACCTGACAAAGGTGTTGCTGAAATCTCTAAGAGCATTGTTGTACCTGCAAAAACCAAAAAAATAGACTTCGAGAGAAAAATTCGTTAAATTTGATTGGTTATGCCCTCCTTCTAGCACCAAAATGTGATCGACAGATTAGTATGGGCCGAATACACTTGATCCATGAGGATACAAAGTGTAATTATGCCACTAAATTTCAATCCCAATAAGATCAATCAATGAAAAACTAAACTAAGAATCCATTAAAACTTAACATATTAAACTATGAAAGTTTTAAAAGCCTATTCTAATCCATTGAAACTTATCCTATTGGGGAAGTGGTGTCACATTGATGTGGAATGGCGAACCTTTCCCAATTTCATGGATAAATAAGACTATTTTTGATTGATTCTATTAAAGAGAATCAACGAAATTGATGATAGATGTTGTATGAAACATGATTTAAAGCTAAATGAACATGATGCAAGCTATTTTAACATGATCTATGCTAAGATGATTGATATGGGTGTATGCAAAGCTAATATAAATGGATTTTAAGCTAAACAGATTGAAACCCTAATTACACAATACTAAGTGTATGCATCTATGTTACCATGGAAGCCATTAATGGAAGCTAAGCTAATATGCAAGTGAATTAAGCTAAAATGATATTAAATGTGAGTGCAAGTGCAAATGATTTTAACAACATAAGTTTGATATTAAAAGATGGATCCATTGTCTCCAAATAGTGAACTATTTATATGAGGACAAATGAGAGATGAAGGGTTGAGATAAAAAAATATTAATCAATGGTCAAGGATGGAGGAAAGGTGAAAAATGGATCATGGATTCTCATCAACAGATGAGAATCAATGACCACATGTATCAAGGAAAGAATCAAGGGTCCATATTCTTCTGAACAAACACACTCAAAACTTGCACAAGAAGTCTTTTACATTTGTTAGAAGGAAGAATATTCCCTTTTTCAAATGAGCGAGGGGACAAAATATTCTTTGGAATATTCTCATGGGTGAGGGAAAATTAGATATTTAGCAAATTAAAAAAAAGTTTTAATGTGCAAAAGGGGAAGGAATATTCCATGGGAATATTCCTTTTGTAGGAATGTGCAAAGGAGGAATATTCCCTTGCAAGGGGGGGAATTAGATTTATTAACAATTGATAATCAAACAAAGGTTTATTTATGCAATTAGGGGAATTTCATGATATTCATTAAATAAAGTGATTTAATGAAAAGGGGAAAGTGAAATGATATTTAATTAAATAACTTAGGGTTATTTGATTAAATAAGAAGACTTAGGGATTTAAATTGAATAACTTGATGTATTTAATTTAATAAGACAAAATTTTAGCATGAAAGGGGGTGAATTAACCCAATTAGATTAATTAAGTTAATAGATAAAAATGATGCAATTAATAAAATAGCTAGGATAATTTAATTAATTAAGCAAAAATAGGATGGGTTTTAGGATGAAATGATGTTAGTATACCTGATTTGAGTGCATGATATGATTCAAGACATTTTAAAGTGTCTATAGTAACATCCTGTCAATACAGTGGGGGCATTACGTGTTGGAGAATTTTAGAATGTAAAAGGACTGTATAAAATAGATGTGACAAAAAAACATGCTCAACTTTCTCAAAGTGTGTGGATTTATCATTAGTTTGTAGTTTGATCAAGATTGAGAATGTTTCATGGATAAATCAATATGATCAAACTGTGTGGAATTATTATTAGTAGCAGTTTGATCAAGACAAAGAATTTTTTATAGAACTTTCACTGAGATCAACTATTATCTTACAAGACAATATTTTATGGATTCACTTGATTTT
Source organism: Sequoia sempervirens (assembly GCA_007258455.2). Lineage (NCBI taxonomy): Eukaryota > Viridiplantae > Streptophyta > Pinopsida > Cupressales > Cupressaceae > Sequoia > Sequoia sempervirens. Next base: position 771,598,460 of record VDFB02281492.1, on the reverse strand, counting down.
AAAAATAGAATGAATTTATCAGACAACCTAAAACCTTTGTACAAAGACACTTATATGATTCAAATATTTCTTTCACATAACAAATTGCTTCAACTTTTTGCCAACCTTTCCAAACTCTCCAGTGCTATCTCATTTCTACACAACCACTCTATCAATCTCTGCAACATCAGAATATCATCAAATACCTCTTTTTTGTCATGAAAACTATCTTGAATATCTCCAAACAACATCACTACTGATCTACCATGCCAAAACCAATCTTTTCCACATTACATTATCAAAAAAACTTTTGTGATTATGTTATTCACACACCATCTTTTCAAACACTCATCATTTAGTTCATTCTTCTTTCAATAATCTTGATTTTACATTTATATCCTCCAAAACACTTTACAAAAATTCTCCTTTATTGGCCAAGATGAAACATGTAACATGAAGCATGCAATGACCATTATTGGCGGCTCCCAATACATCTGCGTTGAGTAGAAATCAATAATGTAGTTCAAACCAAGAGATAAATAGGACCTATTTTACCTTAGCACACATCTCCACATTGGTGCACCCTTCCAAACACTTAGAAAAATCATCTCAACATACCAGGTCGACCCAACAAACACTTAACACACAAAATATCAATTCCAAACAAATTGCGGTATAGGAGAAGATTAAATATCAACTTGTGGTTCTCACTAAGAACACTATGAGTCCTAAAAATGCTTCTCATAACCTCTATATAGTTTCAAGAAATTACTAGTTGGTGCAAGTCATTAAATCACCAATTGACCAACCTTGCAGATTTCTAGAACATAGGAAACACATTGTCACTTATACCATCTATGGTGAACCATAGCACATGAAATTTAAACTAAGTAGACAAATTATCTATATGAACATAAATCCAAAACTGCAAAGCGAAATAAGATAATGCAGTGAAGTGCGATGAATTTCTTTCCTACCTTAGGAAAAATTTCACTGGAACTTGACATGTTCTTATTATACTAACTTTGGAACGCTTTGCAATAACACTTATGCATTGAAATTTGGAACATACATACCTCATAGCTATATTGAACTATCTTCCAAACTACAAGGCCACATCTTCGTTTGTAGAGAAATGTGGAGTATTTAACTGATATTTTGTAGTAAAATTCTTTGTGCCTTTGATAGTTTGAAGAATTATACATTTTTCTTCATACCCCATGTAAATTATTTCATCAGGAAACATATATAACAATACATGAATCAAGTCATTTTGACAACTAACACCAATCCATGAACTTCTGAAGATAAGACCTATAACATTATATAGATGATACTGATCCAACAACATCACATCCCTTCATCATAAATATTCATTAAAGACACCACACTAGTGATTTTGAAATAGCAACATAAGTTGACAATAATGACAACACATTTGCAACACCACTTCATAGTGTCATCATGGTGGCCTTGGCCAATGATTGAGTTTAATGTCTTCCACTTGTGCCATCATGCTTGGTGTATTGGTTATGGGTGTCATGTGTGTTTATGTACTTATCATGAAACCTGTGTATGTGCATGCAATGTAACATGTAAGTGTTTACACATCACACTTGCAATGAAAAATTGTTCATCCATTTTTTATTTGTTAATGTCAGGTGAAATCTTGAAGCATTACAAGTATGATGAATCATGATGGTGTGATAGTTTTAGGATAATTTTGTTCCCCATATTTATATATTGGATAAGATAATACAATTTTTCTCAAATGAAGGAAAAGTAAAGGATACAATATAGTTAAACATGTTAGCTAGCTAAATAGTCAAAACATTTGGACTATGGTTAAAGAATTCAACTCTTAGATATATAAATATCAATATTGATTGGAATTAAGTTTGAGGATGACATGAAGGACACAATGATAAGAAATAAGTCACAATGAATAATTATAGGGTTAATAGATATGAAAGGCTATTTGTTGCAAGAATGAAGAGATTGAAGGTGTTGTCATTGATGTACACTGATCAACTAGTTATCCACTAGTCGTTGTTGGTTGTATATGTCGAGGATATTGAGAAAATTGTAATGAAGAGATGTTGCATGTGTTCAGTGGTTACTCTGGGTTTTGGTCCAAATTTATTCCTATTGTTATGCGGTTAAGATATGTTATTCATGGTTGTTATAAGGTGATATATTCAAATTTTTTATAGTTGGTTCATTGTATAGTGCAAGTTGTGTTCACCAATTGTGAACTGTGGTTTTCTGTGTTTTTGGTTGAGGTCTAGGAGAAATGTTGTTGGTGCATATTTCTCTTTGATGAAGTCCTATGAATTGTGGTTCTAGAGTTGAGTTGACCTGATTGTATTAAAGTTAAATTTGGCATTTGGAAATTTCATGCTTAATGGTTCTATGTATTTTACACTGGTTTGGCCAACCTTGTGTGAAATATTACTTTCGAGAATAATGAAGTGTGTTGGATCTATTTGGGTCCCTATGAAGCATGTGTTTGGGTCACCCTCATTCTAATTCCACCCTAGGATTTTTTGGCACCGACCTAATTTGAATTTGGATTTGGATGGCCGACTTTGGATATGTTTCAAAGTTGAAGATGGTATAAATACAAGAAGAGTTAGTGATGGAAAATATACAAGAGTGAAGAAGAGGAGCGTTAAGAGAAAAGAGGAAGTATAGTTTGGTGTGACATTGATTCTATTCAGTAAGTGTGTGTGTTGCGAGTGTGGGAGATCAGTGCGAAGCTTAATTTTGAGTTTCCAGATGCAGTGAACAGAAGGTGAACTCTATCATTCATGCAAGTTGATTGAGTGACTGTGGTGGAATCCTTTGTTGCATTGGGATTATAGTCTCTTTGTAACAAGTCTTCTTTTTCTTCTTTCTATCTCTATGGTAGTGAACCCTCCAGGTTGTAGCCCTATTGGATAGTGAGTCCTTGTTTCAGACAGCGAGTCCTTTTAGGCAGTGAGCCTTTTTGTAATCAGTTTTGATATTCTCTATAGTGTGAGTTAATCCTCATCGTGGTTTTTCCATCATTGGGTTTTCCATGTAAATTTGGTGTTATTGTGTTTATGTGTTGGATTTGAGTTTCTACATTGGCATTTGATGATTAATCATTTAAGCAGTTTTATGTATTAGTTTCGGTGATTGAATTAAAGGTCTAGTTCTGTGACAGTTGATACACCCCCCCTCTCAATTGTCCTATTCAACAATTGGTATTAGAGAAAGGTTCCTTGGTGAAGAGCTTAACCGCTTGAGGAAGGTCTGGGATGACTGGAAAAATGGTCTTTGATTATCCAAGGTTTGATGGAAGAATATCTAGAGTATTGTGGATATGATGTGGAGAAAACTTAACAAAATCCTTATACTCCTCCTGCCAATGGTCTTAGTACACCTGAAGAGATTAAAGCACATGAAGTGAACAATAAGGCAAAGTTCATCTTGAAGAATAGTTTGGTACATTTCGAGTTGATAAATGTTCAAAATTTGAAAACGGCTAAGGAATTCTGGGATACTTTGGAAAGAGTGCATGATGGTGATGAAAGAGTCAAGGAGGAAAAATTACAAAACTTGGAAACATAGGTTTATCTTTTACACATGTATGAAGATGAGAATATTAAAGGTTATGCAAAAATATTGGATGAGATAGTAGCTGGAATGAGAGGACTTGGTGCTACTATAGATGAAACCAGGATTGTAAAGAAGAATCTCAGAAATCTTCCCGATGCTTACAGTGAGAAGGAGAGTGCTATTGAGCAGACTATAGATTATAAGAATTGTACTAAGGATCTTCTATTGGGATTTTTGACATCTTATGAGATGAGGAAGCCAATTCTAAGGAATGGGTGCAAATCAGAGACTGCTTTTAAAGATACAAAAGATGAAGATCCTAATGAAGAAAACTTTGATGAAATAGAAGCTAACTTTGTGAGAAGAATGAGGAAAGGATTTGATAAATATGAAGGTTAGTTTCCCTTTAAATGCTTTAGTTGTGGAGAAATAGGTCATTATGCTGCAAAGTGTCCGAAAAGAGCTAAAAGAAATAATCAAAGATATGAGAAGGAAAAGAAAGGAAAGAAGATTAACAGAGATTATTATGTGAATGAGAATGCTAGTATATCTGATGAGGATTCAAAATATGAAGATCCTGATAACAATGAATTCTTTTTCTCAGAAATTAAGGATGAACTACTTCTATTTCTTTAAAATAGGTAAAGTGGTGTTGTTTGGTCTCACAACATGCCCCAAGACTATAAGAAGTGGGGACCCCAAGTGAAAAACTAATGCTTATGGAAGGTGCTAGCTAGTTGGAAAGATCACGGAAAGTAAAAAAGTAAAGATAAATCTTTTTTTGAAAAGAGTTCTTCATAATTCAAGTGCTAGATACGGGGAACCAGGAAAGCCAAAAATATAAAAGGTAAAGCAAAGTGTTGAGAAAAGTGTTCCGGTCTAGGAGCTAAGGTCTGGTAAATAAGGAAGTTATGGTAAAGCTAAAGTCCGGGAAAATTATGGGTAAAGGTTGAACACCGAGTATCAGGTATCGAGTAACAGTGCAAAGAAAAGTTTTAAATTCTTAAGGTTATCCAAAAAAAAAGTCTGGTGGTCTGGTAACTCGGTCTAAAAGATAATTACACAAGAATATATGGTTTTCTTGAAAGTGTGTTATTTATGATGGATTTATAATGATAACAAATTAATGATGGTTTTATTTACATGATATTTTTTTATAAATGTTTTTAAAGGGATTTAATAGGTGGCATTTGTGATTGCAAGAGAAGTAGATTGTGATGCAAAGTTTGGGTATGGAAAGTTAGGAAAACTAAAGTTACAAGAAGATCCGATGGTGTTACCAGGTTCAAAAGTACACTTTGAAAGCTCATGCGGGAATTAAGTTCATTGCAAAGGGACACCGGGTACTGGGAAACCACAACTTTGGATTTTAAGCATATAGCAAAAAAGTGTACACATTCTAGGCATTACTCATTCTTGGGAACATTCAAGTTGAGTTTGAACTTGAATGTAGGAATAGAAACTCCACCTGATCATTTTGTATGCATGGGAATTTCCTACATTATGTTTGGAAGATTTTTTTGGTTCCAAGAAGGAACCCTTATAATAAGAAGATGAAAAACCCAAAGGACATCAACATGCAGATGAAGGTTGAACTCCGTTGAATTCATTTGCAACTGTCTTACTAGTCATCACATTCCATGTGCCTTGATGTGATTCATCCCTTGAATTTCCTCTCATGTATTTGTCTTATCCTACCTATTTCTTACTTCTATAAAAGGCCAGGGGATACTTCTTTTTAAGTTAAATTCAAAATTTGTGGATGATAGAAGAGCTCTTTTTCCTATTTTCTGAATCATTTCATTGTAAAAAAATGTATGCACATAGAACTTAATCAATATCGAATCCAATTTGATAGCTACCTATCTCATGTATCTTTGTAGCGGGTTTGTTAGTTTAGCTGAACAAGATTGTGTGTTGTGTTGTTTAAGGGTGCATACAAAACCTACTTGGTGTTGAAACTAAGCCCCCTTCTTTAAAAGCTCACATCATTTTATGCCTAGCTGTGAAGCAATCTGGTGAAGTATAAAGTAGTTTGATTTGATTTGATTAAATCTTGGGGCATGCGTGGAGACTACCTAGGAGAAATTTTATTTTGTAGTATTTTGATACTTTATTTTAGATTAGATGTTTAAATTTTTGAAAATGTTTCAAAAAAGAGATGAATGAATGGAAATTTATTGAAAATATTTTGTTTGTATGAAATTGTTGAATGCTTAAAGCTAAATCTACTTAAGTGATAGAAAAATTGTTTAATGTTCATGAAATATCATTGCAAATCTTTTGATTTCATGAGATTATTTTATGATTGAATTGAAAATATTGTATCTGATACTTATGATTCTTAAAGAAACCAGAGATAACCATAGACCCCTTGAGATTAACAACAATATCACATCATACCTTGAAGCGAACCTAGTATGGTCAAGACCTGACTACCAAAGCCTTGGGATTAAGCTAAGTCAACCTTTTCCTATTACTCAGATACCTTAGGATGCCCTGGTTCAGTCTTTCAAGTAAAGATAAGTTCTTCATGGTTTTCCTATGAGTATTTTATCTACACTGTTGCTAGGAGTAACATCATCATCAACAAGAACTAGTGCTAGAAGGAGGGGACTTGCTTCTTATAGACATCTTTCCCTCCGAGTTTTGTATAGGAATTTGTATTGGTTCGGGGTTTAAAAGTAGCTTGTAAGGTGAAAGTATAATGCAAGCTAGTATTTTGAAAGTGGAAGTTGAGAAACTCTAGAAAATCCTTAACTAGAGTTTATATCCTTTGAGTTTATTCACCTTTGGTAGAGTCATCGAGTGTAGAATTCATGATACAACTGATCATGGTGAACTCAATTGTGAAACATTTTTAACTAGGGTAAGTTTGGCTATGCTTAAGGTGATTTCGTTAATGGAAGAAGTTTTAATTGCTAAAATAAAGGAACCATTAACGAGAAATATTTTGAATGCTAAAAAAGAGTATAACCCTAGTGAAACTAAAAATGTTAAAAAATTAACTGATACATCAAAACACTTTGTTAACTGCAATTGTTATGAAGAAAATATTAAGGGTTTGCAGGAAAACATGAGAATGTTGAAACTCATAAATATGGCACCGAAAACAAGGAAACAATATTGATGATTTGATCATTCTCTCCATACATGGAAAACATTAGTGAAGAGGAGTGGGAAAATCGAGTAGGAGACATGTGTTTTTCATTCCAAACTAAAAATTAACAAGCTAAAAAGGGAAATTTTCTTGATTTTATGCAAGATAGAAAGTATCAAGTTTTTAATTTTTCTTTCTCTAATAACAATATAATTATGGCTCTTAATTTGATTGGTAAGACTGGTGATGGCATCTACTATCATGCCCTTCACAAGTTCCTCCTCTATCGATGTAGATGAATCTTTCAAAGGCACATCCAAACCTACTAGGACCATGCTTAGTGGGGGTGAAATGGAAGGATTCAAATCTTCAAACCATATCTTTGATTGGCCTCCATTGTTATGATGTATTTTTGCCCTAATAGAACCATTTGATTGTTATTCTGGAAAGCATGGTGACAAGACAACATGGATTTTAGGAGGCTTGACTCAAGGAAAGGACTTTGCATAGGAAGTTAGGTCTTTGGAGTTTCATTTTTGATGTGCGAGTAAATTTTTCCCATGGTTAGGGTACAACTCAATGAATGCATTTGGTGGCGGGGGTCCTCCTTTAGACTCACAGAATGTCATCACTGCAAATGTTACCTTTGACAAGCATTGTTCACATTTCCCAGTCCGTCCCTCTACCAAATTCCATAAGTATGTTTAGATAGTTTGGCAATAGACATGGAAGCTTTCTTGTTGGATCATGCACTAATATGTTAGTTTTCAAAGACTTGGCTAGAATTATGTGATCTGCACACTTGGATTTTAGAAAAATGGAAGGAATTCATAGAAGGAGAAATCAACATTTACCCTTGTGCAAAAGGGTTTTTTATTTTAGAGTTTGACTCACAGGAAGACAAGGAGGTGGTGATGGAAAATGGCCCATGGATCTACCAAGGTGATTTTTATGCATGAAATCATGGTTTCTTGACTTTGACCCTTGCAAAGAAATTTTCAACTCTTCCTTTTTGTGGGTAAGGCTTCCATATCTTCCCATTCAATTCTGGGAGTTAGATTGCTTGAGGGCTATTAGAAATAGCTTAGGAAGGTACCACTACACTTCTGAAGAAACTATCAACTATCAAAATTCTACTTGTGCTCGCATTTGTGTTGAAATGGATTTTTCAAATGGTCTTGCTGCTGAGATTATGCTGAAGGTGGGTAACAGATGTAGGAGGCAACCAATTGATTATGAAAAAAATTCTTTCAGGTGTAGAAAATGTTTCTCTATGGGTCACTCCTCCTCCCATTGTCATCTTCACCGTGATGTGGGAAAAACTGACATGATGGATTGGAGTTGAATCACAACACTATATCATTCCTCCCAATCCACCCAAGGATGTATCTCTGAAAGAAAGCATGCCTCCAGTGCCTCCCCCTCATGAGAAACAAACTTCGGTCTTTCTTACAAAGGCGACAAATCCTGCATTTCTTTCTAAAGATAGTGAAACAATCTCAACAGAAAATAGCAATGTTTCCCCCCTACATATTCAAAGAGAACAAGGTTGGACAGAGGTGAAGAGGAAGAAAAATTCACCAACAAAACAAAAGAATCTGATGACACTAAGATCTTCTAAATAAATAATAAATCTAGATATGTAATTTTCTATGTAATTGAGGGTCAATTTAAAATTTATGTTAGAAATATGTAATTCGGTGCTTGAATTTAATAGAAAGAGTGCTATCCTCTTTGATAGTGATTTTCCTAATATATATATATATATATATATAAATTTTGATATCTCTTGGTCTAACAAAGTTCAAAGTGAAGATAGGGCCGAGGAAATGAATTTTTTTGGAGAAGTAAACCAAGAAATGGACACAGTCGTTCATGGAATTGAATAGAGTAAAGAAGAAAACCATGAACTAAGATTGAAAGAAGGTAGAGTATTGATGAATCAATGGAAGTGTGTGCAATAGAACTTTAATGAGGTCATTTTCATACATGTGAACAAATTTATTGGTAAGTACGCCTTTGAATTTATGTTTGTTAAACACAATTTTTTTAAAGAAATTCATTGTTACAGTAGGACATTTGAAATTTATTCTAGTGAATTCAAGGATAAACCTGCTGTAATTCATACCAAAACAACAAGGAAAATAGTTATTGAGCTTAAAATAAATTTCTTTGTTAGGGTTAGTCATTTGTTAGAGTAAAATTTTGGTTAGTTAGGGTTAGTTTTCTTTCGTAGGGTTTGTTTTGGTTTTCTTTTCTTGTCTTTCTTTTTTTTTTTTTTTGTTTTGGCCCTTTGCATTAGAAAATTATGCTTAACTTATCATACACATGAGAGTTAATTCAAACATTTTATAAAATTGTGCTATGAAATGTAAAACAATAAAACCATACATAGTACATGCACACTTTAAAATGTACGACAAAGCTATATATATATATATATCTATGTGTGTATATCTCATATATACAAGGGAGTACCAAAATTTTTGCTGTAAAAAGATAAAAAAAAGCAAAAAGAGGGAGTTGAGCTACAAAGAAGAGTGGCTATTTAGTCAATCTGGGATACCTCATCCATCAGAGCTAAATATCCTACATAGGAAATTTCCTGGTGAACTTCAAAGTCAGGAGTATGGAGATTAGTTAGGAACGTCTAGAGTTGAACTACTTCCTCATGTTCCAGGAACCAAGGAATATCATCTATAGAAGGGATTCCAATGGTTGGGTGTGCAACAAATAGAACAATATCCAAATTCTCTAAATATTTAGGCCACACTATCATATTCACAGTTGAGCGAACATCTTCAATAGAAAGCCTAATTTCTAGTGGTGATGCTATAAAGCTAGAAGCCAAGTTAGAATAAAACCAGTAGTAAGCTCTAGATTCCACATATTGTTCCCCAAGGACTAAGCACAAGTTTGGCACAATGAAACTAGTAGTCCATATGAAGAAAACCTTTTCAATCCTTTGAGTCATGATGCAACCTATGAAAACATTCTAGTAGTGAGAGCAAGTTAGGAAAATTGGAGTATCCATGACCTGGAAGAAAGTAAGTAATAGTAGAGCAAAAATGTGAAATGACAATTGAAAGAAAGCAAAGGTGTGAATAATTTGATAGAAGTGCAAAATTTATAGAAAACTGTGTGTTGGAGCTAAAAAAAACCACCTTGGTTTTCACATTCCTTCATTATCATTTCTCATTTCATTTTCATCATAATCCCCATTGCCCTTGATATTTCACTATATTTGGCATAAAACATAAAAAAATTCCTAATGTATATAGCTCTCAAACCTACCATTGTAAATAAAATAAAGTCTCCAATCATTATTCTGAGCAATTCCCCATCCTAAAGTATTACCTAGGAAATATGAGACATATTGGCATGACAATACCACGTTGAGGGGACTCTCATCATGGTCTCATCGATGAACCGATGTAGGAAAACCACAAAACATACACCATCGGTGAAACAAATTTCTATTGGGTGGAATTTTGACACAGTCTCCTCAATAGACTAATAGAGCTAACTAAGGTGAATTCATCAGAGTGAGTGATACATATCAGTAGGAAATACCTCATTGTCTCCCCGATAGCCCAAGAAAAACATATCAGAGACACTAAAGCATATTGGGGAGAGATGAAATTGTGTCCTGCCAATGGACCAATACATGACATAATGAAGACATTTATTAAATCACAAATCAGAAACAATAATTAATATCAGGGAAACATAAGGCTATTGGGTTGATAGAAAATTTAGTCCCCCTAATTCAGCAATAACAATTCAAAAGAAAAGAGTATTGGAATGAACGATGGCTATCGACAGGATATGAATGTGAGTTCCTTTGATGAGCCAATAACACATGAAGAGAAAGATCATATTACAAATGATTAAATATAAGCTAAGGAAAGGGATTAGAGGGCTGAAGAGTATCACAGAGAAATTATCTAGTGTCTTGTCGATACCCCGAAGGAAAGATAAAGACATAACAGTACATTGAGGAGAGAAGTGGATATTGGCAGGAGTAAAATCATAGTCTTACTGATACAATGATGATGATTGTTTTTGGAATGATGTGACTGTAGGATTTGAGAAAGACAAATCCACATAACCCAATGAACACTTGCATGCAAGAAACTTGTCACAGAGAAAGAGAGAGAACAAAACAAGGGTTTGGCTCTTACAATGTGCAAAATGTATTATCAAAAAAATGAATGAATCAAGAGAGGTGAATACAAGAGATCAATCCTTATAAAAGGAGATCTAAACCTAAAGGAAACCCTAACCCTAAAGGTGAGTGCATTTAATAATTAATATTAATTATTAAATGACTAATATATGTGCATAAAGTGAATTCTTAAGAGGAGAGTAAAGTTAATTAATTACTTTACTCTAACACCCCCCCTTAAGATGAGCTACAATGTAGCTACAAACAATGCAGAAGAAAGCAAAGGAACTACAATGCATGAAAGTAAAATTGGGTCCTGGCAACTAGGCCTGATCAGGTACCCAAATACAACCAAATCTCTGTAAAGCGGAGAAAAGGAGAAAACCAAGTGGGAAAAAACTCCTCTCCAAAAAGAGATAAACAAGAGTGAAAGAAGAAGAGAGATAGAAGGAGGACTCAACATGAACACCCAAGAACTGCTTCTATCACACAAGTACAAAATATGGTCCCCCCATAGGAGAGAGAAGAGACTCCAAAGCCCAACCAGAATGAGAGAACCCCTGTGCCAATGATCAAAACAATGTGTCTCCTCGGAGGAAGAAACAGATCCAACGGTCGAGGAAGAGGAAATCCCTGGATGTGAGGTGAAAATAGAAGTCCTGGATGATGCTCACTGAAGAATGGAACTGCAGTAGGAGTGTTTGAATAACAAGATGGTGAATCAAACAACTCAAGATGATCTTGAAATGGAATCTCCAATGAAGATGGGATAATAGGTGTGCTAAAACTGTCATCTGTGAGGAAAGGAATATCCTCTGATATGGCCTCAACAACTGCATGTGATGGCTCGATGAGTGGAGCAACAATGTCAGTCATAGCTGAAGAGGAATCCTGTTGAACAAATGTGATCTCAATAGGAGGTCAAGGTGTAGAAGTCTCAACACTAGTCTCATGAACAGATGGAAGAACACATAAGTTCAAGTGACCAAACTTCACCTCAGATACTACATGCTCTCTTGTAGAAAGAGAGGAAAACTTAGACAGTGGAGATGGTTGACCAAAGTGTGTGAATGCATACAAATAGGAAGAATGATCAACTATCCCTGTTGCAACAATGTTGCCAGTTTGAATGTCTCCGATGTGCACTAAATCAGGTGTGAACTCAACTATTTTCCCTATCCCACTGTGAGCAATCTGATAGATGGAGAGAAGGTTAGTGGACAAAGATAGAACACATAGTACATCATTGAATGTACCATCATCAATGTCGATAGAACCTTTCCCACATACACTCATATAAGTGTTACTACCCATCAATATGTGTGGTGAGGATGTAGCCTCAAAAGATGAGAACATGTTCTGAGAAGATGCCATATGGTGTGAAGCACCTGAATCCAGTAGCCATCTAGATGAATGTGAACTAGTGGTTGCACATAATTCATGACCCTTATGTGGGGCCTGTTCATCTATCTAGAATGAAGATGATGAAGAAGAAGAAGACCTTCTTGATGTAGACGAACAAGAGTGATGAATATTGTTCCTCTCAAGAAGAGCTATCAAATCTGAAACCTATTTGCATATGCATCTATCTTCTTCTCATAACACTTGGACTCATCATGTCCTGGCTTAGTACAATAAGCACACTTAGGTCTGTCTTTCTTCTATGATTCCCCCTTAGGAGAAGGTGAATCATAGGTGTGTTGTGAACTAGAATCCGTCCAACACTCTGTGGTCTTTGGTTTCTGTTTCTGCTTCTGCTTCCCCTGAGATGACTGTGCTACCAATGCTTGGTGTTGTGATCTTGTGCGAGCATCCAACTGTGATATCTTGGCTTGCTCTCATGTCAACCGATCACAAAACACCTCAAATGTAGGCATGGTAAAGCGGTTTCCCAATGCATCCATGGTGGAATAGAATGTCGAAGAGAAGATTTGAAATGGACCCCGAAGCTTGGAGAGGATCAGGAAGATGCACTCTGTATCAGTCTTAATCTTGCCACAACCCTGCAAGATAGATCTCTGTTGTTTGAACTTCATCAGAAAGTCCTCAATGAAAGGAAATGAATCAGGTACCAAGGAAGTCAACTCGGCCTCAAGTTGCAATGCTCTGAACTCATTGATAGTGCCAAAAATTCCATCAAACTTGGTCCAAATGGCTCTAGGTGTGAGACACCCTTCAAGATGAAACAGGAGGCTATCTGCAATGTGCAAGCCATCAATCCCATAGCCTGATCCATATTGTTCATGTGCTGCATAACCTCAAAGGGGTGAGTCAACTGAGGCTGAACCTCATCCAAACAGGACCATAACCCTCAAGACTGGAGAAGTGTCATCATGCGACCCTTCCAAGTGTGATAATTATGTGGTGTGAGAGGTTCAATAGATCTGTCGGCCATCCTGTGAACTATGCCTCAACTGCTTTGAATTTTTATTATTATTATTTAGTGGTCTTTCAGAACTAGACAGAAGATGCAGAAGGGGTTTTGTTTTGTTTTGGTGTTTATAGATTCTAGTTTTCTAATGTAAATGACAGAAAGCAAGAAAGAAAACACCCCCCCACAATGCAAAAATCCAATCCCCAGTACAAACTAAAAGCCAGAAAACAATAGAAAGCAGTATATGTTTGAGACAAATCTTTGTGTACCTGAAGAATTTTGTGATGAAATAAACTACAGATCTGGAAAGAGCATAGAACCACCTTTCTGACGCCTATTCGTTTTCAAAAAATGGAGGAAAATTGAGCAAGTTATGCCCCTCAGAGTGCAAAAAGATCATCTGACTTTGACTGCGAAAAAATTAAACCAAAATCATTTGAAAATCCGAGCTAAAACGCCCGAGATATGTCCGATTTTGTGAAAAAGGTTAAAAAGGAATTGAAGAAGGGCCCTGGTGGCTCCCTTGTGGTGCTCTGGTGGTGCACAGGTGGCGGCTGAGCTGAGGGTGGCGTGGCGGTGGAGCTTTGGCGGCGGGCTGGTGGCGAGCCGGTGGCGACTGGGTGGCTGGCCGGTGGAGGTGGCGGCCTGGCGGAGTTTTCTGGTGGCCACTTGGCTAAGCGGCGGCGATGCTTCTAAATGTGAGGGAAGCGCTGCTTTTTTTAAAAAAACCTTTAAAAATTAATTTAAAATTTATTTTTTTAATTTTTTTTGAAAAATGACCTCGTAAATCGTGCCGTGAGGCTGTATGGCCTTGGGCCAATTTTTTTTTGCCTTCTGGTGCAACTATGTCCAAATTGGACAAATTATATACGAAAATGCTGCGAGCTCATCGGTGAGGTCCGTTTGAGCTCAAAGTGTACCAAAAAAAAGAAACCCCTGTATTCCAAATAAAAACTAGAAAAAAAACACAAATCTGATGTAACCAAAACCTAGATCTCTAATTCTTTCAAAAAACTGAATAAGCTATAGTAGATCGGCTCTAATACCATGTAGGATTTGAGAAAGACAAATCCACAGAACCCAATGAACACCTGCATGAAAGAAACTTGTCACAGAGAAAGAGAGAGAACAAAACAAGGGTTTGGTTCTGACAATGTGCAAAATGTATTATCAGAAAAATGAATGAATCAAGAGAGGTGAATACAAGAGATCAATCCTTATAAAAGGAGCTCTAAACCTAAAGGAAACCCTAACCCTAAAGGTGAGTGCATTTAATAATTAATATTAATTATTAAATGACTAATATATGTGCATAAAGTGAATTCTTAAGAGGAGAGTAAAGTTAATTAATTACTTTACTCTAACAGTGACAACCCGAGATATTGAGGAGATATTCAAATTAAATGATTTCCCCATTGACAAGAAAAAGAGAAAGTGCGACATTTATGAGCTAGAGCCAAGCAATGTATACCTCAAATTGATCTCATTTCTATCACTAAAAAATGGAAAATCTTATAGAGAGTAGAAGTGGAGTGAACGAGCTGGAGGTACCCAATTGCTGCACATTTAGAGGTGAAAAGAAGCAAGCATGATACAAGTAAGTATGCGAAGCCCAGCTGAGAAATTCATTTGAAGTAAAAAGAACTATAAAGAGAAGCTAGGGTTTTGGATAATGGAAGGAAGCTTAGGAACAAACCAAGACTTGATTGATCAATGTCTTGGGTCGGGGCTGAGGCCTAGGAGGAGTGAATAATTAAATCCTAAAATGGAAAATTTGTGGGATAAATACAAAGACTTAGGGGATGTGTGGAAACTGCAGGGAGGGTATGAACTATTTATCTACCATTATTGAAAACAATATAGGTTCTAACCTATCTGTAATCCATGGAAAATGAACTTGGGAAAGTTGGTTGTGCCTAATGTATTCATCAATGTAGAGCTGGTTAAGCCACTAGCTACTGAGTATGACCCCAAATGACAAGAAATTTAGTTACATTATGGGTTTGAATTCATTATCTCCAAAGACTTCATTTCCACTGTATTCCAATTAGATTTCTCTGAGTGTGCCATTCACAGTAAAAGACCTCTTGACATAATATCACCACATGGACACTAGCTATAAAAGGTGTAAATTTCCATTACATAGGCCCTAAGAGGAAGGGAATAGACTAAAAAGGTTTTCTAGCAATGAACACCCTCCCTTTCATGAAGAGCTATTCAAGCAGTATTTTAAATATACCTATTACACTGTAGGACAACTATTGTGAGTGGGAGTTCCAGCTCTCATGTCAATAGCCCTAATGGATCTGGAAGCAGATGTACGGAGCTGAGATGCTAGATTAATTGATTATGTTGGCTATCTAGCTAATGCTCTAAATCAGGGATTGGTGAAGATCAAGAATAAAAGTGATTATAATAATTTTAAACATTATTCTCTATTCATGCACTTACTTTTGTATGAAGGGGAAGCTAGAGGGCTTCGGGGAGAGGAATTAGGGATAAGGGATGCAAATGAGGATGGAAATTTTGAACCAATTCAGATGTGGACATCAATATGGGAGATCCCATTATTTATACTTTGAGGAGTATTTTGTTAAACCCTTGCTAAAATTATTGGGGCATCCATGTGATTACAACTTGTCTCTTGAAGCAAAAAGGTTTCTTAGACCTAAAGAGAAGGATCCCATGAAAAAGGTGAATCATAATTGGGGAGATTGGTATACATTTTCTAATTGCACTATGATTAGAGCATATGGGTTTGAAGGGGCTCCACACTTGTTACCAAGAATAGTTCTCGATAAGGTGGCCTATTTGGAAATTGTGAGTCAGTTGGCCAAATTAGATGCTAAGCATCTTAAAGGGCACAACGAACAATCAATTATGTCAAGTAATCTATGTTTTGGAGATTTCACAACTGTTTCTAGTGAAGGATATGAAGAGATTGATAAGAAATTGGCACATTACAATTTTCAATTGGGGAATGTGAGAAATAATTTTGATTTAGAGAACTTTATTAATAAGGAAAAATTATCACAAACACTATTTGGATATGAAAATTAGTTCTTTGTGGATGATGTGATAACTAATTGTGATGAAGCTTTGAAAACACAAAGGATGGCTATATACAATAAGATCATGTTAGTCGAGGCATGGAGGAAGGAGAATAATCCTTCATATATAAAAGTATTCAATGATGTGTAGGACCCCTTAGAAAGAGTTGAACAACTGATCAATCATGAGGATGAACTAAATAGAGATGTGCCCCCTATGGTTTTTGAAACACATGTGGCAACTTACTCTAGAGTGCATGCTGAGAATATGGAACCCCTCAGTTATATACCCTCACAACCTACTCCAAAAGTAAGTTTCTCTATGGATACTACCATGAGTGAGGAAAAGGATGAAGAGGAAAGTGATGAAGAAGAAGGTGAGGTTGAACAAATAACTGCACCCATTGTCACATAGTATGATCGACCCAATGAACAAGGTATTGTTAAATTTGAATCATCAAACAAACTCTCTGATGATGTGATAGTTAGGGTTGGTAAAAAAATTGTTTCTGACAATGACTTTGTTAAAACTTCAGACTTCAGGTAATTTTTCTATTAATACAAAGGTAGAGTGCTAAGAAAAATAATGAAATATATCACTCTTGACCAATAGGAAACTACTTTGCAAGAGCTGAGAAAGGAAGTAGATCAGGAGCTAGAAGCTATCACCCCTGAAAGAGGAAGAGAATTGTTTCAAGAGGCTGGGGTGTTGTGTTGGGAAATTGCTGGATAGTGTGATATGATGCTAATACGTGGTTGTCATTGATGTCAACACCATTAGCATTTGATATTCTAAGTGTTGTATATGTCAAGGATATTGAGAAAATTATAAGTGAATGTGTTCCAGGTTCCTAGTGGAACTGTGCAGGTCATGAAGGCATTACATTATGTACGTAAAAGGTTAGTTGTTGTGGATCAAATGGTTTAATGTTGAGTATGTCTAGATCATCTATTGGACGTTTCAGAGGTCCGCATGAACTCATGTGCAAGTGGTGGTCTAACAGTGTTTTGCTAGTCTTTATCAGAGTTTCTGATTGAAGATTTCATGTTCCTGGTTATCTCGGTTGTCGCAGATTTTTCTCTGCTATTTCTTGGTGTTTTCATATGTTTCTAGTTCATCCTCTATCTTTGTGGTATGTCCACATGATCTGGTGAAGCTTGTGATTGGAAATATTTTCTTACGCATGTACGGTTTTTCTTGTTCTTGGTTGACATGTTGATGCTAGTGTGTTGTGGATGTTCGAGGCATGATTAATTGGAGTATTCTTGTTTTGGAGAAGTGAAATTTGGGTCCCCACTATGTTTTGGCCAACCTTGGTGGGTGCGCATTCAAAAATTTAATTGTGAATTTAAGCCGACATTGAAAATATATTCTTTTCCTCTAGCCGACTTTATTATGGTGAAATCTTTGTGGCAGATATATAAGAAGCAATTTTGTGGAGTATGCGAAGTATGTCTAGTGTACTAAGTATGCATTGTGTGATCTTGTGTGCATAAGTACGAATATCATTGAAGAGCAAGTGAGTAGAAGGTTGAGCGAAGTATGAAGAAGTACTGTGCCTAATTGGAACTGTAATTAGGCTTGGACATAAGTCATTTTCTGAGTTCAAATTTTTGGATGGTTTTAATCTGAATCTTTCTGTAAGACAGTGAGTCTTCTATTTGTAATTGAGTAGTGAGCTCTACGTTGTGAGCCTGAATGCATGTGCATTCCCCTTATTATTTTTCTTTATACTTTTAGCAGAGTATAATCTTGTGGAATGACATCCACCGTGGTTTTTCCCCTAATAGGGTTTCCACATAAAAATCTTGGTTTTCTTTGTCTCTTTGATGTGTTAATTGTTTATGGTTAATTATTTATTCATCAGATCTGAGATTAAAGTTAAGTTAAGTTTGTAAAGTTTAAATTTCTATGATAACTGATTCAACCCCCCCTCTCAGTTGTCTGTCCTTTCTTTTTCCAACAATTGGTATCAGAGCTAGTTCCTCTGAAGAAAAGTCTAACAACTTGAGGTGATCCAGGATGGCTACATTCAAGAAGGACAACCCTAGATTTGATGGCACCAACTACTCACTATGGAAAGTTAGGATGCAATTTCATTTACAGTGCATTTGAGATGCTATCTAGAAGATTGCAAAGAATCAATACACCATTCCTACAAATGGACCCTCCACTCTTGATGAGATCAAGGATGCATAAATAAATACTAGA
This sequence comes from Sequoia sempervirens, assembly GCA_007258455.2. Taxonomy (NCBI): domain Eukaryota; kingdom Viridiplantae; phylum Streptophyta; class Pinopsida; order Cupressales; family Cupressaceae; genus Sequoia; species Sequoia sempervirens. The sequence goes on along the minus strand of VDFB02281492.1, from coordinate 771,579,992 downwards.
GCCATTGAAGCATTGGTGAGCACTTTGATAGATTCAGAGATGGCTAATGTGGTAGGCCTGTAGACAACTCATGAGATATGGATAAAGCTGGAAACTTTGTATGAAGGAGATACATAGGTAAAGATGGCTAAGATACAAATTTTGAAAGGTAAGTATGAAAACCTAAAGATGGGTGAAGATGAGAATATTACTTCATTTATGCAAAGAGTAAATGAGATAGTGCTAGCTATTAAATGTGTTGGTGGTTCAATAAGTGAAGATGAAATTGTGGCTAAGATACTTAGATCCTTACCTCCCTCCTACAAGTTGAAAGTTCATGCTATTGAAGAGTTTATGTCTATAAACAAGATGACAAGAGACACATTGATAGGAAAGCTTGCTGCTTTTGAAATAAGTGAATTTTGTGAATCCACACCGAAGACTGAATCTGCATTCAATGCTACTATATCTGGAAGCTATAGGCGAAGTTACAATCCCGAAGAGAGTTATAGAAGGGCATCCAAATATGATGAAGAAATGAAATAGATTGAAGACCAAGATAGAGAAGTTCTAGAATTGGAATCACTCATTGCAAAACAAGAAGGAAGAGGAAAAGGTAAGTATGAAGATGTATTACCTATTAAATGTTTTTCATGCAGTAAAATAGGTCATTTTGCATCAAGATGTCCTGAAAGAGTTCCTAGGTCTAAACCTAGAAAACCTAGATTTCAGAAGAAATGCTACTTTGCTGAAGAAGCAATAACAGATGATGAGTCTAATAAAGATGCTGGAAATGAGGATGATTGGGCTTTTATTGCTACCTTTGAAAATAAGCCTGAACCTACTAAATCCACTGAAGAAAAGAAAGCTCTTGTAGCCCGTGTTGAGGAGGAAGATGAACGGGTCATTGATAGTGGATGCTCACATCATATGACCGGTGACAAAAGAAATTTTGTGAATCTAGAAGAGTATGATGATGGGGTTGTGAGATTTGGAGACAATAATGCTTGTGTGATTTGTGGTAGAGGCTCTATTAGCATTGGTGGTAAAGAAAATACTGACGATGTTCTCTATGTTGAAGGTCTAAAGTATAACTTGTTAAGTGTTGGAAAGATGGTGCATAAGGGATAGATCTACAGGTCAAGGACAGAAAATGCTAGATTCGTGGAAAATTTGGAAACATGATCGCCACTAGTGTGCAGACTAAAGGTAACATCTTTCATTTGAATACTGCTAATGGTAGTTGCTTAATTGCTCAAGTAGATGAAAGTTGGTTATGGAATAGGAGATTGTGTCATGTAAACTTTGAAAACATCATTATGATAAGTTCCACTCAAGAAATAAGAGATCTGCCTAAATTAGTGAAGCTTGCTAATGTAATCTGTCAACAATGTCAAATGGGTAGACAAACTAGAGTTTCCTTCTGAAGCAAGCAATTTCACTCAAATAATGTGTTAGAACTGTTACATATTGATTTGTGTGGTCCCTCTAGAGTTAAGAGCATTCATGAAGAAATATATTTTATGCTTTTCATTGATGAATACTCTAGAATGATTTGGGTTTCCTTTTTGAGAGAAAATTAAAGCATTAGATAAGTTCAAAAGCTTTAAGGCCATGGCAGAAAATTAAAAAGGTTTGAAGATAAAATGCCCGAGATCTGACAGAGGTGGAGAATTCCTTTCAAAAGAATTCAATAATTACTGTGAAGAACATGGAATTAAAAGACAACTACCTGCTCCCCGAACCCCTCAATAGAATGGAGTTGTAGAAAGTAAGAATAGAACAATTCTAGATGCTGCCAGGACAATGATGGTGGAAGGAAATGTACCTCAAATGTATTGGAGTGAAGTGGTAAGTACTATTGTATATACCTTGAATAGAGTAAATGTGAATGGTAATTCCGGTAAGAATCCTTATGAATTATGGTTTGGTCATAATCCTATTGTCAAATACTTCAAAATATTTGGAAGCAAATGCTATATCAAAAGAGATGATGACATAGGAAATTTTGATGTTAGAAGTGATGAAGGAATCTTCCTAGGTTACTCCACAAAGAGCAAGGCATACAAATGCTACAAAAAAAGACTAAGAAAAGTAATTGAAAGTGCAAATGTCAAGGTGGATGAGGATTCAGTCAGATCATCCAGAAGATGTAGCTATGATTCATATGAAGACAACATGAACCAAGTGAAGAATTCACAATCACCAAATCTAATTTAGATTATTCCATATGTTTCGATGAAGCGACCACAAGTTGTTCTAGTAAATCAAGTCAGTGAAGAAGCACAGTCAAGTTTATCTACACAAGTAAGTTCAGAAAACACAAAAGTCTGAGAGAGTCCTAAAACTCCAAGGTATGTAAAGTTGAATCATTCTGAAAGTCAAATCATAGGAGACAAGAGCAGAGGAGTGCAAACTAGAAAGAAAATTGTTGAAGAATACTGTCTGATTTCCAAGATTGAACCTAAGAATGTCACTGAAGCCTATCAAGATGTACACTGGTTGGAAGCTATGAAAGAAGAACTGTCACAAATTGAAAAGAATGACACATGGACACTGGTTCTTAGGCCCAAAGACAAGAATGTGATTGGCACTAAGTGGGTATTCAGAAACAAACTGAATGAAGATGGTGAAGTGGTCTGGAATAAGGCAAGACTGGTATGTAAAGGCTACTCCCAAATGGAAGGTATAGATTTCAAAGAGACCTTTGCCCCTGTTGCTAGAATTGAAGTAGTAATACTATTTCTTGCTTATGTTTCCTACAAGAACTACAAAGTTTACCAAATGGATGTAAAGTCCACATTTCTAAATGGGGAACTTGAAGAAGTGTATATTGAACAACCAGATGGATTAAGCTAATAGATGAGGAAGACATGGTTTTCAAGTTAAAGAAAGCCTTGTATGGACTCAAACAAGCCCCTAAGGCTTGGTATGCCAGACTGGACAAATACCTACTGAAGCTTGGATTCTCAAAAGGTACTGCTAATAGTAACTTATATTTCAAGATAGATCATGATAAGGAGTTAATTATAGAAGTATTTGTTGATGATATCATCTTTAGTGGAGATGATAATTTGTGCATGAAGTTTGCTGATGAAATGAAGAATGAATTTGAGATGAGCATGATTGGTGAATTGAAGTTCTTTCTGGGATTGCAAGTTTCACAATTGGACCAAGGGATTTTCATATCTCAGTCCAAGTATGTGAAAGAACTGTTAAAGAAGTTTGGTATGGATGATTTCAAACCGGTTGGTACACCCATGGTAACCATATGTAAGTTGACACAAAATGATGATTCTCCTAAGGAAAATCAAACTAGATACAAATCAATGAATGGAGAATTACTCTACTTAACTCATAAAAGGCCATACATTATGCATGTTGTATGTATGGTTGCAAGATTTCAAGCTGATCTGAAAGAATCACATGTAACTATTGTATGGTTGCAAGATTTCAAGCTTATTTTGGACTTTGGTATTCAAAGGATGATGATATTACACTATGTGCTTATATAGATGCTGATTGGGCTGGTGATGTGGATGATAGAAAAAGTACTAGTGGTGGTGCTTTATTCCTTGGGAAGAAGCTAGTATCTTGGTTAAGCAAGAAGCAGAGCTCTATTTCTCTATCCACTAATGAAGTAGAAAATATTTTTGCTACAAATAATTGTACTTAGGTGCTATGGATGAAACAAATGCTGAAAGATATGAAGGTGATATATGAAGAAACTATTGCAATATATTGTGAAAAATCAAGTGCAATAAATATATCAAGGAACCTGGTACTACACTCGAAGACCAAGCATATATCAATCAAGTTTCACTTCTTAAGGGAGAAAGTGAATGAGAAGGAAGTTAGACTAGAGCATGTGCCTACAAAAGAACAGATTGTAGATATCTTTACAAAGCCATTGTTGAAAGATAATTTTGAGTATCTAAAAGGAATGCTAGGGGGTAGTTATCCCTCCTGATAAGAACTAAATGATGCACTTACTTGCATTAATGTGTGAGCTACATTGCTATATTTTAATCTAGATTGATGTTTCTGTGGCTGCTACCTAGGGGTAGTAGTTAGATGTACAGAGATATGGCTCAGAGCATGTGTGTGGAAAGGTCATAGTTACCTTTTCCATTGATGTCAAAGGGGGAGAAGTGTAATGTGAAAAATGTAAATATCTAAGGGGGAGAAGTGTAGAATGAAAAATCTTTCCAAGAAGAAGAGCAATTGTCCAGTGTGTTGGGTTGATGGTATTTTTCACATCATGTGTTGCCATCAATGCCAAAGGGGGAGATTGTTGGGAAATTGTTGGATAATGTGATGTGATACTGATACGTGGTTGTCATTGATGTCAACACTATTAGCATTTGATATTCTAAGTGTTGTATATGTCAAGGATATTGAGAAAATTATAAGTGAATGTGTTCTAGGTTCCTAGTGGAATTGTGCAGGTGATGAAGGCATTACGTTATGTATGTAAAAGGTTAGTTGTTGTGGATAAAAGGGTTTAATGTTGAGTATGATTAGATCATCTACCAGAAGTTTTAGAGGTCCGCATGAACTCGTGTTCAAGTGGTGGTCTGACAGTGTTTTGTTGGTATCTGTCAAAGTTTTTGAGTGAAGGTTGTATGTTCCTGGTTATCTCGGTTGTTGTGGATGTCTCTTTGATATTTCTTGGTGTTTTTAGATGTTTCTAGTTCATCTTTTATCTTTGTGGTACATCCACATGATTTGGTGAAGCTCGTGATTGGAAATATTTTCTTATGCATATCTAGTTTTTCTTGTTCTTTTCCAACATGTTGATGCTAGCGTGTTGTGGATGTTGAGGTGTGATTAATTAGAGTATTATTGTTTTGGAGAAGTGAAATTTGGGTCCCCACTATGTTTTGGCTGACCTTGGTGGGTGTGCATTGGAAAATTTAATTGTGAATTTAAGCCGACATTGAAAATATATTCTTTTCCTTTGTCCGACTTTGTTATGGTGAAATATTTGTGATAGATATATAAGAAGCAATTTTGCAGAGTATGCGAAGTGTGGTTAGTATGTTGAGTATGCATTGTGTACTCTTGTGTGCATAAGTGCAAATATCATTGAAGAGCAAGTGAGTAGAAGGTTGAGCGAAGTATGCAGAAGTATTTTGCCTAATTGGAACTATAATCAGGCTTGGACAGAAGCCATTTTCTCAATTCAAATTTCTGGATGGTTTTAATCTGAATCTTTCTATAAGATAGTGAGTCTTCTATTTGTAATTGAGTAGTGAGCCTGAATGCATGTGCATTCCCCTTATTATTTTTCTTTATACTTTTAATAGAGTATAATCTTGTGGAATGACATCCACCGTGGTTTTTCCCCTAATAGGGTTTCAATGCAAAAATCTTGGTGTTCTTTGTCTCTCTGATGTGTTAATTGTTTATGGTTAATTATTTATTCATCAGATCTGAGATTAAAGTTAAGTTAAGTTTGTAAAGTTTAAATTTCTGTGACAACTAATTCACCCCCCTCTCAGTTGTCCATCCTTGCTTTTTCCAACATGTTACTCTTACCAGGATGGGACATTAGTTCCACCATAGTATTTGATAGCTTTAGGAAAAGAGGAGATAAGACATTGCACCTGACAAAAGAGGCCAGTGAAAAAATGTATTCAAGGTCAAATTACAACCCAAATGAAGCTACACTATTGATTTGGGCACTATATCCTCAAGACAAGAGACTTGCTATCATTTGTAATCCAAGCCAAGTATTTGGACATCTCTTGGTGCATAGAGTGGGAGATACTAATCCCATTGAGACAGTAGAGTTAAACAAAATTGTGGAAAATTTCAATAAGGCTCAAATTGAAAACATAATAAAAGATAATGAAAAATTAAAGAAAGAGGTAGCCAATTATAGAGATAAACTACCCTCTTCCTATTCATCAAAATTATATTCCCCATGGGAGGACTGTGACAAGAAAGTATTAGATGCCATTTTAGATGTTATATACTGGAAATGTTGCCATGAAAGAGTTTAAAATAAATGTAATGAACTAGAGACAAAGATCAAAACCATCAAGTTTGAAATGATCTCTGAGATAATCAAGAAGAGGTTTGAGAGGGTGATGAACCAGGCTGATCAATATTGGGAAATCTTCGTAAAAGGGCACTCTACTCTTCAAAACATCATAAACTATAGGTACATATGGAAGAAAAGAAAGAAGAATTAATCAGTAAGGAAGTCATGAATGAAAAAATCCTCCATAGATATAATGAGTTAATCAATCAACATGAGGAGTTTCATGCTAATATTAAAGTTGAGCTCAATGAATTCGACCAACCATTGGATATATTGTTTCCATGTTTTTTGATGATGAAGGAGAACTGAAAGGACAAGACCATTGGAAGGATGAATTGGCCCAGATAGTACCACGGGCGTTGGAGATAGTTAATGACGAAGAGATGGCACTAGACAATACTCATAAGCAGCTCGAGGGAATAATGTATATAGAGTACAATATGATGGATTCTCTATCAAATATTGACACACACATTAGAGAGGATTATATCGAGCACTTGTCAGAAATGAACCTATTCATCACCAGAACTAGAGCGACTCCTTGTGTGGGGAAATAAGTTTCAAGTTGAGGTTTGCAAGATGATCGAGCACTTCATCATGGAGAGGAGAACTTTGTTAGATCCTAAGAGGTCACAAGTTTTCTATGATGAATAATAGAGAAAGTGTTGCTATCTATCGCTATTTCCTCAACCAATTTCTTTATTCTTAAAAAATTACTATTAGTTAAGGTTATGAAAAGACATACCTTTTTGTAACGGGTCTGTAGCTTGTCACTTCCCATATAAAAAGTGAAACCAAGACCTAGTTTTGAGATCATTATCATCATCATTACTAATATATATGTTCATTCACTAGTATAGCATATTCCACTCATCCATTTCCATATTTTAGAAATTTTTACTATAAATGTATATCTTTTGAAGCAATATAATGGAGAAGACTGTTCATAATCAATGATCTATTTCTAGTGTTCAACTCTTGTGTTAATATTCATTCATATATGTTGTTGTGTTGTCTCCAAAGTGGTTTTCCTAAGTTATTTAGATTTATACAATTTTTTAGGACACATTTGTTGTTGTTGTGTGATTGTGTTGATTGGGTTCTATCTAGAGTGAATTAAACTCTTTTCAAGTAATTTATCTTATTTGGTTTCTGCCAAGGATTAAAATCCTTCTAAATTGATTGCTCTGATTGGTTTCCCTCAAGTTAAGAATTAAAAATACTTTCATGATATCATAGTAATTTGGGACAATAACACTGGGATTCATAAAGAAGAGTACAATAATTAACAAACCTACATGTTTGTATAAGGTGCAAACATCAAAAGTGCCCAAAAAGTTAGAGTTAAGATGAGAAATAGATCCGCCTATCTTACATATCTATAGTAGAAATTAGTCATTAAGCTTTGCATCTACTTCACACCCACGTGCCATTGTGAGTAGATTTCCCAAATTATAGATCATATTCAAGCATTCAAATCTGCATCTACTTCACCATAGAGTCATTCAAAACCATTTCATTATATAATTCATCAAAAGACTCCACTGGGAGCAGATATAAAAGATCATAAAATTTTCTCACTTTTCATAAAAGTGAGTGGTGACTCTATCAAAAGTTTGTAGGAAAAAATGCATGACTAAGAAATTAAAATACACATCAAGGAGAAAAAACCCTAGAGTTCAAAGCATCAAAGCATCCTATGAAATGAATGACAAGAGATCTCTGCACCAAGAAAGTCTAAAGAAGAATAATGGAAGGTGGATAGACAAGCATGGATCCCCCCTTTAAATACCAACACAAATAGGAATGAAGTGACATCTAATCAATCAGATGTCATGTGTGGAGATAAGGGGAATACCTCAGAGCAACCTTTCACAGTGAATAATAGTAATTTTCACAGTGATGAAGGACACCATTCAATGCCACCTAAACGAAACAGTCTAAATGGAAACATTCTCAATTTCAAACTAGATCCTCAATAGGAAAGTGAATTCTATGCACATTTAGATGAAGAAAAAATTTAAAGAAAAAATGAGTATGACCAAGGGTTTTCATCACAACATGGAGAAGAGACCCAGTATGGATTTATGGACCATTCTTCCCCTGATGAGAATTATGATGAAATGACCACTCAAGAGTTGGAACATGTGGAAAAATAGAGGGAGGAAGTTAGGAGGCGACAATAGTTGATAAAAGAAAGTAAAGAGCTGAACCAACAACTGTCCTAGATGAATATACATTCATCAAAAGCACCAAAATATGTCCCTCCCCATAAGCAAGGGGGGAACATCAATCCGCATGGGTCATCTTAGAATGCAGGTGTTCTAAGTACTTCAAAAGCACCTCACAATGCAACTGGGAAATCAAATCAACATGTGTAGTATAATGTGCTACCACAAAACTCACAATCACAAAACACCAGCAACATTCCACAATCTCACCCACCCCTGAGACAACAACATGTTCCACACTATCAACACCATGTACCACAATAGAATGTATATTCTCACCAGAAAAACCTATATACAACTAAAAATGGTCTGGATAATCTAATTAGTTAAATACAATTTATTTGATTAATTAACATTAAATTCCTCTACTATTGAATAAATAGAAATATTTATTTATATAGTTCACATTTAAATTTGTTGTGCCTTTAGTACACACACCCCATTCGGAATGGGGACCCTCTCTTTTCTTTGCCTTTCCTGGTCGTTTTGTCACCGCCTCATTTTGTGTGCCTCATTTTGGTTTCCTAAATGGTCAACATGCCTCCAAAGTCTCATCTTGGGTTGACCGTGTTTCATCCCCTCCAATTTTGCTTATTCCTGGTCCCTTGCGGAGTTTCCTTGGTAGTTTGCTTTTGCCAGTAGCCTTGGGGCTTGGCGGGCTTGCCCTGTCGGGTTTCCCTTGCTAGGTTTCCATCGGGTGTTTGTTGTCCCAATTGGTGGAAAGCTTTCACCTTCCTATGCCCTAGGACCTGGCTTCTTGATTTCTTCCTTTTCTAACTTGAGTTGAAAACTGGACCGCCTTTCCCCTTGCTGGACCTGTCCCTCCGGAATTCTCTTCTCGGAACTTCGTGGTGACTTCGCCATTCCAAATGACCAACCTATGTCGGCGTCCCATCTTTCGGACCTCAGACTCCCCTTCGCTGTCAGTTGAAAATGAAAAAATTTGAAGCGGACACTAGGTCCCATCTTTCCAACCCCTGGGCTCTTGTCCTCCCGCCACCGTCTGTGAATTTGAACTCACCAACCGTTCCGTCCTCTATACGCATATTAATGGGTGTATTAAATGCTAATTAAGGGTATAAATATCTAGTTCGACCTATCATTTTCATATGTCAAGTTGGCAAGAGGAGTTCAGAGAGATTTTTGAGGAGTCCACTTCCTTCGTCGCCCACCGCCCTCATGCTCATTGCCCTCGTTTGTCGATCCTTCACAGATTTGACACCCCCCTTTCACTGGGTTTTTGAGGTAAGTTTTCCATCCACTTTTTTGTGAGGCTTTTTATGACTTTACACTCATATAATGAATAAATGTGGTCTAAAAATGCTTTAATTGGGTAAAACAAGATAGCACCTAACAACCCATGTGTTGGAATTGCAAAAAAACCTCCAAAACATCCTTTAAGAAAAGTCTGGAACTCTGCCATGTCGCCGCCATTCTTTGCATAGTGCTTTCGTGCCCTCTAGACCTGCGCCCTCATGTCATTGTCAAAATCTTAGAAAACAAATATCAAATGACCAAATAGCGAGATGCACTCTCAGGCCCGCGACCTCAAACCTTCATCGGCAGATCACCGTTGGACTTAAACAAACTTGCAAACTCGGCCTTCGACTGAGCTTCCCAGGCCCGCCCTCATAGGACTCCGTCCCTGAGACTCTGTGTCACTTTCACCTTTTTAAATAGCATGACGGCCCCGTCTACCTGAGCTTTGGGGCCCACCTCTCCTTTTTCCATGTGGGTTAAAGAAACCGCCAAAATGAATTATTCCGTCATGTCCCCAAGCCCTGGTTCGCAGGATTCCGTCTGTAGATTTCCGTGGAAACTTTTCCATTTCAAATGGCCATCTGGAAGCGTCCTTTCATCTCCTGGGTCCTGAGCCTCCATTCATCACAAAGAAAATCAACAATGAATTAAGGCGTCCTTGCTCTCAGCTAGGCTTCGGACCTCAGGATTCCGTCCCATCTCAACCAGCATGAAAAGGAAAATAGGTCTGTATTTTCGACCTCCAGGGTCCGCCATCCTGATTGCCTGTGACTTAGTAAAGAAAGTTGGAGGCCAATCTCGATGTTGGGTCTAGCCCACTGGGCCACCCCCACTGGATTTCCATTCAATGACCGTCGTTCCAAATGGAAAAACACCAACAACTTCTTGCCCCTTGAGACCCGAACACTTCGAAGTTAGGAAGCACGTTGACCGCCCTTCAGCCCCCGGGTCTCGGACCCCGAAACTCTGACCCCAGAATTTCATTTCCTTCTGGTTGTTCCAAATGGTGAAACCCTAACAAATTTCTAGCCTTGTACCTCTGATTGCTCCAAAAGACACCCAAATGACTTTCAATTCAAAAACTAATATTGACCCACATGCTTAAATTCAACCTTCTCCTACATTGGCCTTTTAAACCATCAAAATTTGAAGCCACGGGAAACCACCTGGGTTGCCCCACTCTATTTTCCCTTTGAACAACATTCCTGCCAGGGAAGTTTGGCCCTCCCGACTCGAGTTGTCCAAACTCCCTTCAGTAAATTACTAACGATGTCTTGAAGTAAAAGTTTGACTTTGTGAATGACATATTGTTTAATTAAACTTCATTCATGGGATTGTGACTAATGTCCATGTTTTCATGCTTGGTTATGCTCACTGTGCCTTGTTTGTAGGATATATGGAATCAAGTGCAAGACCCTCAGGGGTAGCTGCAGAGAAGGAAAAAGGGAGGAAAGTAGATAAGGTTCCTCATGGAAAAGAGGATAAAGACCAGATGAAGTTCCAATTCCAGGGAGAGCCTTTGCATTAGAAAATCATCACAGACTGGAAGGAAATAATAGATACCAATATCGGCCATGTCGATATTGATGAATTCAAGCAGAAGGTTAGGATCCATCCAAAGATCGACAATGCAAGACTAATCAAACAATGTGGAATTGCTAAGGCTACAGGCTTTCCTCTGTCCCTTGTAGCCTTTGAATTGGTCATGGCCTGCCAGTAGGCATATCAACTAGAGACGTGCACAATAGTTGACAGAGATGGAAACATCCTTGCTAATATGTTGGCTAGAGCAATAACAAATAATTTCTACATCCCTACCTTCGAGACAATGGAAATGCAAACCATCGAAGAATGTAAGACAACATGGGACGAAGACCCCACTGGTTGTAAGAAGCTTATAAACCAATATTGGCTTAAAGAGAAAAGGGGTAGCGCTGCAAAGGTTCCTCAAGAGCTCTTTTGCAGCGACTTCCATGAGGGCTACCATGACTTGGTGATCCTATTGAGTAGAGTGATGGGCCTCCCCAGTGCAACATTCTTTCAAGAGTTGACAATATATTTCGTGGAGCGGATCCTCCGCGGGGAGGAAGATGTCACCACAAAAGCTTTGTTTTACTAGGGAGCGATAATAAGTGATTGCTTCCACAAGCAATTCATGAATGTTAAGAACTCCAAATTCTACATGACCTCCTATCTTGTTTACTCACTGGCCAAACAGAGGCGATATAGTGGAATGTTTATGGCACCTGATGAGGAGTTGGGTCGTGCATTGAAGGTTTATGATAGATACCCCCAACTCTAGTTCAAAAACTTTAAGGAGTACTACAGAGTAAATGACACCTTCATGGGTCACATTATTAGATTACTGAGGGGAGATTTTGAGAGAAGGGTCTCTCACAGTGCCCGAGCATTCTTGAACCAATACACTTTCTTGTTCATCCAGTACCCCAAATTCACCTACATTCGCACATAAGGTTACATAGAGAGGCTAAATAAGCTACCCTGGTACCCCAATGACTAGATTATACTATTAGAACTCTCTTGATAGCTCCAACATGTACATTATGTTCACAAGAATAGGCATTTAGCAGGGATCCCTTATCCCTTAACTTTCAGTCAGGGGATGTACAAATTATAGACCTCCCAGTGTGCTGGAAATTTTGAGGAGTTAGTAGAATATCATTTTCCCCTACACACTGCTTGGCCACGAATGGACCCATATGGGCACGTAAGGAGGGAATTGAGACCAGGATATGCCCATTTGCATCACGTAGAATATTTTTGGGAAAATTTTCAAGATGATAAGGAGGTACGCACAAGGCATTACATGTGGATGACCACATATTTCCAAAGAAGGGTGAATATCATTCATGTACCTGATCAGGTTTAATAAGATGAAAGCACCGTCATGGACCCTAGGTACAATGCAGTCGCTAAATTTCCACTACCAACAATAGATTGGGATGAACTAGAGGTCGATGACCTCGATATTATAACCAAGCCCGTCGAGATTCGCACTAGAGAATGGGTCGATGGATAGGTTGCCCAAGTAAAAGAAAAAGGGGTTATACTAACATATGAAGGGCTCAAGAGTGAGTCGAGTGCTATAGAAGATGTTGCTGCTACAACCTCAATAGGAGAGACATCCAAATCTCCTCCACTCACAAGATCTAAGAGGAGGAAAGGGACCGAGGTGGAGCAGTAGCCAGACCCAGAGGATCCCCTTCGTAAAGGTGAGGAAGGGGAATCTGATCAACCAAAATATCCTCCAGTTGTCCCTATTTTTGTCACACATCCATCTATTTCTCAAGCCATGATTGCCACATCCCTACCTGTGGTGGACATCTTAGTCCACCTTGCCTCCTCTCCACCAACTAGGCCCATGATATTGGTTGACTCCTATTCCACAACTTCTTCACTTTCCTCCACCTCCATGTCTCCCACTACATTGCTTCCACTGGAAATGGTGACAATACCAATGCCCACACTCACATTTCCAGAGGCTTTCTCATGACACATGTAGAATACCCCCTTTGATATTTCCCAAATATTTTTGGATCCCACCATCTAGGTTTCCTTAGCGTAGATCCTTGTCAGTGCTCCATCCATGAAACCTCCAATGGGACCACCAGCAATGGAAGCCACAATGCTAATCTCTGAGGAATGAGAGAAGTGGGAGATGGAGGCTACAAAAGCATTGGGGGATGAGGCAGACGAGTACCATGAACACTTGGAATGCGAACACAGAAAAATTAATAGGGTGATTTATGAGGAGGAAGAAACAAGATCTTTTGAGGGTGGTGACGAAAGAGATCCGAGTACTAAGATCGTAAAAACATTTGATGATGTTTTCAAGGAGGAAATGGCCTAGCAATTGAAAGATGTCAGGGAAGAAGTAGAAAGGACTCCTCCCAGAGAAAAAGGGCAAGAAGGTGATGGGAAAATAGAAAATGTGGAACTTCATATGAGGGAATAACGGGAGGATGTGTCACCTCCTCACAAAGAAGAAGAGAATGTAGAGGAAGACAAACTTGAAGGGGATGGTCAGACTATCAAAATCCTCAATACTGAAAATACCGAGGAGCATGAACATGAGGATGAGCATGACAAAAAAAGAGAGGAGGCTGACAGGGAAGATAGTCCCAAGGACCACCTACCCACCAAGTCCCCAATCAGATACATAACATTGACCCATGATTCTGATGAGGATGAACAAGATAAAAAGGTAGAAGAAGAGGCTCATAATGAAAAGGAGATTGAAATCAGAAAGGATGAAGAAGGTGATCATAAGTCACCTAGGGAAAAGGATCACATGCTCGAATGGCTGGAAAAACAACTTGAAAAGAAGGCTCCTACCCTGAGTAGTTCAAGAACAAGACTAAAGGCTATTCTAGCTAGGGCACATATAACTACCAAAAGGGAAAAGAAGCCAAAGGTCAGATCCAAAGTAACAATGGATGTTTATGGATCTAGGACCATCCAAGTGGCTATGCCCATAGTAGGAGAAGATGGCATAAATTATATCTCTACTATTGACTTGGAAACAACTACAAGGGAACAAAAAGTGGAACACCTCCAAGAGTTCATCGCTACCGTGGTGCATCTTACACAAAAAGACAGTTTCAAAGGAAGAGCTTAAGGCATAGGTAGCTGATCTAAAAACGTACATCCAACAATCGTCTTCGGTGGACGAAGGACCTACCACATTCACGGCTCCACCATAACTGTTGTCTAAGGAACAGTTGGATAAGCTGGAAAGGAGGAAGAATTTAGACAGGACTATAGAAAGCTAGTTTCGATAGGTTCTGTATATCAGAAACATGGGCATTGGCCAGGTTGTTAGGAAAACCAACAAATTCTTAGACTTACAGTAGTCTCTTGAGGGCACAAGAAAGCTTTGTTTTGACTTCTCAACAAGATATGAGTCTACCTATCCAAAGATCGAGGCTATTCTCAAGTTGCCAAGTGCAACATGGGAAAAGGAGCTCACGTTCAAGAAGGACGATCATTTTCTCATGGACATGTGGAAGCTTGACTTTGAGAATAGGAAAGAAAGATTGGAGTAGGTGATCGATAAAGTGGATCAAGATATTGAATGGGTCAAAGAGATTAGGGCAGATTGCACCCGATACTTGAAGCTAATGACATGCTATGAGATGCCTGTCGTACAAATAGACCCAAATAAGATAAGGCCCCACTTCTAGAAGAGGATGGAGGATGGGATGTCGGAAGAAATAACCATTGGTTTCATGATTTTTTTTGCTCGATCCTTTGCCCAATCAGACTTGTTCTAGGACCACACTGCTAAATATGAAGAAAACTGGGAAAAGCTCACTGAGCAATCCAAAGAATGGAGTTATCAAGTGTTGCGATATGAAATCATAGATGTTGATAAACTCCAGCCATTAATTTTGAAGTTCATGGAGTATGCATCCTTGAAGTAGCAAGAAGGAAACCCTATTATTAATGAAGAATTCCTGATAGAGTAGCTATAGCAAAAAGGGCAATTAGAAAAAGAAAAAACTGCTATAGTGTTGTCATTAGAGGAGAAAGTAGGGATAAAGACAAGGTTGTATTTTAAATTGTAATATATTGGGGGGTAGGTAGAACCCTAAGTTGTAGTGAATCTTGGCAACACAATGAGATTAAATCTTAGCTATTTTTTCTACTTTTTGGAAACTATAAATGGGGGGTCTCCTCTCATTTTCAAGGGAGAGTTGAGTTGTTGTAATGACATGCTGCCAAAATTTCTAATGAAAATACATTGACTTAGTGCATTTTCTGAGTTTCTCTACATGTTTCATGATTCAATCTCCCATTATTGGATGTTTTAGTTAGATTTCATTGCTGCTCTAGTTAGCTTTAAATTGATTAGATAGATTTTGGTAATCGTTTTATGTGATTGTAAAAATCTCTACTGTGTTGATGCCTTCCAGTCCATACTTTTTGCCATTTACTGCTGGTAAATGTTCTTATAAAGTTAGTCTGGGATGAAACTTTAAGCTACTCTAAATCTTCATCTTTATTCATGGATATATGTGGTGGATGAATGGTGAAAAATCTATAGACCTTAGAAGATAGCACAAGTTTCATGAGATTGTGATTGTTTTTGGTTAAGTGAATTTTTTTTTAAGGAAGCTGCCCACAGTAGAACCTCCATGATCATTTTTCATAGTTAGTTGCAAATCCAGGAACCTTCCCTCTTCCCTGCTCTTTTTCCTTTTTTCTTAGAAACAACCTATGCTAAGGTTCATTGCACATTGTAAAGCCAAAACTTGAGGAAAATATTGAGGTTTTAGATTATTGTTTGAACCTACAACAAGGTGCACCTTAAGTCTCATCTCGGAAAATTTAGATTTTAAGATCCACTTTGCATCCAGCTACGTAAGTCTACCCTATGATTACCAAAAAAATCACATCAAACATCAACTGAGGAATTCCATGCAAGTCATGACTTGACACCCGAGAAACCTTGGGGTGATTTTCAGTGACTTGTTGTTGGAATTCTGCTTTCAAGTGAGGTAGTGCATCTACGCACTGCCTGTGTTGAGAAAGTGTGCAAAAAAAACCATCAACAAAACTAGTGCTAGAAGGAGGGCCTTGTGAAGCTGGATTGAATTAGATCATTCTCCCCTGAGAGACTTCAAAGAATTCTAAGGTCAACACCAAAAAAAAGGGAACTTCAAGAGCTATAGCCCCCCACTCGAGCTAAACAAACTAAGGGAGGAGACTCTGCTTTTTCCTCTTCCTCCATCCCATCCACTTCCCTTCCACCTTCACCTCCATTCACCTCTTGTCCATCCTCCACCCAGCCATACCAAACTGATTTTCCACCTCTCATCTTTGGTAGTTAGGGAGTTGTCTCTCTCCAGGCCCTTCAAGTTCAAGGTGCAGTCCAAATAGTCGTGGCCTAGGTATAGTCCCAAGCTACTATCTTACAGCAGGGGCAACCCCAGATTGCTATCCATCAATAGCAGATACCACCTCCACCTCTTGTCATGGCTTGGTTGGCGCAAAATCCTTCACCGTTGCACTTCAATGCCTATCATGACATACCCAAGAATCCAGAGGGCTTCTGTTCAAAATTCAATCCCTGAGACCCTCAAAGGACATCAGAAGAACGCATCAAGATATTTGAAACAACAATTACAAATATGTAGATCGGTCATGAAGACATTGCTTTCTACCTCTTTCCATACTTGTTGGGGGAGGAGGCTTTTTACTGGTACATCAATCTATCGAGAGGGTCCATTACATCATGGGACCTCATGAGGAATGCTTTCTTGCAAAAGTATAAGATTTCGATCAGCCCTTCAGAGTTATATCAACAATTTATGTTCATCTAGAGGTAAATTAATGAACCCATCAGCTCTTTTAATGATTACTTCCATCGTTCCTTCATGTGGCTTTAGGATCCATACGTACACAATGATGTTGTAGCCCTACCTATCTACTATGTAGCATTGGATAATCTCACGTCCGTGTTGGTGAAAAGGATGAATCAGCCACCTGCCATGCTAGTAGCTACTTATGCCAAAGCTGTTGAGGCCAATGCAGACTTGGGGTAGAATATCTTTGGTCCGCTACCCTCCTTAGGGCCAATAGCTCATCTGATGTAGGTTCAAGGGCTTAATCAAGCATTCACTCATTAGACCCCTCTTATGAACCAAGTGCCTCAGCTACCCATCGTTCCACATCCTACACAACCAATGAATCATGCACCTCTCATGCCTTCTTATTTGCAACCTCAACAATAGCAAAGCTATCCTCAGACTCCCCAACAACAATTGATGTAATTTCAGTAGCTACAAGCACCATTGTACTTGTCAAGGCTAGAATTGACCCTTGTACATCAAAACCAGCTATCAACCCCACCTGTCTTTCTCCAAAATCAAATGTCACAGCTAAGCAATATTGAGAAAGACAAATTGGAAGAACTGACAAAAATGATAAAGAAAATTTCCACAAAGATGACACACTTGAGAAGTCAAAACAATCAGCTATAGGCCTCCCAACGTAGCCTCCAGGCTAACATTAATTGGGATGGCAGAGACAATAGAGATGGTAGGGATAATCATGAAGTTAGCACTTCTTCTGGGAAAAATTATGATAAAGGAAAAAATTCAAATTAGAGCTTTGAGAGGAGACCTTCTCAGAGGAAGAATCGCATGTGGAATATGAGGCCCAATAATGGAGGTGTCCCTACTCCTCTTGATCAACCTACCAGCAATGAAAAGATGACCAGTGGAGTGTATCTCACTGAGGTAGCCTTGTTCGGATGGTGCTAGATTCACAAGACTAGCAGACACTTTGAGTTGGATTGTCTTGAACTCCAAACAGTCGCTGAAATCTTTCAAGTGGAGGTCCAAAATGCTGCTGATAGCGCCGGTTGTAGGAACATCGTCCCATTTGAGCCTTACGACTCATCCTACCTCATGGTTAATCAAGTTACCTTTCCACTGAGTGGCTACAATGAACCCAAGATCGAGGTCACCCCCGTTAAGAATGAAGAAGTGCAAAAGGTAAGTAACGAGTAAACCTTGGCTCAACTTTTTGATTCAGGAGATAATAGTCTAATAGATGAAGAAGAACAACATGTAGACAAAGTTCATATGTTTCACCAAAGGTGAAATCCCTACTTCCTTAGGAATAGGTAGACAAGTGGACTCTTCACAATTTCTACCCCACCAAATAATTTTAGTACCCCGCTTGATCTGAATGCTAGCAATAACCTTGGGCTTCTACATGTACCTACTCAATACTTCAACAATGATAGGCCACATAATCCACTACAAAATCAGATACAAAGACAACCTCATGGTCAGCCCCAAGACCAACCAAGTCAAACATAGACCTAGCCCACTAGT
Source organism: Sequoia sempervirens (assembly GCA_007258455.2). Classification (NCBI taxonomy): domain Eukaryota; kingdom Viridiplantae; phylum Streptophyta; class Pinopsida; order Cupressales; family Cupressaceae; genus Sequoia; species Sequoia sempervirens. Next base: position 771,561,606 of record VDFB02281492.1, on the reverse strand, counting down.
TCTGCCATAGGTTGAGCTTTTGACTCTGAAATTGAGAAAATGGGTGAATATGTGGCATAAGAGTTCAAGAAGGTGAAAATCAGCCTATCTACCTTTGAACTACTCAAAGTCCCTCCTATAAGGCATGTATTATTTAGGGTAATTAATGGGACCCCATCCTCTAAAGAAACATAGGAGGAATCATCCAAAAGAGTCACCTTCGAAGAACCTAGATAGGAGTCCATGATTCAGGATGTCCTTGGGAAAAGGAGGGATGTTCCCTCAAATTAGTCCGTAAACAAACAACCAACAAAAGAATTGCATCCGGATAATAGGCAAGCCGCCAAGAACCAACCTCTTGGGCAGACCAAGGATAGGACTGGTGACAAGAAAAAAGCTCAAGTGGCTCAAGTGGATGTGCTTATGGGCCTCTTTCAAGGAAAACTAGAAATACCACCTTTCCTCACCACCATCTAGATATTCGGGAAGAATTTGCACAATTTCCTTATTGATTTCAAAGCATCAGCCAACGTCATTCCCCTAGCTGTATGCAAGGCCCTTGGGATTACTCCCACACCTTCAAAGAAAAGGGTGAATCAACTAGACAAAAATGGGGTAAACATTGTGGGAGAAATGAATCGAATCCCCATGTAGATTTCCATAGACCCAAGGGTGTAGTAGGTTATTGACATCCAAGTTGCAGATATCCCTAACGCGTATGGAATCATCTTAGGTTAGGATTTCACCCATGCATTGAATGGATATGCTGCTACAAAATTTTACAATATATGGTTACCATGGAAGGGATTTCCAAACCAGATCTGCATCGATTGGGAGCCACACATGAAATTCATGATCACTAAATACAACAACTTGAATGAGGTGTTGTTCGCTGAAACATAGTTGGGAAACTATTGTCCCTTTGCATATCAAGAAGAAGCAAAAAATAAAGAAGAAGGCATGGTTATAGAATTTATTTTGGTGTAGTGAAACCCTCCAATTGATTTAGCTCATGCACCTCAGAGCACATAAATGTTGGTAGAGGCTGACGATGAGGAATTTTCAGAAGGTGGTACTCTGGGACTATTGGATGGATTTTAGAACTTTATGGAGAAGTGCATACAAAACCATCTTAGCTTGGGTATAAGAATGAATTTACAAGAGCTCCTACTCCCAAATTGTTGTAGGATGCAAGATGCATCTCATTTCGAATTTGAGTGTTTTTTGTGCCAAGTGGCGGTAGAACATGTCAAGAAATTAGCCATTCTTGAGAAGGAGATGCCATAGGGGCAACCCACCCTTCATAATACCAAACTGACACCTAATATGAAGATCAAGGATCTCAACCCATAGCTTAAAGGAAGTAACTGCCTCAGTGGCCTCAATGTCAAAGAGCTGTCTGAATTCTGGGCATTGCATTTCGATGGATCTAAACCAAAGCGGGGAGTTCACATTGAATTTGAACTAGTCAGCCCTATGGGTAAGTCTTATTTGACTTCCAATCAAATCCAATTTTATTGCACCAATAATGTAGCAAAATACGAGGCTTTAGTCCATGGTCTTTTGATGGCCTTGAAGAAAAATGTTAAAATGCTACAAGTTTTTGGTGATTCTGAGCTGGTAGTCAAAAAAGTTAGAAAGTTGTACTCATGCCACAACAAAAGACTAGAAAAATATAGGCATAGGGTCTAGGACCTCTTAGAGGGGCTAGACGCATTCAATATTCAGTTGATTCCTCATGCCAAAAACCACACGATTGATGCTTTGGCTCAAACAACCAACACGCTGCAACCTCTATGCTTATCAGGCCTCAAGAAGTTTTCCATTGAGTTAACATCCACACCTTCAGTTCCAGCTAATGTCACTCATTTTCAAGTCTTCAATGATGATAAGCACATCCTTGAGTTCATCATGAGATTTGATGTCTTCGCCACCCAAATCATTGATGATGCTGATTCAGAGGAGGCTGAGTTAGATATAGAAGGGGTTATCAACCTCAAGACCAATACGATTCCTAGAGGCATGGTTCAACTTGAATGCATATTTGATTTGGATCAAATTAGGGATTAGGACCAGCAAACAAAGAAGGAAGTCATAAGAAACCAATGTGATGCTCACAACCTCAGAATTGTCAAAGAGATCAATTTTTTTTATAGGAAAAGTGTGTACTACAGAAGAAAAGAAAGGAATTGTGGATGCTTTACGAAAGTATCATGATGTGGTGGCATGGAGCTATGAAGACCTTAATACTTACGACACCTCCATCATCACACACACCATCCCCCTCAAGACAAAAGTGAGGCTATTCTGCCAACGATAATGTCCTATTAATGCCTTGTTGGAGCCCATTATTTACAAAGAGGTACAGAAGCTGCTTTCAGCTAGGATTATCTTCCTGGTTAGGCATTCCACATGGGTGGCCAACTTGGTGCCTGTCTGAAAAAAGAATGGAGAAATCAGATTGTATGTAGACTTCCAGAATTTGAACCGAGCTTTGGAGAAATATAACTATCCAGTACCCTCATTGGATGAAGTGCTACAGATTATCAATGAATCCCAAATGATGTCTTTCCTTGATGGGTACTATGGATACAACCAAGTCATGGTACAATACCAAGATCATCATAAGACAATGTTCACCACCAAGTGGGTAACCTTTTCCTATAGAAGGATGCCCTTTAGACTCATCAACGCTGGCACAACCTTTCAGCGTGCCATGGACATTTCCTTAAAGGACTTGATTGGAAAGTGCATAATCATCTACATGGATGATTTGACCGTGTTATCTAAGAAACAGAGTGATCTTGTCTTTGATCTATGCAAGGTGTTTCAAAGGTGTAGGGAGTTTGGAGTCTCCCTTAATCCGAAGAAGTGCATCTTCAGAGTGATTGAAGAGAGGTTGCTAGGGCATATGATTTCAGAGTAGAAAATCTCTATAGACCCTGAACATATCCAGTCTTTGCTAAATATTCTGCCACCAGGAAGCAAGAAAGAATTAAAATCCTTCTTTGGAAAGATCAACCTAATAAGGAAATTCATCACGAGCTTTGCTGAGATTATCAATCCGCTCAACGCCATGTTGAAGCAAGATTCCAAGATTGAGTGGACCCCCGAAGTAATAGGTTTTTGAAGAAATCAAGTGAGCCATTGTTGGGGCACCTGTGCTTATCAACCTAGACTATATAAAGCCATTTTATAGCTACTTGTTCACTTCAGAGCATTCCTGTGCTAGCATTCTGACTCAGAAAGATGAAGGGGGGAATGAGCATCTGATCGCCTTCATGAGTGCTCCTTTGAAAGATGTTGAATTACGCTACCACAATATAGAAAAACAAGAATATGCCCTTGTTAGGGGAGTGAAGAAATTCAGACATTACATCCTACATAATAAAGTGTTCACCATTGTCCTTGACCTAGCAGTGAAAATGTTGCTCATGCAAAATGAATTACGTGAATGAAAAGTCAAATGGGTCACATTGCTCTAGGATTATGATATGGAAATCCAACCGATGAGGTTGGTGAGAGGGAAGGCACTTACCCCAATAATCACTGAAGCAGCAGTAGCAGCAGGACTTGAATTTATGGTGCAACAATACCAGCTAGAAGATGTTTCTCTAGGAGAATGGTACGAGGACATCATCTATTATTTGCTGAACCACAAGTGTCCACCTCACTTACAAGGATTCCAGAGATGTGCTCTCAAGCTGAAAAGTAGTAGTTACATGTTGCAAGGGTCCATTTTATACAAGAAAAATCATGAAGGAATCTACCTAAGATTCCTTGGCAAGGAAAAAGTAGATCGAGTCTTGAAGGAGTTTCATGACAAGTTTGGCACTGGTCATGGGTTCGGGCCTTTCACTGCACATCAGATACTAAGAGTGGGGTATTATTGGTCGACAGTGTTCAAGGATACTCATGTCCATGTTTGCTCGTGTCATACCTGCCAGACCGCTGCTACCAAGGAGAAGAATGTTGTTGTCCCACTACAACCCGTTTTGGAGGTGAGGTCGTTCGTGCAATGGGGTCTCGATTTCATTGGTCTAGTAATCCCTCCATCATCTACGAGACATAGGTACATTCTTACCACTACTCATTACTACAATAGATGGACACAAGCAATTGTATGTAGGCAATGCACAACTGAGGTAGTTACAATTTTTTTGGAAAGTTTCATTTTAAATCACTTTGGTTGTCCTTATGCATTGGTGTGTGATAATGGACCTGCATTTGCTTCATTAAAGTTTGTTGGTTGGGATTTTGATTATAGAATCACCCTTAAATTTTCATCCAATTACTACTCCCAAGGCAATGGCCTTGTTGAATCCACAAACAAGAACCTGATTATAGTAATCAAGAAATTGCTCAATAGGAATCCCAAGGACTGGCATACCTAGCTTCGATTCACTCTTTGGGTAGACCACACTCACCATAAGGCTGCCCTTGCCGATTCCCCATTCTACCTGGTTTACGGCTTAAAACCTATATTCCCTATCCATCTGAAGATTCCCACTCTCTAGTTTATTAATGACTTTTATGAAGGGGGAGACCGTAGAGAAGCCCGATTAGCTGAGCTCTTGCATTTAGAAGAAGTATGAGACCGCACAATAGAAAATGTTTCCAAACATCAGGGCGTGGTTAAGAGATGGTTTGATCACTGAGCCAAATTCAAGGCCTTTAGAATTGCAGATTTAGTCTTGTACTGGAACAAGGCCCATGAAAAGAAAAAGGGGATACAAAAAATTCGACAAGCTTTGGCTTGGCCTCTTTCAGATAGCTGAAATTTTGGGAGACAATGCTTTCTGCCTAAAGACCTTAACTAGTGAAGATGTCTTGTTGCCAGTCAATGGGAAACACTTGAAGCTTTACTTCCAAGCTTGAGCTTTGTTAGACTCTGCCCTGTAAATATTTGTGCATAGGTTAGAGTAGATTTCCTTTTGGTTTGCTTGTGTTTTGTTGTTCCACGTCACTCTATTTTGCTTGTCTCCCAGCTGTTTTGTTTCAAAGAGAGTGTTCTCCATCCCACTGCGGTGTTCTTGCTCGTTCAACGAATGATTCACTTTGTTGTCTATCCTTAGTGTTCTCTGGCTAAATAATCATTCTAAACCATTGGTCCTTGAAAGCTACCTAGGAATGATTTCCTCATTTGAACTCTTCCTTAGAACTTGATCCTTGGTTGGATCTTTTTACGCACATCTCAGATCTTGCACAAAATGTATGTTAATTATTTCCAAAGGATTGTACAATGGCTACTCTGTTATCCTAGTAAGTGAAAAATCTTAAGTCTGCTCCACTGGCCACTGTGGTTCCAAACCTATCATAGGCTTCAGTGCTTGCATGGTTGAGAAAAAGATAAGTGAGAAAAGGAAACATTGAAACAAAGGAGAAGGAAAATAATGAAATCAAGCAACCGTATGGGTGTGCAGGTAACTCTACCAGGGCTATGAACGCCTGGTTGGTAGTAGAGCAATATCTGTGGGATCACAGTGAAAACTCCGCTAGGGCTATGGATACCTGACTGGCAGCGGGGCAATCTCCAAGTTACTTTTGGTGTTGAATGATTTATGTAGCTTGCTCGGTTGGATTAGTAGTCGTTGGTCATAGTTTTGGCAGAAAGAAATCAATTAACTACACACACTTCTGAGATGTCTTGTAGATTGACCCAATTAAGAACCCTGTTCTCCTAGTTCGTGTTTGGATATTGGCCCCTGGTTTGCTAAACTAGAGATTCTAGGTTCAAAATGAATAATTATCCTTAGAACGCTCAAGAGTGTTTCCCAGTGGAGTCACCATTTTTTGGCCCTTCAGCATACACACCCTGTTTGAAATGGGGACCCTCTCTTTTGTTCGCCTTTCCATGTCATTTTGTCACTACCTCATTTTGTGTACCCTATTTTGGTGTCCTAAATGGTCAGCATGCCTCCAAAGTCTCATCTTGGGTTGACCGTGTTTCATCCCCTTTAATTTTGCTAAGTCCTAGTCCCTTGTGGAGTTTCCTTGGCAGTTTTCTTTTGTCAACAACCTTGGGGCCTAGCTGGCCCACCCTACCAGGTTTCCCTTGCTAGGTTTCCATCGGGTGTTTGCTGTCCCAAATGGCGTAAGGATTTCACCTTACCATGCCCCAGGACCCGACTTCCTGATTTCCACCTTTTTTAACTTGAGTTGCAAACTTGACTAAATTTCCCCCCACCAGACCCATCCCTCTAAACTTCTCTTCCTATAACTCTATGGTGACTTTGCCATTCCAAATGGCCAACCTATGTCGGCATCCCATCCACTGGACCCTGGACTCCCCTTCTCCATTAGTTGAAAATGAAAAAATTTGAAGCAGCTGCCAGGCTGCATCTTTCCGGCCCCTGAGCCTTGGTCCTCTCACCACCGTCCTTCCGCCTCCTAGGTTTTGAGCCTCCATTCATCGCGAATAAAATCAATAATGAACTGAGGTGTCTTTACTCTCAGTCAGGCTCTAGACCCTGGGATTCTTTCCCATCTTAGCTGGGACAAAAAGGAAAATAGGTCTGTCTTTTCGGCGTCCGGGGTCTGCCATCCTGATTGCCTGTGACTTAAAAAAGAAAGATGGAGGCCAATCTTGATGTCGGGTCCAGTCCACTGGGCTGCCCCTGCTGGATTTTTGTTCAATGACTATCCATCCAAATGGAAAAACACCAACAGCTTCCCACCCCTTGAAACTTGAACACTTCGAAGTTAGGAGGCATGCTGACTGCCCTTCAACCCCCCGGGTCCTAGAGCTCAGAACTTCAATCTCAGAATTTTGTTTCCTTCTGGCTATTCCAAACGAAAAAGCCTTGACAACCTTTTGACCTTGTACCTCTGATTGCTCCAAAAGACACCCAAATGACTTTCAATTCAAAAATTAATCTTGACCCACACGCTTAAATTCAACCTTCTCCTACATTGGCCTTTTAAACCATCAAAATCTGAAGCTAGGGGAAACCACCCAGGTTGCCTCACTCTATTCACCCTTTGAACAACATTCCTACCAAGGAAGTCCGACCCTCCTAGCCCAGGTTGTCCAAACTCCCTCTAGTAAATTACTAACGATTTTTTGAAGTAAAAGGTTGAATTTTTGAATGATATATCATTTAATTAAACTTCATTCATGAGATTTTGACTAACATCCATGCTTTCATGCTTGGTTATATTCATTGTGCCTTGTTTGCAGGATATATGGAATCAGGTGCATGACCCTCGGGGGCAGCTGCAGAGAAGGACAAAGGGAGGAAAGAAGAAAAGGTTCCTCATGGAAAAGAGAATAAAGACAAGATGAAGTTCCAATTCCAGGGAGAGCCTTTGCATTCGAAAATCATCATAGACTGGAAGGAAATAACAGATATTAATATTAGCCATTTTGATATTGATGAATTCAAGTGGAGGGTTAGGATCCATCCAAAGATCGACAATGTAAGACTAATCAGACAATGTGGATTCGCTAAGGCTGTAGGCTTTCCTCTGTCCCTTGTAGCCCTTGAATTGTTCATGGCTTGCCGAAAGGAATATCAGCCAGAAATGCGCACAATAGTTGACAAAGATGAAAACATCCTTGCTGATATGTCGGCTGAAGAAATAAAAAATAATTTCCACATCCCTACCTTCGAGACAATGGAAATTCCAACCATTGAATAATATAAGACAACATCGGAGGAAGACCCTACTGGCTATAAGAAGCTTATAAACCAATATTGGCTTAAAGAGAAAAGGGCAGCGCCGCAAAGGTTCCTCAAGAGCTCTTCCACAACGACTTCCATGAGGACTACCATGACTTGGTGACCCTATTGAGTAGAGTGATGGGCCTCCCCAGTGTAGCATTCTTTCAAGAGTTGATGATATATTTTGTGGAGTGGATCCTTCGCGGGGAGGAAGATGTCACCACAAAAGCTTCATTCTACTAGGGAGGGATAATAAGTGATTGCTTCCATGAGTAATTCATGAATGTTAAGAAGACCTCCAAATTCTACATGAACTCCTATCTTGTTTACTCACTGGCCGAATAGAGGCAATATGGTGGATTTTTCGTGGCACTTGATGAGGAGCGAGGTCATGTGTTGAAGGTTTGTGACAAATACCCCCAACTCTAGTTCAAAAAATTTAAGGAGTATTATAGAGTAAATGACGCTTTTGTGGGTCACATTATCAAATTACTGAGGGGAGATTTTGAGAGAAGGGTCTCTCACAGTGCTCGAGAATTCTTGAACTAGTACACTTTCCTATTCATCCAGTACCCCGAATTCACCTACATTTGCACCCAAGGTTACATAGAGAGGCCAAATAAGCTGCCCTAGTACACCAATGACAGGATTATACTGTTAGAACTCTCTCGATAGCTACAACATGTACATCCAGTTCTTAGCAACAGGAATTTGGAAGGGATCCCTTATCCCTTAACTTTCGGTCAGGGGATGTACAAATTGTAGACCTCCCAGTGTGTTAGAAATTATGAGGAGTTAGTAGAATATCATTTTCGCTTGCACACTTCTTGCCCACGAGTGGACCCATATGGGCACGTAAGGAGGGCATTAGGACCAGGATACACCCATTTGCATCACGTAGAATATTTCTAGGAATATTTCCAAAATGATAAGGAGGTACGCACAAGTTATTACATGTGGATGACCACATATTTCCTAATAAGGGTGAACATCTTTCCTATACCTAATCAGGTTGAAGAAAATGAAAAAATCGTCATGGACCCCAGGTACAATGCAATTGCTAACTTGCCACTACCAACAATAGATTGGGATGAACAAGAGGTCGATGACCTTGATATTATAACCAAGCTCGTTGAGGCTTGCACAAGAGAATTGGTTGATGGACAGGTCACCCAATTAAAATATCAAGGGGTTATACTAACATATGAACGGCTCACGAGTGAGCCAAGTGCTACACAAGATGCTGCTACTACAGCCTCAATAGGAGAGACATCCACATCTCCTCCACTCATGAGATCTAAGAGGAGAAAAGGGACCCAGGTGGAGCAGCAACTAGACCCAAAGGTATATTCAAGGAAAGATTTGGGGGGTTCACCCTCAATAAAGCGTAAAAGGATGGGAAGCATCGTAGGACTACCTGTATTTCAGGAGGATCCCGTTCATAAAGGTGAGGAAGGGAAAATAAATCATCCAAAATATCCTCTAGTTTTCCCTATTTCTACCACTCTTCCATCTATTTCTCAAGCCATGATCGCCACATCCCCGCCTGCGGTGGACATCCTGGTCCACCTCGCCTCCTCTCTGCCAACTGGGCCTGTGATATTGGTTGACTCCTCCTCTACCACAACTTCTCCACTTTCCTCCGCCTCTATGTCTCCCACTACATTGCTTCCACTGGCAATGGTGACAATACCAATTCCTTCAATTACATTTCCAGAGGCTTTCCCACATCACATACAAAATGCCCCCTTTGAGATTTTCCAAATATTTTTGGATCTCTCCATCCAGGTTGCCTTAGCGCAAGCCCTTGCCAGTGCTCTACCCTTGAAACCTCCAATGGGACCATCAACAATGGAAGCCATAATGATAATCTTTGAGGAATGGGAGAAGTGGGAGATGGAGGCTACAAAAGCATTGGAGGAGGAGGTGTACGAGTACCATGAACACCTAGAATATGAACACATGAAAATTGATGGGGTGATTTATGAGGAGGAAGAAACAGGATCTTCTGAGGGTGGTGACGAAAGAGTCCTGAGATCGTACAAACATTTGATGATGATTTTAAGGAGGAAATGGCCTAACAATTGAAAGATGTCGGGGAAGAAGTAGAAATGACTCCTCCTAGAGAAAAAGGGCAAGAAGGCGATGTGACAATAGAAAATGTGGATTTTCCTATGAGGGAACAACAAGAGGATGTGTCACCTCCTCACAAAGAAGAAGAGAATGCAGGGGAAGACAAACCTGAAGGGGATGGTCAGACTGTCAAAAGCCTCAAAACTCAAAAGCCCGAGGAGCATGAACATGAGGATGAGCATGATGAAAAAAGAGAGGAGGAGGCTGAAAGGGAAGTTAGTCATAAGGAGCACCTTCCCACTAAGTCCCCAATTAGATGCATAACATTCACCTGGGATTCTGATGAGGATGAAGAAGATACAAAGGTAGAAGAAGAGGCTCCTAAGGAAAAGGAGATTGAAATTAGAAAGGACGAAGAAGAAGGTGATCGTGAGTCACCTAGGGAAAAGGCTCAAATGCCCAAATAGCTAAAAAAAACTTGAAAAGAAGGCTCCCACCCCGAGTAGTCCAAGAATGAGACTAAAGGATATTCTAGCCAAGGCATAGATCACTACCAAAAGGAAAAGAAGCCCAAGGTCAGATCCAAAGTAACAATGGATGTTTTCAGATCTAGGAATATCCAAGTGGCTACACCCATAGTAGGAGAAGAGGGAATAAGTTATTATATCTCTACTATTGACCTGGGAATAGGTACAAGGGAACATAAAGTGGAACACCTCTAGGAGTCCATTGCTACTGTGGTGCATCTTATAAAACAAGACAAAGTTTCAAAGGAAGAGCTTAAGGCACAGGTAGCTGATCTAACATTGTACATCCAGCAATGGTCTTTAGTGGAGGAAGCACCTATGACATCCATGGCTCCATTGCAACTATTTTCTAAGGAGCAGGTTGATAAGCTGGAAAGGAGGAAGAATTTAGACAGGACTACAGAAAGCTGGTTTTGGCAGGTTCTATATGTCAGAAACATGGGCATCGGCCAGGCTGTTAGGACAACCAAAAAATTCTTGGACTTATAGTAGTCTCTTGAGGGCACAAAAAGCTCTGTTCTAACTTCCTAGCGAGATACGAGTCTACCTATCCAAAGATCAAGGCTATTCTCAAGCTACCAAGTGCAACATGGGAAAAGGAGCTTGCATTCAAGAAGGATGATCATTGGCTCATGGATGTGTGGAAGTGGGACTTTGAGAACATGAAAGAAAGATTGGAGCAGGTGATCAATAAAGTGGATCTAGATATTGGATGGGTCAAAGAGATTAGGGCGGATTGCGCCCGATACTTGAAGCTAATGACTGGCTGTGAGATGCATGTCGTACAAATAGACCTAGATAAGATAAGGCCCCACTTCTAGAAGAGGATGGAGGATGGGATGTTGGAAGAAATAACCACTGGTTTCATGAGTTTTTCCACTTAGGCCTTCTCACAATCAGAGTTGTTCTGGGACCACACTGCTAAATATGAAGAAGACTAGGAAAAGCTCACTAAGCAATCCAAAGAATGGAGTTATCAAGTGCTACGATCTGAAGTTCATGGAGTATGCATCCTTGAATAAGTAGGAAGTAAACCTTATTATTAATGAAGAATTCCTAAAAGAGTAGCTACAACAAAAAGGGTAATCAGAAAAAGACAAAACTGCTATAGTGCTATAAATAGAGGACAAAGTAGGGATAAAGACAAGGATGTGTTTTAAATTGTAATATATTGGGGGGTAGGTAGAACCCTAAGTTGTAGTGAATCTTGGTCATTCATTCTACTTTTTGGAAACTATAAATGTGGGGTCTCCTCTCATTTTCAAGGGAGAGTTGAGTTGTTGTAATGACATGTTGCCAAAATTTCTAATGAAAATACATTGACTTGGTGCATTTTTTGAGTTTCTCTACATGTTTCATGATTCCTATCTCCCATTATTGGATGTTTTACTTAGATTTCATTGCTTCTCTAGTTAGCTTTAAATTGCTTAGATAGATTTTGGTAATGGTGTTCTGTGATTGTAGAAATCTCTGTTGTGTTGATGCCTTCCAGTCCATACTTTTTTCCATTTACTGCTGGTAAATGGTCTTGTAAAGTTAGTTTGGGCTGAAAATTTAAGCTACTCTAAATATTCATCTTTATTCATGCATATATGTGGTGGATGAATGGTGAAGAATTTGCAGACCTTAGAAGATAGCACAAGTTTCATGAGACTGTGATTGTTTCTGGTTAAGTGAAATTTCATTTTAAGGAAATTGTCCATAGTAGAACCTCCATGATCACTGTTCATAGTTAGTTGCAGATCCAGGAACATTCCCTATTCTTTTTCCTTTATTTTTTAGAAACAACCCGTGCTAAGATTCATTGCACATTGTAAAGCCAAAAATTAAGGAAAATACTAAAGTTTTAGATTGTTGTTTGAACCTACAAGAAGGTGCACCTTAAGTCCCATCTCAAAAACTTCAAATTTTAAGATCCGCTTCGCATCCAGCTACATAAGTCTGCCCTGTAATTACCAACAAAATCACATCAAACATCAACTGAGGAATTCCATGCAAGTCATGATCTGACACCTGAGAGACTTTGGTATGATTTTCAACAACTTGTTGTTGGAAGTCTCCTTTCAAGAGAGGTAGTGCATCTACACATTTCCTATGTTGAGAAAGTGTGCAAAAACACCCATCAACAATATTCTTTTGATTTATTCTCTCTTAATTAAATAATCAAAACTTCTATAGTTTTTATTTAATTATCATTATCCCTCTTTTATTAAATAAAAAATATCAAATAGTTGTTTTATTTAATAATTGTTATTTCTTCCTAAATTTGAATAAATCCAAAATATTGAAATTAAAGGCATATTCTATAGCTAATGAATATTTCACCTACCAAATTAGATATGTTATGTCTAATTTAATTCATCTCAACCTTCACATGCAATTTTGGAGACAAATTGGAGACAAATTTGCAGGTGAACTTCTTCATCTTCTTCCAATGATTCTTTCTATCATTTGGCCAAATGCTTTTGTGGGGAGGAACAATCTCCATAATCATCTCAGGCTTCTTGATCCTTCACCATTCAATCCTCAAGATCAAATCCAGACCTTTTTTGTGCAACCCCTTCACAAATGTGCTGCTGGGAATCTATAAATACAACCTCTTTCGATAGGAAATGGAACCCAACTTTGTGCAAACTTACTCTGTAGAAACACCAATTGAGCAATCAAGCATATTAGCAATAGAATTATCATTAAGCAATAGCAATCATAGCATTTTAGAATCAATATCATGGCTACATCATAGTTTACTGTAGCTTCTTTTATCAGGTTTCATGTCAATTTAGATTGTAGTAGCTTCATCATATCATTTAGATATCATCATATAGGATTAGATTATTGCATTTAGTAGCATCTCATTCTCTAGATTGGCATTTTTAACAGTCACAATGCTTACTAAATCTGAGAGCCTGGTGAGTTAATAAATCTTTGGAGATGGAGAACAATATGACACTTTCAAGAGTTTTCCTGTGTTCATTAGATTAATTATTGTTGATTCTCTTGATATAATGTCTTATTAAGAAGTGTTGTTTATTATTTTACTCATTACTTATTCCACACTTACACAACCAACAAAATGTATACCAACCTCAACATGGATTTCAATTTTACCCCAATTTTCCACATCAATATCCTTGTCCATAGAATCTTGCAAGTGTGAGTAGACAATTTGACCTAGTTGGATATCCAATGTACCCATACCCCATTGATACCAACATGAGAGATACGATCCCAAAATTCACAAGGAACAATGCAACTACAACAAAGGAACATGTAAGAAACTTTGATGATTTCATTCAAGACTTAGGCATGGAACAAGAAGATTTACTCATGAGGTTATTCATGATGTCCTTGAATGAAGAAGTAAGGGACTAGTTTAATAGCCTACCAGATGCCTCAAATATCTCTACAACAGACTTGACAAATCAATTCCTAGAGTAATATGGGAATCAATGTGCTCCTAAATTTTCCTTAAATGAGTTAATAAGCATTTAAAAATATCAGAATGAATCTATTTTTGACTTTAATCAGAAGTTCTCCAAGATTAACAACAAGATACCAAATGGATCTAAACTAGTTGACTCGACATCTTTAAGCATCTATTTGAGAGCCTTTGATCCTAAAATAGGGTGTGAGCTCAGAAAAAGATGTCCTAACAACTTGGCCAAAGCACAAAAGGTTGCTATATCCATTGAAAATAATAGGAAAGTTGTCGACATAATCAACAAAAGAGATAACCTTAGAATCCCACAAAATCCTAACAATCACCAAAATAGACAAGAAAACCAATACAGGAATGAAAGGCCAAGATTGCATGACATTCCCTATTATACCACTTGGAAGGATGGATGACTAGTGGGTAAGCTAAATTGGAAAGATACTTTGAATCCTTTGAAAAAAAATGGAGCACATGTAGTGGATACTACACCATGGTGTCCACCATGTCATAAGTCTCATGCCCTAGAACATTGTGTAGTGGCTCAAACTTGCTAGGAATGTGAATGGTCACAAGAATAGGATAGAGATGGATACACTATGAATATGTTAAGATGGGGTTCCCATCAAACCAATGATGGATACTCATCCTCTAAGGATGGGTGTGAATATGATGTCAACAATGAGAAAAACAATGTTAATATAAAGCAAGAAGCATTCTTTGATCTAGAAGAAATTACAAAAGAAATAGCCTATGCATACAATACAACACCAAAATTTCAATTGAGAACACCAACAAAAGAAGAAAAGAGGGCCATCACAGCAAAGGCTGTGGCTGAAGAAAAAAGAATTAAATACAACCTAAGAAGCAAACTCATAGATGTAGACCAGGGAACACCTAGAGGCCTTTTTATAAAAGAATAGAAGAACAAGGAGAAGGTATCATTTGACCAAAATAAGGGTGAAAAAAAAAATCCTTAGAAGATGGCTCAAAAGGAGGTTGCAAATGTTGAATTTGAGAAAAAAATAAATAATGAAAAAGTTCAAAATGAAGGAAAAAGGGCTGCTAAAATAGAGAAAACAAAAAAAGGGACGACTACCCCTTCATTTGACATTGCTCAAGCACTAACTTAGATAAAGATGACATTTCCCTTAATGGAAATGATGAAAAATGATGAGTATAGGGACACAACCCTTAAATTGGTTGCTAATACATCTCACAAACAATAGGATTACAACAAAGAAGTCAATGTCGTTGAACATGAAACTACAAAGGTTCCAGAAGTTTATTTGGGTGATACCCTTACAAAAAATCCCTCCCAGGTGGATCCATTTTACACCACATTGGTGATCAACAACAAATTGGTGAAAAATTGCATTATTGACTTAAGGGAAGCAATCAATATAATGCTCTGGTTGTTATGAAGGAATTAGGTTTGTGGGTGAACACTACTTATAGGAAGTGCTACACCATGGATAATAGATTGGTCCCAGTAGTTGGAGTAATATGGGATTTAGAATTGAAATTAGTATCATACCCTGAGGTGACATATAGGATATACATCACTATGGTGGACACTCCCCCTTACTATGGAATGTTATTATCTAGGAAATGGACTATAGCAATAGGTGGAAATGTCCAGCTAGATTTATCTTATGCCACAATACCTGTGAAGGGAATGGAAGTCAAGTTTTATAGAGAACTTGGATCAGAACACTTCATTGATCTCTTTGACCCTAATCAAATGAATTACTTTTGTTATGTAGACCTTGGGAGTTTTAGAATTGAGCATTCAAACCCTAAATTGCTAAACACAAATCCAATTACTAGAGGTGTTTCTCAAAATGAACAAGGCATATGGAAAATGTATTTTGATGAAGCCTACAGTAGAGAGGGGAACATAGCTAGGATTATTTTCATTTCACCAAATGGCACAAAATTTAAGTACTCATTTTTGCTGACATTTGAATGCACAAATAACATAGTAGAGTGCAAGGTATTGTTACTAGGTTTAAACATTTCCACAAAGCATGAGATCAAAGTGTTAACATTTTTGGAGATTCATAATTGATTGTTTCACAAGGTCAAAGTATTCTACAAAAATAAAAGATTAAAGCAATAAAAACATGCAATGTGGGATACCATAGAACTATTTGATGCCTTCTCCATTGACTGGGTGGATAGATCAAAAAACTTAATGGGCGACTTCTTGGAAAACGTGGCCTTGAAAAGGGATGAGATTACCTTAGCAAGTATCTCAGAAGTAGAACTCAAGACTAGACCTACAATTCCTGACAACATTTATAATTGGTAGGTCTTCAATGATGACACATATTTGATCAAGTTCTTACAATGCATTGACCATTATGAGGCTCAAGAAATCAATTTCAATGCATCTATTGAAGAAGTGGATGGTAAAAAAATTGTGATTGGCCAAGAAGTAGTGCAACTCAAGACAAAAAAGATTCCTAAAGCATTAGTGGCATTAGAAAGGGTGTTTGATGGGAATTAACAAGCAATTATGAAGCAAATACCAGTAAGAAGGGAAGATACTGAAGAAATTAATCTTGGGACTGAATTGGCTCCAAAAAAGGTGTACATTGGAAAGAAGATAAGCCCTACAATTAGAAAGATGTTGATCACATTGTTGAGAAAATATAAGCATGTTTTTGCATGGTCATATGATGACCTGAAAGCATATAGAGAAGATCTATTTCAACATGAAATCCCACTGAAGCCTCATGTAAAACCCTTCACACACAAACAAAGATCAATAAATCCTACTCTAGAACCCAAGATGCATGAAGAACTCATGAAGCTCGAAGGAGGTATTATTAAGCTCATCAAACATTCTACTTGGGTTTTCAACTTGGTGCATGTTAGGAAGAAGAATGGAGACACAAGGTTGTGTGTAGATTTTCAAAATTTTAATGTCTCCTCTCTTAAAGACAATTATCCCCTCCAAAACATGGAAGCTATGCTGCAAAGGGTAACAAGATGTGAGTTATTGTCCAAGATGGATGGATTTTCAGGGTACAATAGGTGAAATTAAAAGACTCAGAACAGTATAAGACTGTGTTTACTACACCTTGAGGCACATATGTATATGTAAGGATGCTATTTGGCCTCACAAATAATGGTGCCACCTTTCAGAGAGCTATGGATGTTGCCTTTGCTGACCTGATTAATACAATAATGGTGGTATATCAAGATGATCCCACAACATATTCTAAGAAAGTAGAAGACCATGTTGAACATCTAGAAAAGATCTTCCCCAAAGCTCTAGAGTATGGTATTTCCTTAAACCCTAACAAGTGCCATTTTTTTGTGATTGAAGGAAAATTATTGGGCCACATAGTATCCAAGGATGGAGTAAGAATTGATCCTAAGAGAGTGGAAGCTATAGAAAATATTCCTATCCCAAAGATAGGAAAATCCATTTAGTATTTCTTTGGGTAGATAAACTTCATAAGGAGGTTTATATCAAATTTCGCTGAGATTGTCAAGCCTATTTTAAAAATGTTGAAGAAAGGTGCCAAGATTGACTGGAAAATAGAAGCAATTGACACATTCATATCTATTAAAGGAGAAATAAAGGAGGCCCGAGTGTTAAAGTCACTTAACTTTAGTTAACCATTCTATATTTTCTCATTTGCATCTTACCACACTATTGCAGCAGTGATGTTGCAAAAAAATGATGAAGGGTATAAGCAACCAATATCATTCTCCAACAAATCCCTTCAAGGAGAAGAACTAAAGTATGACATTATAGAAAAGTAGGGATATGCACTTTTCAAAGCTATGAATTCCTTTAGACCTTATTTGGTAGGTGCTAAAGTAATTGCATATGTTCCTGATGCTGCAGTTAAGGATGTATTTGTACAAACTGAAGTTATAGGAAGAAGGTGTAGATGGATTAACAAAATTCAAGAGTATTGAAATCCAAATCACCAAATTGGTAGGAGGACAAGGGATGGCTAAGCTCATGACTGAATCAAATCTTGAATCATCTCAAATCTATAACATGGGGGAGGAATAAGGTATGATTGCTAGCACTGAGAATACCCCATGGTACACCAATATAATGTATTATCTTATAAATCAGAAATGTACTAAAGAGTTGAATGAAAATAAAAAAAGAACCTTAAAACTACATGCCTCAAAGTATGTCTTTATGGATGGAGACTTGTACTGGAAGAAAAGAGATGGAGTGTTGTTGTTGTGCTTAGATGAATCACATGCAAACCGTGTGTTAAAGGAGATGCATGAGGGAGTTTGTAGAGGAAAATTTTTGGCCAAGACCACTACTCACAAGATCCTAAGAGCTGGATACTACTGGCCTAGGGTCTTCAATGATTCTTTTACATATGTATGAAAGTGTGAGGCTTGTCAAAAAAATGAAGTATCAAGGAGCACTAACACTTAGACCAATGCAAGTTGAAGCTCCATTTCATCAATGGGCGATTGATTTCATTGGAGAAATACCAAAGAAATATAGTGGAGTCCATAAATGGATTCTAGTGGCAACTAACTATTTTACAAAATGGATAGAAGCCATCCCTACAAAGCAAGCCACTAGTAAGGTTGTAATAAACTTTCTGATGGATAATATCATCACTAGATTTGGAACACATGTAAGGATAGTTATAGATAATGGTATGTGCTTCAGATCAGAAGAGTTCAAAAGGTTTTGTGAGACATATGACATAACAATTTCATATGCATCTCCATACCATCCACAAGAAAATGGATGTTGGACAAAAAAAAGGTGTGGGATTCTAAATTAAGGTTGGTGGTTTGGGCATATAGAATCACAATAAAGAAGTCAACTACAAAATCACCTTTTGAATTAATTTATGAGATACAAGCAAGGATGCCCATGTTTAATCTTTTACTAGTATATAATTTTATGCTCCATGAAGACTTGGATATCCCTGAACCCATGGAAGATAGAATGGAGCAGTTGGAAAAATTGGATGAGATTAGAAGCTTGGCCCAAGATTGTAATACAAAAATGCAGTCACAAACAAAGTACTTGTTTGAAAAAAGGGAAAAAGATAGAAATTTTGAAGTAAATGACATGGTTCTATTATGGAATTCCAAATTCCAAGACAAAGGGAAGCATGGGAAATTTGAAGCTCTCTGGATAGGACTATTTTTTGTTACAAGCAAAGGTGGTGAAGATTCTTATTATCTTCAAAATATGTTAGGAGAAGATTAGGAATTGCTAGTGCATGGAAAATTCTTGAAACACTTATTTCTTAAAAAATATGATTTTCCATGCATAGTAGTTTAGATTTCCCTCCTCCTTCCCATCCCATTTTTTCACATTCACACATGGTCTACCTCCCAGAGATCACTTCTAGATTCTTGCAATGATCTCACATTCATTCATCGCTAGTCAGAGCCACTATTGGAGCTAGAAAACCCACCCTAGTTTTCAAATTCCTTCATTATTATTTCTCATTTCATTTTCATCGTAATCCCCATTGCCCTTGATATTTCACTATATTTGGAATAAAACATAAAATATTTCCTAATGTATATAACTCTTAGACCTACCATTGTAAATAAAATAAAGACTCTAATCATTATTCTGAGCAATTCCCCTTCCTAAAGTATTACCTAGGCAATATAAGACATACTGGCATGACAATACCATGTCGGGGGGACTCTCATCATGGTCTCATTGATGAACTGATGGAGGAAAGCCACAAAACATACACCATCGGTGAAACAACTTTCTATTGGGTAGACTTCTAACACGGTCTCCCCAATAGACCGACAAAGCTAACTAAGGTGAATTCATTGGAGTGAGTGATACATATGAATAGGACATACCTCATTGTCTCCCCAATAGCCCAAGAAAAACATATTGGAGACACTAAAGCATATCGAGGAGAGATGGCATTGTGTCTTGCTGATGGATTGATACATGACATAATGAAGACATTTATAAAATCAAAAATATATAGTGGTAAGTAATATCGGGAAAACATAAGGCTATCAGGATGAAAAAAAACTTAGTTCCCCTGATTCAGTGATAAACAATAAAAAACAAAGAGTATCAAAATGAATGATGGCTATCGGTAGGATATGAACATGAGTTCATGTAGTGAGCCTATAACACATGAAGAGAAATATCATATTGTAAATGATCAAATATAAGTTAAGGAAAGGGATTAGAGGGACTAAAGCATATCAGGGAGAAATTATCTGGCATCCCGCTGATACCCCAAAAGAAAGATAAAGACATAGAAGTTCATTGAGGAGAGAAGTGGATATCGACGAGAGTAAAAATTGTAGTCCCACCTATACAATGATGATGATTGTTTTTGATTGATGTGACAGCCTGAGATATCAAGGATATATTCAAATTAAATGATATCGTCGATGACAAGAAAGTGAGCAAGTGTGACATTTATGAGCCAGATCCAAGCAATGTATACCTCAAATTGATCTCATTTCTATCATTGAAAATTAGAAAAGCTTACAAAGAGTAGAAGTGGAGTGAATGAGCTGGAGGTACCCCATTGCTACATAGTCAGAGGTGAAAAAAAGAAAGTGTGGTACAAATAAGTATATAGATCCCAATTGAGAAATTCCTTTCAAGTAAAAAGATATGTAAAGAGAAGCTCGGGTTCTAGATAATGGAAGAAAGCTCAGGAACACCAAAAACAAAAAACAAAAACAAAAAAAGGTTAGACTCTTAAACAAAGACTTGATCGATCAATGTCTTAGGTCGAAGTTGAGGCCTAAGAGGAGTGCACAATTAAATCCTTCCATGGAAAAATTGTGGGATAAACACAAAGACTTAGGGGATGTGTCGACACCACAAAGAGGGTATGAACTATTTATCTACCATCATGCAAAGAATGGGCTATGAAGGAAATGGTCCTATAGGAAAAAGAAAAGAAGGAATCATTGAGCCAATTCAACCTATTTCAATACATCCAAAAGATAAAATAGGACTTGGATATGGTAAGGATACAAAAGAGTCAACTTCACAGCAAGCACAACAAACTCATGAAGGAGAATCAATTTCAGATAAACCCCATGAAGATGTCACTCTACGAAAAATTTATGGATCAATTTTCCAATTGCAGAACAGTTCAAACACTGATTCCAATGAATACGAATGGGATGATGTCTCTGATGATACATTCTTAATAGAGAAAAGGGTGGATGTCATACACAAATTTGCACCCAAGTTCTTACCAGGGGAGGGCTCAAGGCCTCCACTTGATTATGTTTTACAAAGCGATCATGACTCAAGTGAGGACGATTCAGATTTTAACGAGATTGATAATCGACAGGAGAATACCATCATAGACCTTGTCCATCATGAAAATGACAACCATGTCATGACTTTGACCGCTCAAGACCTTACCCAACCTAATGATCCCATCCCTTTAGTCTATCCAGAACTTATTGATTGGGACAACGATGTACCTATTCATATCCCTACATTCCATGATGATAAGGATATTGTAAATTTCCTTTGTTCATCTAATCAAGAAAACAAGTGTTCCATCGAAGAATATCATACTCAAGATTTTGATAGGGAGGGTGTCAAGTATCTTAGCTATAAAATAAATGAAATAAAAGATGGATCTATCGGTGAAAACTGAAAAATGACAGTGGTAGATCACAACAAGAGAAAAATAAAGAGAAAATCCGATGATGAAAACCTTTTTGAGGCACTGAAGGATGAGAAACTTGACACTCTTCCCAAACATTATCAAGAAAGATCTTCTATTTTGATTGAGCCCACATAATCAATCAACATAAGTATAGCAAGGGCAATTTAGGTCATCAATTTTTCATCTCACATCTTTTCACGTCAATTTCTTCATATCATCATTTTTGAACGATGAATTGACATCTTAAAAATCTTAAAAATCCAAAAAATCCAAAAAATTTAAATATTTAAAAAATTCACAAAAATCAAAATCTTATCGATTCATCGTTCGAGGGGGCATATGCCTATCAACATTTGACAATCAGCATCTGGGGAAAATTTCAAAATTCTTTGAACTAATGCATGAAAACACATCACTTCAAAGAGGGGCAAAATGTATACACCTAAAAATGGTCACATCACAATAGTCTGGTAATTAATTAAATTAAATCTCTAAATTCAATTATATAAATAAATCTAAATAATTTATTTATATTTTTCATTCTTTCATTTCATTAAATAAAAAGTTTGTTTAATCACTTTTATTATCCATTTCTTAATTAATTAAATAAACATTACGATTTATTTATATTAATTATCACATAATCTTGGCTTGAATATTTTATTCAAATAAAGATTAAATATTCTTCTCTTCTAAAATTCTTCTAAATTTCATTCACAAATTAAATATTCCAAAATATTTAATTAATTCTTCTAAAGTCTATTCGCAATTAAATATTCCAAATATTTAATTGAGTCTTCTATAGTCCTAAAATCAAATATCAAATTCACATAAAATTAAATAAATTTATTTATTTAATTTGGATTATCTACAACAACCGTGAAACAACTTCAAAACAGAAAATTAATAAATTTCTCTATTTCTAAGCAAAGTTGTTCCTGTGGGTTGAAGACAAACCTCCATTCTTCTCTCCAACCTCCCAACATCTTCCATCTTCCTCTCAAACTCTCCATTTTTCACCATTCAAAATTACTAGACAATCTCACAGCCATTGATCTTTGCTAGCCAGGCTCTTGCTTGTAAAAATCTATAAAAAGGACTTTCGGGTCTTTGAAAAAGAGTGAAGCTTGCATACAGGAAAACTATAGTCAATCAGCCTTCCAACATCCATAGCCTTTAGAATCATAGCATAGCATAGCTTAGCATATTAGAAATCCATATCATGGCCTATCATCCTCATATCATAGCTTCAAAAGCATTCATAATCCACAGCCCCTGTGCATAATCTACAGCCCCTGTGCATATTTGTATATCAACATTTCACTCCACTAGCATATAGGATAGAGAAGTACTCTCCCTTTGCATACTCGTTCTGCAGGTTGCCATTCTAAGAAGCTTTGCTTACACAATCTAAGAGCAACAGCTTCAAGCAAATCACTGGAGATAGAGGACAATGGAACGATTCTAAAGAAGCTCTGTTTGATTTATTTGATTTCAATTTTATTTAGCTTTCTTTAGTTTAATGTTGCATTGGTGTGTTTTTGTTATCTTATTTTGATACTAACATTTCCCACACACATTTTTGGCGCCCACCGTGGGGCTCTTGCCCCAATTTTAACATCTTTTTGCAGATTTTTCTGACAGGTTATGGCTAAAAGAGCGTATTAGCGCATCAAACACGCTTCAGTGTAGATCATACCCAGTTTAGCACTCTTTAACTCTGTTACAACACCCTTTAATGATCCTACAATGCCCATTACTGATCCTGCAACGCCCATTATTGATCCTGCAGTGCCCATTAATGATCCTGTAGTGCCCATTACTGATTCTATAGCGCTCTTTACTATTTTCATAGAGCATTTCTATTTTAGCGCTCTTGATGTCTGTTTTAGCACATTTTTTTATTTTAGCATAGATTTTGTAAGTCTACAAACTGTAATCTGTAACTTAAGTAGGATTTGACTAGATCCGACGTGACCACGACCAGTAAGAGCTTTAATAAAATGAACCAATCCTAGGATATTCACTTAATTCAAAAATGAATCAATCCTAGGATAGACATGGATTTTAGAATGAATCAATCTAGGATAGTCACCACACAATGATCTTGCAATTAAATTTGAACAATTTGTTTTGTGAAGCAATATCTTCACTTAGATTAGATCATTGTGATTTAGGTTTTAAAAAAAGAACATTTGTTTGCTTTGTCTGTGGCAATAGGTCTATGCTCTCCCCTTAACTAGGTGATCAAAATACCAGACTTTCCTTTTCAATTTCATGCAAATTTACTGTTTTAATTACATCCTTTAGACAGCCTGCTCTTGTGGGAAAAAGTACTCACCCAAGAGGAACGACTCAAGTGGGTTCAATCCAAAGCCAAGCTATTCCGCCCCACTATAAAATTTAAAGCAAATCTAGGGAAACTCTCTTTTGACGGTAGTGTGCAAGATAACCATCCCCAAAGCCTTTGTTCTAAAGGTTGGGAGGTCTCTCGAGGGAGTCTATCATTTGTCACACCGAATGGAAACCCTTACTACAAACTTAGTGTAGTATCCAACTGAAGTCAGTTTTTGAAAATCATAATAATCACAGTGTAGGGGAGGGAAGAATCTACCCCCAAGATACTCACCATATAACTGCCAAGGACCATTTGCTTAGGGGATCCGGTATCCACTTCTGTCACTCTGAGTACACACCTGTAAAAGAAAAAAACACGGGCACCCCTTTGGGGGTGACACAACTGTGTGAGTCGACACAATTTTAAGATGTGGGCTGTTGATTATTATGGTGACCTACCTGAGTACTAAGAGTGAGTCTGCTTGAACTATCTATCATGTGTAAAACCTATGAAAACAATTTTTGAAATTTTTTTTGATCATACACTTGATGTTTAGTATAGGACTTAAAAACAACTATTCTACAATTTGCTTGATGTGTTTTCAAAACATTAATTCAGTAAAGATCATCCAAAACTCACAATTACATTGATTACTCTCATGTTAAGAGATTGGAAATCCACAACCTTTGTTAAGAAATCCATTCTCAAATGAATCAAAAATCCAAAGAAACCACTTAGCTACAAGAAACTATTGAAGAAAAGATGATTCTTGTACCAAAGTCGAAAGGTTTTACTTAAACATAGAGCCTTTATCCATCGATATCATGATTGTGTTAGAGGTTTCACTGATGATTATGTTGTAGAACCATTATACTCACGAGCTTTCTTTCAAAGAAGAGCCCTTTCTCAAAGGCACAACCACAGTCAACATATTCGTTCTTCTTATATTCCCCAACCTGCAATTGAATATTCTACTCGTCCGAATCAATTTCTACAATAGAGAACTCAATCACATTAGGCATTTATCACAAATCCATCTTTTTACGAAGCTACGATCAAACTTCATAAAGTGCAAAATCATTTTTACTTGATCTTTTGCTTAAATTCCCGCCAATAGGATTTTCATCCTTTCAATCAGGGAAAAACACGAGCTAAAGACTGGAAATATTTTAAGTCATAGAATCTTCATTCTATCCTAACTTTCATAACCATCAAAAATTACACTATTTCATTCTTTTGATCAAAAGTTAGTAGAATTTGGGGCAAAGCTTATGCCTGTTGTCATGAGATCTCGAAAGCACATAGAAAAAGATGAAAGAGAAAGTACCACAAGCAAAATGGGTGATAATAGTGAGAAGAAAGAGAATCCATTTCATATTGAAGAGATAATAGAAGAAAAACTTCAAGAAGTAGAGTAGGATCTCCAATTCCATACTTTTATGGAAAGGATTTTAGAATGAAACAAAGAAAGATATTTTCTTTCATTAGCTAATCAAGGAGCTAAGTTACCTTCTAATTTTGATATAGAAGGGATTAAAGAGAATCCTGAAACTCCTAATTATTTTAGTGCCCTTACTCAATAGATAAAAGAATTACAAGGGAAAATAAAGGAAATGCAAGGGGGTGCAACAAAGAAGTATGTTTTGGATGACATATCTCCTTATCCATTTGATAGGAGTCTTTAGATGATCCCTTTTCCAAAACATTGTGAAATACCTAAATTTGATAGGTACAATGGGAAAACTGACCCCATTGAACATGTGAGGGATTTTTGAAATATGAGTCTAGAATTCGCTTATGAAGATACCTACTTAATGCAATTGTTTCCACGAAGTTTGGGTGGACAATCCATGGAGTGGATTTCCAAGATCACTCCCCCCATCAAAACCTTTGAGGAGTTAATAAATTAGTTTATATCATAATACGCCTACAACATCCAACACCAGATAACCATGCTTGATCTTTGTAAAGTGAAACAAAAAGTAGGGGAATCTTTCACTACGTTTTTGCAAAGATGGAGAAGATTGTTGGCACGATATTCCCACCCTATTCCTGAAAAGGAAAAGATGGATATCTTCATCAATAGCCTAGATCAAGAATTAAGCTACAGGCTTAATCTTCATTGTCCTTATAACTTTGAAAAATTGATTGAAAACACAATCACCATTGAAGGGGCTTTGGTCAAAAGAGGAGTAATAAAACTTGATAATCCAAGTTCATCCAACCATAACAACAATGATAAAACAAGGTTTTGGAACAGAAATAAAAATGTTGTCAATGATGGTATAGTGGATGCAAACAATCTACGAACAAGACCATCTATCTTCAACCTATCAAGTGCTCCACGAAACAACCAACAAGGAAATACCAACCAACAAGGAAAAAAAAATCAACAAGGACAAAACTCTAATCAAGAAAGCATGACCAATCAAAACAACAAGGATAATCGTGGTAATTTCAATAACAATCTTGGCAATACCCAAACATCAATTTACCAAGATCTCCATTCTTTTCAAATTGATGGAATTTTACCACTTTGGGTCAATCTCTTGAGTCTGCTCTCAAGGAGCTTCTCGATAGTAAGGTTATCACCTTACCACCACAAAGAGATTATGAGCCACGAGTCAAACCACCATCATGGAATGACTCATATTATTACAATTATCATCAATGTAAAGGTCATAGAACAAATAACTGTCAAGCTTTGCGAAATATAGTACAAGATTTAATTGACAATGGCACCATCACAATTGAAGGACATCATACCAACGACGATCATCAAGCATTCAAAGATCCTTTACCAAACTATCAAAAAGGGGAAATATCAGATACCAAAGCGAAAAGAATAAATAATGTTGAAGACAACATAATCTGCCACATCTATGCAGATGATCAACGAGTTAATGTTATCAAAATCAAGGAAAAACAAGAATATCAATAGGTTAATGTGACTATGAGAGGACAAGCAAAATTTTTCCTAAAAGGAAGTTCATCTAAGGAAACTATTCCTCCTCCAAGTCATTATAATCTAGTTGATCAACTGAGAAAAACATCAGCTCAAATCTCCATTCTTGAACTTCTCAAAATATCTCTCGTACACAAGAATATTTTAGAAGAAGCTCTTGTAAACACAACCGTAGACACTGATCTAGATGTAGAAAAATTTCAAGCCCTGGTGGGACATTTTTCTTCCCCAACTTATCTTTCATTCTCCGAAAAAGATGATGCCTCCATGACACATCCGCATAATTCATCGCTTTATCTCGAAGTCATGATCCATAAACACCGAATCATACGTGTTTTGATAGATGGAGGAGCCAGTTTAAACATTTGTACCTTAAAGCTAATACATGCCTTAGGAATATCAGAAAATTACATTGATCCACAAAGGAAAATAACTATCAAGGCATATGATGATGAAGAAAGAGCTTCTAAAGGACTAATAATGCTACCTATCAGAGTGGGACCTGTTGTGAAAAATACCTTTTGTCAGGTTCTAGATCGTGATCTTTCCTATAACATACTTTTGGGTTGCCCATGGATTCATGATATGCAGGCAGTACCATCAATGTACCATTAATGCCTCAAGTTTTCGTATGATGGACAAGAAATAACTATACAAGCTGACTACAATAGCACCCAAACTTGTTCAAATCTCTGAGCAACTCAAGACATTTTTGTGCTGCATAATAGGGAGGCTCTTACTGTCTCTTCTTCCAATCTACAAGGCTAATTACAAGAATTGACAAAGAATCTTGACACCAATCTATATTTAAAAGACAAAGGAGTAGGTGAATATTCACTATGCCTTTCTAGCTTACTTCCTTCTCTGAGGTCACATGGTCAGCCGCCTTATCAAATCAAAAGATCGCAACAGCCTCTACATCCCAAGCTTTTGTGCCAATCACAAAGTTTGGTGGGAAATTCATTAAAGCTAACACCACCAAGGAAGAAGCCGAAGATAGGGACATCCTAAGCTGTCTATACAAAGATGAAGATAAATCTCTCTTGCACATCAAGTTACCTACTGAATGATATGGTAAAGGGTATACCATCATGCAAAGAATGGGCTATGAAGGAAATGGTCCTATAGGAAAAAGAAAAGAAGGAATCATTGAGCCAATTCAACCTATTTCAATACATCCAAAAGATAAAATAGGACTTGGATATGGTAAGGATACAGAAGAGTCAACTTCACAGCAAGCACAACAAACTCATGAAGGAGAATCAATTTCAGATAAACCCCATGAATACGTCACTCTACAAAAATTTTATAGATCAGTTTTCCAATTGTAGAATAGTTCAGACACTGATTCCAATGAATATGAATGGGATGATGTCTCTGATGATACATTCTTAACAGAGAAAAGGGTGGATGTCATATAGAAATTCGCACCCAAGTTCTTACAAGGGGAGGGCTCAAGGCCTCCACTTGATTATGTTTTACAAAGCGATCATGACTCAAGTGAGGATGATTTGGATTTTAACGAGATTGATAATCGACAGGAGAATACCATCATAGACCTTGTCCATCATGAAAATGACAACCATGTCATGACTTTGACCGCTCAAGACCTTACCCAACCTAATGATCCCATCCCTTTAGTCTATCCAAAACTTATTGATTGGGACAACGATGCACCTATTCATATCCCTACATTCCATGATGATAAGGATATTGTAAATTTCCTTTTTTCATCTAATCAAGAAAACAAGTGTTCCATCAAAGAATCTCATACTCAAGATTTTGATAGGGAGGGTGTCAAGTATCTTAGCTGTAAAATAAATGAAATAAAAGATGGATTTATCGGTGAAAATCGAAAAACGGCAGTGGTAGATCACAAGAGAAAAATAAAGAGTGAATCCGACGGAAAACCTTTTTGAGGCACTAAAGGATGAGAAACTTGACACTCTTCCCAAACATTATTAAGAAAGATCTCCTGTTTTGATTGAGCCCACAGAATCAATCAACATAAGTACAACAGGGGCAATTTAGGTCATCAATTTTTCATCTCACATCTTTTCACGTCAATTTCTTCATATCATCATTTTCGAACGATGAATCGACATCTTAAAAATCATAAAAATCCAAAAAATCCAAAAAATTTAAATATTTAAAAAAATCACAAAAATGAAAATCTTATCGATTCATCATCCGAGGGGGCATATACCTATCAACATTTGACAATCAGCATCTAGGGAAAATTTCAAAATTCTTTGAACTAATGTGTGAAAACATATCACTTCAAAGAGGGGAAAAATGTATACACCTAAAAATGGTCACATCTCAATAGTCTGGTAATTAATTAAATATTTTTAATATTTAATTAAATCTCTAAATTCAGTCTACGTATAAATAAATCTAAATAATTTATTTATATTTTTCATTCTTTCATTTTGATTAAATAAATAAGTTTAGTTAATCACTTTTCTTATCCATTTCTTAATTAATTAAATACCTCTAAAATACCTCTTAAGCAAAGCTACTTTAACAGGAAGACTTGCAAAATGGGTAATGATCTTAAGTGAGTTTGACATTCACTATGTAGATCAAAGAGCTATAAAAGGATATGTCATAGCAGATCAGTTGGCTGAAGCACCTTTACAAGAAGAAAACCCAATGCACATTGAATTTCCTAATGCAGACGTCTTTACAACAATAATTAAGAAATCATGGACATTGTACTTTGATGGATCTTACACACAACATGGCTCAGGGGCAGGGATTCTTTTTGTTACACCTGAAGGACATACCATTCCAAAATCATATCAGTTGATGTTTTCCTACACAAATAACATAGCTGAATATGAAGCATTGCTCACAGGAATGAAGATAGCATTGGACTGGCGGATTACAGAGTTGCAAGTCTACGGTGATTCACAACTTGTCATTAATCAAATCAATAATGATTATCAAACTAAAGATGATAATCTCCTACCTTACAAGAACATGGTGGATGATTTTAAAAAGTATTTTTTGGCAATCAAGTTTTCACAAATCCCAAGGATTGATAATAAAGTTGTAGATGCAATGGCTACAATTGCTTCCTTGTTACAATTATCAAAAAATAAAAAATGGTGTGAATTCTTGGTGGAACAATTATTTTCTCCTGCCTATGATAATCCTAAGACCCAAGTCATATGCCATTTAACCTGTTCTGATTCACCTTTATATGGCAAGATTTATACCTATTTGAAAAATACCATCTTACCTCTGGATTTATCCCAAAACCAAAAAAGTAATTTCATACGCCAATCATCCCATTATACCTTGATCGCCAATATCCTTTACTGACATGGTCTTGATGGTACGCTCCTTCGATGTCTTGAACGTGACGAATCTGAACAAGCCTTACAAGAAGTTTATGGTGGTATTTGTGGAACTCATTCAAGCAGTTTAACCTTAGCCAAGAAACTTGTTAGAATGGGATATTATTGGCCTACCATGGAGAGAGAATCTTTTAATTTTGTCAAGAAGTGTTCTAAATTCCAGATCCATGGGAATCTTATTCATGCACCTGCACAGGAACTACAACCTTTCACTCCAACATGGCCTTTTTCTCAGTGGGGACTAGATCTTGTTGGAAAAATTCATCCTTCATCATCAAATGGGCATAAATTCATCATCACGGCTACAAAATATTTTACAAAATGGATCGAAGTTGTTCCTTTGATGACGGTGACCAGTAAACAAATCTCTTCATTTATCCTGAATTACATCATCTATCGATATGGAATTCCTAATTCTATCATCACTGATAATGGGAGGCCTTTCAAGAATCAGGATGTTGATGAACTTTGTGAAATATTTCACGTCCAACATAGGTTCTCTACACCTTACTATCCACAAGGAAATGGTCAAGCAGAAGCTTCAAACAAAACAATTTTGAAGATCTTGAAGAAGACAGTAAATGATGTCGGTCATGATTATCATGTCTAGTTAAATCTAGCTTTGTGGGCATACAGAACTAGCATTCGCACACCAATAGGAGCTACACCATATGCCTTGGTATATGGAGAAAAAGCTATCTTACCATTAGAGGTTGAAATACCTTCGCTTAGGGTTTCACTCAAAGGATTGATAAATGATGAAGACTACCGAGTATCACGTCTGCAAGAGCTAGAACTGTTAGATGAAAGACATCAACATGCAGCTGATCATTTGAAGGGTTATCAACAAGTTATGTCCAATAGCTACAATCACAGAGTTAAACCATAGACATTTCAAGTAGGTGATTTAGTCTTGAAACAAAATCCATGCAATCAGCAAGATAGAGAAAAGAAAGGAAAATTTGAACCAAATTGGCTTGGTCCATTTGTCATCATTGCAACATATGGTTCTGGAGCATATCAGTTATCTACATAAGAAGGGAACCTATTTGAAGAGCCGATCAACAAAATTCATTTGAAGAAGTTCTATGTCTGAATCATCAAAATAGAAAAAGTCCTGAAAAAATACATAAAATTCAAAAAAGCAGAAAAAAACAAAAAAATTCACATGATCTAAAAAAGTGCAATAAAAACAAGTGGTGGAAACCTGGAAAATAGGCACTACTTGTGATCAAAATGGGCTCCTCTATCTATTAGCTTATGTCTTGCATTCGCTTTATGACATCATCTATCCATATTTATCATCTGTACATATCTATCATATCCATATCATGCAACGGGAATCCTTGTGTTTATCATGGCTTGATAAAATTTGTACATATCCATAATATTTAGGTTGTGTTTACACTGGGGGCAGAAACACAAACTAAACAAGAAAGGGGCAACAAGCTTTTAGAACATCACAAACGGACAAATGACGGTTTGACAAAGCACAACATACATTGACGCATCAAATCAACCACAACACCAAAACGATCACTCAATGTCAATGAAATCAAACAACATGGTCAAAACAACGCTAATCAAAACAAGAACATCAATGTTGATAACCAAGTTGGATGATCTTAATCTGAATAATGTTTGGAATACTTTAGGCAAAATTTGAATTGTTGGTTGATTGTCTATCATATCTCTGGAGCAATTCGATGATGTATTGAACTAGAATAGCAAGGAAGGAGTATGATTTTTCTTTGTCTGTTGTTTGCGAGGAAATCATTAGTACTATGCAAATTGGTCACGAGACATGCTCTACTAAGTATCATTGATGACATTTCAGAATTTGCATGGGAAATGGGTTAACTCTTGTCTATTTATGCAAGCGATACTCAGGTCATCTCGGTTCAATTATACCTAGATGCTTGTATTATCTTGCTATATCAAAAATCATGAAAGCAATACTCAGGTCATCACTGGTGCTAACATACCCTTTGATGCTTGTATTAACTTTCAACATTTCAATGCTCTATAATGACACAAAAAGCATAAATAAGCTCTCAAAATGGCAATATTGTATAGATACCCTGCATGGTTAGTATAGATTACATTCATTCTAGAATCTATATTTTACATTTATAGATTTTTCCAAAAGCTAGCAAAGTATCAAAGTTTCATATCTTTCCAATAAATGACTGAGTACATTTTGACATTCACAAAAAACATAATCACATACATTTTTCATACATATTTGCATCAGAAAATCATAAAAAAAAAAGCATATATCATAATCAAAACATTCATGGGCATTCATAAATTGTACTATCCATCATTTGATGTTCAAATTCATAAAAATCATTCATCAATAGATTGCAATCATATCATAACATTGCACTTGCATTTTCATATCTAAGAATCATGCATACATATACATCATGAGCATAATATTGTGAAACCATCACATAAATCATCATGCATATAGAAAATAAACACATTCATCACATAAGGAATCATCGCTGCATATCATATTATCACAAAAATGAATGTCAAATGTACAAAAGATGTCAACTATACATGACATAACATCATAAAAAATGGGATCATATCAGTGTGTATACAGATGTCTCAACAGAGTATCAATAAGACATATAAGACATCATGCAAAAAGCACTACGAAGTGCTATCCTCTAATGTTGTTGGTTTGGGACCTGCCCCACCTGTACTTGATGGACCTGCTCCACCTACTCCTGATGACCCTCTTGGAGGTAATGGCTGAGATACACCCCTGCTGGTAGCCCGAGAGAAACTATGTGTAGACCGAGACTGTGTATAACTCATTCTCCGCTCGGGTGGCACTGCATCATGATACCTGGTCCTATAGAACTCTACCTCCCTGGTGGCCCTGGTCATCTCTCTCATCATGTCCCAATCGAGGTACCTGCTGTTGTTCTCTACAGACTGTCAGCTAGGGCCATGGCCTGCTCACCCTGCTGCCTAGTTGTATCTCTCTCAGCTGTCACTGTCATCAACTTTCCCTGTAACTGTGTAACCAAGTCTTGTGCCTATGCTAACTGACCTTGTAAGCTCTGCACTCTACTCCGTAAGGTAGATATCTGACTCGGCACCATTAGATCTACTAAAGATGATGGAACTGAATATCTCATCCGTGGTCCACCTCTGCCACCACCTCTACCACCACCTCTGCCACCTCCTCCACCACTATCACCCCCACTCTCCTCATCATTGCTATCTCCATTCCCATCTAACTCATCATCATCATCATCCTCGAATTCATCACTCTTTGAAGCCACCTCTCGTTGTCGTCTATGTCCCCCTATATGTGGTCTCTGCTCTGCAACTGGAGCGGCATGCTCATTAGGATCAAATAATCGCGGCATAGGATGTTCCAACACATACTGACCATACTCTGGATTCATCCCCCCATCAAGAATATCAGCTCTATAGTCCCACGTCTGTACTCCCAAACTGGTGAACTCTGCCACTATTGCATCATATGCAATCCGCGGACCCCACACTGGAACCTCCTGCTGCCGACGTGCATAAATAGAAGAACCCTGGGGCATACCTTGAGGCCGACCATACTATCGCCACACTCAACCAAGAAGAAACCTCTCAATAATCCCAAGAGTATGACCAATCAGATATCTTGCGATAAAGACATAGGGCATCTCCCTAGCATCCTCTAGCCATGCCTCACAATCTACATAGGGCCGCTAGCATACTGTATCGAGATCATCCAGAAGACGCTGCAAATGATCCAATTTTCCCAGCCTTGGCTGACCAATGACATTGGTATATCTCAATCTATACAGTCGACCGACAGGCCGTCGTCCACGAGTCAATGGTCACATAACGACAAAATGCTCCCATGCCCATATCTGTAGAAGCAAACAACCAATAGCTAAACTTTGGCCTCAACCGTACACAACATGGTGTAGCTCATCATATAAATGTGCAAGCATGCACGATCCCAAAGCATATCATGTACCCTGCATCACCATACTCTCAAGTACACAACCCCACCCGACTGCAAAACCCTTCGACCTATGGTTGGGGCACAAAACACCTCCAATGAAGCCTGCCAGTATAGAGGGTAAGGGTGCATACAAATCCATCATCTCCACCCATGAGATATAATATCCTGAAATATGATCATCTCTAAATATCCATCTCAATGCATTTGTACCTCCTACCTCTCGGCCATCAAATCTCACTATCTCACCCATCACTAGAATCTTCAGGATGCGATACACATCCTCAGGAGTCACGGTAATCTCTCCTGTCGGCAAATGAAAGGTGTTCGTGTCGCTATGCCACCTCTCTACAAGTGCTGTCAATAAGGCTCTATTGAGACGCACCTCTGGCATCTCAAGTAACGAGGTCAGTCCACATGCCTCGATCACATCTCTATCCGCCTGTACAAGTTGTGGAATCAATCTCCATGTCTTCGGGAATTTCTCCCGTAACTGTAAGATGCCCAATCTCTCCTGTTGAATATCAAGTCAAAGCAACATCAATATCAAATCATCAAGACAAATCAATCAAATATGAATATCAAATTTATCAAAATTCTATTTGTTTTTAACAACTTTAGAAGCAAACTTATCAACAACCTATTTGTTTTTCATCATCATGAAAAGAAAATTATCAAAATCCTGTTTGTTTTTAACAACCTTAGAAGCAAACTTATCAACAAACTATTTGTTTTTCATCATCATGAAAGCAAATTTATCAAAATCCTGTTTGTTTTTAACAACTTTAGAAGCAAACTTATCAAACTATTTGTTTTTCATCATCATGAAAAGCAAATTTATCAAAATCCTATTTGTGTTTAACAACTTTAGAAGAAGACTTATCAAACTATTTGTTTTTCAATATCATGAAAAACAAATTTATCAAAATCCTGTTTGTTTTTAAAAACCTTAGAGGCAAACTTATCAAACAACTATTTGTTTTTCATTAACTTGAAAGCAAATTTATCAGCTATTATTTGTTTTTCAACAACCTTGGGAACAAATTTATTAGACAAACATCATCAAATCAGGGCAACGCAATACACAAACAATCAATGCACTTGAAACAGTGCTGGTGGGTAGGAAGTGCCATATTTCTCACTCCAGAGCTCAAAAATTTCAATTTTTACTAGGTTAAAATGGGAAAATGGCATGGAAAATGACATTTTGAACCTATTTAAAGGAAAAATTGGGGCATTTTATCACATTCTATCATTATAGGGGCAATTTAGGTCATCAATTTTTCATCTCACATATTTTCACGTCAATTTCTTCACATCATCATTTTTTGAACGATGAATCGACATCTTAAAAATCAAAAAATTCCAAAAAATCTAAAAATTCAAAATTTTTCACAAAAATCAAAATCTTATTGATTCATCGTCTGAGGGGGCATATACCTATCAACATTTGACAAATTAATATCTGGGGAAAATTTCAAAATTCTTTGAACTAATGCATGAAAACACATCACTTCAAAGAGGGGCAAAATGTATACACCTAAAAATGGTCACATCTCAATAGTCTGGTAATTAATTAAATATTTTTAATATTTAATTAAATCTATAAATTCAATCTGCGTATAAATAAATCTAAATAATTTATTTATATTTTTCATTCTTTCATTTCGATTAAATAAATAAGTTTATTTAATCACTTTTCTTATCCATTTCTTAATTAATTAAATAAACATTATGATTTATTTATATTAATTATCATATAATCTTGTCTTGAATATTTTATTCAAATAAAGATTAAATATTCTTCTCTTCTAAAAATTCTCTAAATTCCATTCACAATTAAATATTCCAAATATTTAATTAATTCTTCTAAAGTCTATTCGCAATTAAATATTCCAAATATTTAATTGAGTCTTCTATAGTCCTAAAATCAAATATCAAACTCACATAAAATTAAATTTATTTATTTATTTAATTTGGATTATCTACAACAACCGTGAAACAACTTCAAAACAGAAAATTAATAAATTTCTTTGTTTCTGAGCAAAGTTGTTCCCGTGGGTTGAAGACAAACCTCCATTCTTCTCTCTAACCTCCCAACATCTTCCATCTTCCTCTCAACCTCTCCATTTTTCACCATTCAAAATTACTAGACAATCTCACAGCCATTGATCTTTGCCAGCCAGACTCTTGCTTGTAAAAATCTATAAAAAGGACTGCCGGGTCTTTGAAAAAGAGTGAAGCTTGCATACAGGAAAACTATAGTCAATCAGCCTTCTAGCATCCATAGCCTTTAGAATCATAGCATAGCATAGCTTAGCATATTAGCAATCCATATCATGGCCTATCATCCTCATATCATAGCTTCAAAAGCATTCATAATCCACAGCCCTTGTGCATAATCTACAGCCCCTGTGCATATCCGTATATCAACATTTCACTCCACGAGCATATAGGATAGAGAAGTACTCTCCCTTTGCATACTCGTTCTGTAGGTTGCCATTCTGAGAAGCTTTGCTTACACAATCTAAGAGTAGTAGCTTCAAGCAAATCACTAGAGATAGAGGACAATGGAACGATTCTGAAGAAGCTCTGTTTGATTTCTTTGATTTCAATTTTATTTAGCTTTCTTTAGTTTAATGTTGCATTGGTGTGTTTTTGTTATCTTATTTTGATACTAACATTTCCCACACACAGTTACAACTTGTCTGTAATCCATGGAAAATGAACTTGGGAAAGTTGGTTGTTCCTAATGTATTCATCAATGCAGAGCTGGTTAAAGTACTAGTTACTAAGTATGACCCCAAATGACAAGCAATTCAGTTACATGATGGGTCTAAATTTATTATCATCTCCAAAGACTTCATTTCCATTGTCTTCCAATTAGATTGCTCTATGAGTGTGCCATTCATATTAAAATACCTCTTGACATAATATCACCACATGGAAACTAGCTATAAAAGGTGAAATTTCCATTACATAGGCCTCAAGAGGAAGGGAATAGACTCAAAAGGTTTTCCAACAATGAACACCCTCCCTTTCATGAAGAGCTATTCGAGCAATATTTTCAATATACCTATTACACTGTAGGATATGTATTGGGAGTGGAAGTTTCAATTCTCATTGTTAGAGTAAAGGTTTTAACTTAATTATGTTAATTAAGTTACCTTTATTCCTCTCTTAAGATTTCACTTTAGTTTGCATATTGTGACATTTAATAATTATATTAATTATTAAATGTCTACCTATTAGGGTTAATTTTAGGTTTTGCTTGATCTCCTTTTAAGGATTGATCTTTGTAAATATTTTATTCTATTGTTCTGATAATATATCTTTCATATTATAGAGCTTAAAAACCCTCACTTTCTTTTTTCTCCATTCTCTTCCCTGTGACATGTATCCCTTTGCATGCAGGTGTTCTTGGACTCTGAAGTTGGTTTTGACAACTTCTACATGGTATCAAAGCGTGGACCTGTTGCAGCCTGTTCTTGTTTTGAAGGATTTGGAGCTATGAGGGTTTGATCGGGCTTTCATACATTTTCAAGTTTTTTTTTGTGGATCTGGCTTACTTCATTCTTTGGGTTCATTTTGGGCCCAAACGGACCTCGCCATTAGATTCGCAGTGCCTGAAAACCCCTATTTTCATATAAATCTTGTCCAATTTGGCCACAGTTGATTAGGGAGGCAAAAAAAAATTTGGCCCCAAGGCCGTATGACCCCAGGGCACATAGAATGAGGCAAAATTTTCAAAAATAAATTAAAAAAATTTTAAAAACAAAGATTTTTTGCAAATTTTCTGTGCCACCAGCATAGAGGGAGGCCGCCACCCTCCCACCACTCGGCGGCCACCCGCCAACCCACCGCCACAGCCCTACCGCTCAGCCTCTAGCAGTAAGCTACTAGTGGTAAACTGCCAGCGTTCACAACCAGAGCTCATCACACATGTGAATAGGCCAATAGTAATCCCGAGTTCCAAACCGCCGATGGGCTAGAGCCTAGCCCCTTGGTCGCTGAAAAGACCAGGGGCTTATTTTTTTTAGCCCTAGGTTTTGTAGTGGGTCTAATTATGCCTTTTAACCAACTTTTAGTAAATTAGGCATATCTTGGGCATTTCAGCTTAGTTTTTCAAATGAAAATAGGTGTTGGAAAGCTAGCTCTAAGCCTATCATGATGGTGTAGGACTTTTTTCAAAATTTTCTAGTTTGGTTACTATTTTTTGTAGTCAAAGTCAGATGATGTTTTTTTCACTCCGAGGGCCATAACTTAGTCATTTTTGCTTCATTTTTCGAAAATGAATAGGCATCAGAAAGCTCTTCTCGTGCACTATTCATATCTTCTGTTATTTTTTCTAGAAAAATTACCAAGTACACAAGACTCAGTCTGAAGCATTTTTTTCTTTTTTCCTGCTTTTTCGCTAAAAAATTATTACTGGGGTTTGGTTTCTTGCATTGTGGGGGGAGTTTTTTCTCTTGCTTTCTATCATTTACTTCAGAAAACTAGAAACTCTTCACATTAAACATACATTAAACCTCTCCAACCATGGCCAAAACCCCTTCTACTGTTGAACTTCTCACACCTCATAACTATCATACTTAGAAGGCATTCATGACACGTCTTCTCAGATCAAAGGGGTTGTGGTCTTGTTTAGATGTGGTTCAACCAGTTTTTACATGGCCATTTGAGGTTATGCAACATAGAAATAAGATGGATGAGGCTATGGGTTTGATTTCCTTACATTTTTCAAACAACTTGTTGTTTCATCTTGATGGGTGTAACAGTCCTCTTCAAATGTGGACCAAGTTCAATGATTTATTTGGTACCATCAATCAGTTCCATGCAATACAGATTGAGGCAGAGTTGACTTCACTTGTACCTAATTATTTTCCCACTATTGAGGACTTTTTGATGAAATTCAAACAATAGAGATCTCTTCTACAGGGTTGTGGCAAGAATAAAATAGATGAGGAGTGTATTTGTCTGATTCTTTCTAAGCTTCGAGGTCCTTTTTAGATCTTCTCTTCAACATTTTATTCCACCACGGATGCATTGGGAAACCTCTTTACCATGCCTACTTTTGAGGTGTTTTATGATCGGTTGACACGAGAGAATGCCAAGATATCATAGTTGGATGCTCTCACAGGATCTAAGAACCAAGCACTGGTAGCTCAGTCATCTAATGGGAAAAAGAAGCATAAACCAAAGCCCAAGACAGATTCAGTAGGTAGTGAGAGTTCCTCAAAGCCACCTCCTAAGACTAATTCAAAACCACAGTTCAATTATAAACAGGGAAAATCTTCGAAGTTTGGTGAGTCTTCCTCCAAGACTAAGAAGAAATCAGGTGATCCTTACAGTTTTTGTGGAAAGGAAGGACATCTAGTTTCTAGGTGTTGGAAATGATTAGAGGCTTTAGAGGAAGCCATGCACTAGCATAATATCACCTCACCTCAGCCTCCTTTCCAACCCACAGGGAAAGGTCATGCTCTTTCTGCACGAGCATTGTCCTCAGGATCCACTTGGATTCTAGATTCTAGTGCTTCTTACCATATGACACACACACAGGATTTGGTCACCGCACTTGCCCCTACTGGAACTATACATATTGCAGTTGGTGACTCAGCACAAATTTTAGTTTAGGGTTCAGGTACTGTTTCATTGGATGGTGGTTGTCTTTAGAATGTGCTTCTAGTTCCTAACATTTCCACAAACCTTCTTTCTGTTTATCAGATTTTCCACTCTAGCTCTGGTAAGATAGTTGAGTTCTCACCACATGATGTGGTTATTCGAGACCTTCATGATCCTGAATTGGTTGTGGCTACTAGGAGTGTTGATTCTGCATCTCGCTTATACATATTTGATGGCTTTGAAAGTTCAAACACTATAGGTTCCTCTCTTATAGCACATGCATACTCAGTGAGCAGGCTTTGGCATGAGCATTTTGGCCATGTCAATTATAGATATCTACAGTAGATGAGTACTCAGGCACTTGTGATTGGGCTTCCTTAGATTTCCTATACTGATGGTGTATGTCAAGGTTGTTCTCTTGGAAAACATCACTAAGATCATTTTCCTAAGGGTCGAGTCACACGTGCTAAGGCACCCCTGGAGTTGGTACACAGTGATCTTATGTCCTTTCCGACTCCTTTTTTAGGGGCTCGATATGTGCTCACTTTATTGATGACTTCTCCAGATGTACATGGGTGTACTTTCTTAAGTACAAGTCTGATGTCTTTGATTCATTCAGGACCTTTAAGACATTTGTGGAGAAGCAATCTAGACTTTCTATCAGGAAGATACACACAGATAATGGGGGGGAAGTATGTTAATCAAGATTTACCAGATTTTTACACTGAGCATGGTTTACACCATCAGTTTACAATACCTTACACCCCTCAGTAGAATGATGTCACTGAGAGAAAGAACAGAACCTTACGGGAGATGGAAAATTGTATGATATAGTCTCGAGCTATGAGTTCTTCCTTTTGGGCTGAGGTAGTCAATTGTGCCAATTATATTCAGAATCGGATGCCTCATAAGGCATTACAACATATGACTCCTGAGGAGGCTTGGACCCATGTAGTGAGGCTTGGACATTTATTCCTAATGCTCAACGGAAATCCATGTAGAGGAAGAGCCGACCACTCATATTTTTTGGCTACTATGAGGATGTTAAGGCGTACAAGTTGTTTGATCTTGATTCTAGAGAGGTCTTGTTTCAGCGGGATATCCAGTTTGATGAGTGCTATCCTCAGATGGATTCGCCATCACCAACTTCTCCCTCACTGCCTAATCCTCCCTCTTCATCTCTTGAGGATTTCTTATCTCTTGAGGATGATGCATATGATGATCATCTCCACCACCACTAGCCACTCAAAATTTTCCTAAGTGAGCCTGTGTTACTGTTGAGGCAGTTGGTTCTTTGGCAGGTGATCCTTCAGATACTCATCGTACTCATGCTTAGACATCTGGTTCGATTCTTTCGATTCATGCCATTTCAGATGATCCTCATAAGTTTTTAGAGGTGACTGGTCACCTTGAGTGGGATAGGGCCATGGATGAGGAGTATTCTTCTTTGATGAAGAATCATACTTGGGATTTTGTCCTTTTCCTAAGGGAAGAAAGTTGGTTCGATGCAAGTGGGTGTACCGTACCAAGTATGTTGCAGATGGTTCGATTGATAAGTATAAGGCATGTCTTGTTGCGAAGGGGTTTTCTCAGGTAGAGGGTATTGACTACTTTGAGACCTTTGCTTCTTTCGCCAAGATGAACTCTATACGCCTTGTACTTTCACTTGCAGCTTCATAGGGATGGACAGTGTTTCAGATGGATGTGAAGAGTGCCTTCTTGCATGGAGACCTACATGAGGAGATCCATATTGAGCAGCCTTAGGGATTTGTGTAGGGCACTTCTTTGGCTTGCGGAGTTTGGCGTTCATTGTATGGTCTCAAACAAGCCCCTTAGGCTTGGTATGAGAAGATGGACTCTTTCTTTCTTTCCTCTCACTTCACATGCTATCATTTCGATCACACAGTGTATATTCAGGGTCAGGAGGGTGATCTTTTGATTCTTGTGCTATATGTAGATGATCTCATTCTTACAGGAAGCTCATCCTCCATGATTCAAACTGTTCAAAGAGCCTTGATGGAGTAGTTTGAGATGACAGATCTTGGTCTTCTGCACTTCTTTCTAGGTCTACAGGTTATTCAGTCTTCAGATGGGATTTCCATATTTCAGTAGAAGTATGCTCTTGATATGCTTCAAGTATTTGCAAGCATTCCCCCACTCCATTTTATTCAAGTGTTGTTTTGTCTTCCACTTGTTCTACTCCTTC
Organism: Sequoia sempervirens; assembly: GCA_007258455.2. Lineage (NCBI taxonomy): Eukaryota > Viridiplantae > Streptophyta > Pinopsida > Cupressales > Cupressaceae > Sequoia > Sequoia sempervirens. The sequence continues at coordinate 771,519,803 of VDFB02281492.1, read as the reverse complement.
AGTGGATCCCACTTTATACAGGGAGTTGGTTGGAAATTTGTTGTACCTGACACACTCTCATCTTGATCTTTACTTTGCAATTGGCCTTGTTTCTCAGTTCTCCCATGATCCTCATGAGAGCCATTAGCAAGCAACCAAACATATTTTGAGGTACATTTAGGGCACCACTCATTATGACATTCACTAAACTTCAGGATCCCCTCACATTATTGGCTTCACTGACTCAGATTGGGCTGGTGATGTCAATGATCATAAGTCTACTTCTGGCTTTATTTTTTCCCTTGGTTCTAGTCCTATCATATGGTCTTGTAAGAAGCAGTATGCTATTGCATTATCATCTATAGAGGTGGAGTACCAAGCACCAGTATTAGCTAGTCAGGAGGTTTTATGGCTACGACAGTTGATGACAGAGTTTAGGTTTCCTCTTGATAGTCCCACTATTCTTTGGTGTGACAATTAGAGTGCCATTCACATTTCCCACAACCTAGTGGAGCATCAGTGGACTAAGCACATTGAAATCCACATGCACTTCATCAGGCAGATGATTCAGGATGGTTCTCTCATCTTGGAGTACATTCCTATAGAGGAGCAGGTTGCAGACATCTTCACTAAACCTTTGGCATCTCTGTGCTATCTTCAGTTGCACTCCATGCTTGGGGTGAAGGAAGTTGTCCTTGGGGGGTCTTAGTGAGGCCTTCCTTCATGTTTTTTTCTAGCATGTTTCTTTATCTCTTTTTGTAGAGGATTTTTTTCCCACTGGGTTTTCTCCTTTACTCCTCTTTATAGAGATTTGGTTGTATTCGAGTACCTAATCAGGCCTAGTTTCTGGGACCCAAATTTACTTTCATGCATTGTAGTTACTTTTTCTTTCTTGCATTGTTTGTAGTTGCACTTTTTCTCATCTTAAGGGGGGGTGTTAGAGTAAAGGTTTTAACTTAATTATGTTAATGAAGTTACCTTTATTCCTCTCTTAAGATTTCACTCTAGTTTGCATATTGTGACATTTAATAATTATATTAATTATTAAATGTCTACCTATTAGGGTTACTTTTAGGTTTTTCTTGATCTCCTTTTAAGGATTGATCTTTGTAAATATTTTATTCTATTGTTCTGATAATATATCTTTCATATTACAGAGCTTAAAAACCCTCTCTTTCTTTTTTCTCCATTCTCTTCCATGTGATAGGTATCTCTTTGCATGTAGGTGTTCTTGGACTCTAAAGTTGGTTTTGACAACTTCTACACTCATTTCAATAGCCCCAATGGTTTTAGTAGTATATGTACAAAGCCGAGATGCTATATCATTTGATTATGTTAGCTATCTGGATAATGCTCTAAATCAGGGATTGGAGAAGATAAAAATAACAATGATTATATTAATTTTAAACATTATTCTCTATTTATGAACTTACTTTTGTATGAAGGGAAAGCTAGAGGGCTTCAGAAAGAGGAATTAAGGATAAGGGATGCAAATGAGGATGGAAATTTTAAACCAATTCAAATGTGGACCTCAATATGGGACAATAGATATGGGAGATAACATTATTTATACTTCAAGGAATATTTTGTTAAACCCTTGCTAAAATTATTGGGGCATCCATGTGATTACAACTTGTCTCTTGAAGTACAAAGGTTTCTTAGACCTAAAGAGAAGAATCCTAGGAAAAAGGTGAATCATAATTGGGGAGGTTGGTATACATTTCTTGATTGCACTGTGATTAGATCATATGGGTTTGAAGGGGCTCCACACTTGTTACCAAGAATAGTTCTTGATAAGGTGGCATATTTGGAAATTGTGAGATAGTTGGCCAAATCAAATACTAAGCATCTTAAAGGGCACAATAGACAATAAATTATGCTAAGTACTCCGTGTTTTGGAGATTTCACAATTTTTTCTAGTGAAGGATATGAAGAGATTGATAAGAAATTGACACATTAAAATTTTCCTTTGGGGAATGAGAGAAATAATTTTGATTCAGAGAACTTTATTAATAAGGAAAAATTGTCACAAACACTGTCTGGATATGAACATCAGTTCTTTGTGGATGATGTGATAAGGAATTGTGATGAAGCTTTGAAAGCACAAAGGATGGCCATATACAATAAGATCATGTTAGCCCAGGAATGGAGGAAGGAGAATAATCCTTCATATATAAAATAATTCAATGATGTGTAGGACCCCTTAGAAAGAGTTGAACAACTGATCAATCATGAGGATGAACTAATTAGAGATGTACCCCCTATGGTTTTTGAAACAAATGTGGCAACTTTCTCTAGAATGCAGGCTGTGAATATGGAACTCCTCAGTTATATACCCTCACATCCTACTCCAGAAGTAAGTTTCTCTATGGATACTGCCATGAGTGAGGAAAAGGATGAAGAGGAAAGTGATGATGAAGAAGATGAGGTTGAAAAAATAAGTGCACCCATTGTCACACAGTATGAGCCACCCAATGAACAAATTATTGTTAAATTTGAAGCATCAAATGAACTCTCTAATGATGTGAGAGTCAGGACTAGTCAAAAATTTGTTTCTGATGGTGACTTCTTTAAAAATTCAAAGTTTAGGTCATTTTTCTAATAATAAAATGGTAGAGTGCTAAGAAAAAGAATGAAAGATATCACTCCTGAACAACAGGCAACTTCTTTGCAAGAGATGAGAAAGGAAGTAGATTAGGAGCTAGAAGCTATCACCCCTGAAAGAGGAAGAAAATTTATTTAGGAGGCTAAGGTGTTTCTCTTACTAAGATGGGACATTAGTTCTACTATAGTGTTTGATAGCTTCAGGAAAAGAGGAGATAAGACATTGCACTTGGAAAAATAGGCCAGTGACAAAATGTATTCAAGGTCAGGTTACAACCCAGATGAAGCTACACTATTGATTTGGGCACTATATCCTCAAGAAAAGAGACTTGCTATCATTAGTAATCCAAGCCAAGTATTTGGACATCTCTTGGTACATATAGTGGAAGATACTAATCCTATTGAGATAGCATAGTTAAACATAAATGTGGAAAAATTCAATAAGGTTGAGATTGAAAAAATAATAAAATATAATGAGAAACTAAAGAAAGAGGTAGCGAATTAAAAAGATAAACTACCCTCATCCTCTTCATCAAAATTATATTCCCCATGGGAGGACAGTGACAAGAAAGTATTAGATTCCATAGTAGGTGTTATATAGTGAAAACATTTCCATGAAAGAGTTCAAAAGAAATGCAATGAACTAGAGACAAAGATCAAAACCATCAAGTTTGAGATGATCTCTAAGATAATCAAGAAGAGGTTTAAGAAGGTGATGAACCAGGCTGATCAGTATTGGGAACTCTTCATAAAAGTGCACTCTACTCTTCAAAAACATGAGAAATTATAGGTACATATGGAAGAAAAGGAAGAATAATTGATTAGTAAGGAAGTCGTGAATGAACAAATCCTCCAAAAATACAATGAGTTAATTAATCGACATGAGGAGTTACGTGTTAAGATTAAAAATGAGCTCGATGACTTCGACCAACCATTGGATACCTCGTTTCCCATGTTTTTTGATGATGAAGGAGAACTTAAAGGACAAGAACATTGGAAGGATGAATTGGACCAGATACTACCACGAGCACTTGAGATAGTTAATGATGAAGAGAGGACACTGGAAAATAATCATAAGCAGCTCGAGGGAATAATGTATATGGAGTACAAGATGATGGATTCTCTATCAAATATTGAAACTCACATCAAAGAGGATTATATCGAGCACTTGTCAGAAATGAACTTGTTCATCACCAGAAATGGAGCGGCTCCGGGTGTGGGGAAATAAGTTTCAAGTTGAGGTATGCAAGATGATCAAGCACTTCATCATGGTGAGGAGAACTTTGCTAGATCATGGAAGGTCATGAGTTCTCTATGATAAATAATAGAGCAAGTGTTGCTATCTATCACGGTTTCCTCAATTGATTTCTTTATGCTTAAAAAATTATAATTAGTTAAGGTTATGAGATGACCTATGTTTTTGTAACGGGTCTATAGCTTGTCACTTCCCATATAAAAATGGAAACCAAAGGCCTAGTTTTGAGATCATAATCATCATCATCATTAGTAATAGATAGGTTTATTAACTAGTATATCATATTCCACTCATCCATTTCCATATTTTAGAAACTTCTGCTATAAATGTATATCTTTTGAAGCAATATAATGGAGAAGACTGTTCATAATTGACAATCTATTTCTGGTGTTCAACTTTTGTGTTAATATTCATTCCTATATGTTGTGTTGTCTCCAAAGTGGTTTTCCTAAGTTATTCAGATTTATACAATTTTTCAAGACACATTTATTATTGTTGTGTGATTATGTTGATTGGGTACTATCCAAAGTGAATTAAACTCCTTTCAAGCAATTTATCTTAATTGGTTCCTACCAGGGATTAAAATCCTTTTAAATTGATTACTCTAGCTAGTTTCCCTCAAGTTAAGAATTAAAAATCCTTTAATGATATCACAGTAATTTGGGAGAATAACATTGGGATTCATAAAGAAGAGTATAGTAACTAACAAACCTGCACATTTGTAGAAGGTGAAAACATCCAAACTACCCAACAAGTTAGAGTTAAGCTGAGAAATGGATCCACCTATCTTACATATCTTTCTCCATCATCATCATCCACCCCTCGACTCTATTCACCTAATAGTATTAGGCACTAGTGAAATTTAGAACATTTTATACAAACTTTACTTATACACTTGATTCTTGAAACATCTACAATATGAATTAGTCATTAAGCTTTTCATCTACTTCACACCCACATGCCATTGTGAGTAGATTACCCAAATTAGATATCATATTGAAACCTTCAAATCTACCTTATCATTCAGGTACACCCACCTAGGTTTAACAAAGCCTAAAGAGTAGGGGGTTATCAATCAAATTTACCCTATTCGTTAGCAAAAAACATACTAAGAGATTGGCACCCTCTTAAGGTTCAAAACCTGCATTTTTGAGACCTAACACCATGAAGAAGTTATGGTACATAGTTGCCTGGATCAAAATCTTGGAAATCGTAAGTGAGGTGGTAACTAGATTTGTTCTCTAGAGAAAAATGTTAAATCAAATTAATTCTTACACAATTGGTGACAATTTTTTTCAAAATTTGGCTAGTACAAAGATTGTGAATCAATTAAGTTAAATATTTCAAAATTAATGTTGGCCATTTTATTGTGTTTTTATTAAGCCCTATTAATCATGAAGGTGCCCATGTGTGCAAAGTAGAAAGAAAAATGAAGCCAGTAAGGCAGCACATGTCATCACCTAGAAAATTTGAAAGAAATGATAGGTGCACATTGAGGAATGTGAATTTAATACAGAATTGTGTGATCATGTTTAAGTGTCATCATGACATTTTGATCCATTAATGTGGTGTAACTCCATCAAATTAGAATTGCTAGCTGAGTATTTAGTATTTTCCATAAAATTTGATTGGAAAGGGTGGTAACTAATGGTTCTAAATTTAGATTTAAATTTGGTGATGAAGTTGTTTGCTGCTAAATTTTAATTTATGCATATCTTCTTGTAAGAGAGGGGGACCAACCACATTCAAGGCCTTAGGTCATGGAGAGCCAAGAGCAGAAGGCTTCCCTAACTTACCTCAACTTAACAGGGTGTTAGGAAATGTGGGATGAGAATGATAAGGACTATAAAGTCCCTAAGTTATTTTGCAGACTCGAAACACAAAATGGGGCTAGGTGAGCCAATTTTTGGATTTAACTTTGCGCCTTAGGAAGCTCATTGCCCGAGGATAGAAGCGTGGTTCTGGGATGACAACAAAATGCACTGGTGTCTCTTAGGTGCATTGAATTCTATATGACCAGAGGACTGAAGAGACAAGGTTAAACGTAGGAAAACAGACTAACATCCTAGCTAACTTCTTTCAAAGGGCCAAAAAAAAGCTATGAAGTAGGAAAGATATGTTCAAATATGATAAAGCAAATAAACAAGAGTTAGGATGACAAGAATAACCTCACAAAGGTACTCGTTCATCAGCTAACTTCAAGCTACACATCCATCTACACATAATGAAGAGGAAAATTGTTGGGTGGAGGTATAGGGGCCTGCCTCAGTCATACCCCCATTTAGGTGTTTCCACCTCCATGAACAACCAATAAAGTGATAATGGAGAAATAGTATGATAACGAAAGAAAGTAAAGTAGAGAATACTAAAACACTACAAATAATACTGTGCCACTCAACCAAATAATAGAGGAGAAGAGTAGATAGCTTACCACCTCCACCAAGAGAACTCAAGGTTAATGGGGGAGAAAATGAGAGGACTCAAGCCTTTGCTGCAATGGTGTTGTTCCACACTTTCTCTATTGAGTTGATGGAGTGATGTTGTTATTGTTAAGGAGTGCAAGAGTGCTTCTAGAATGCTGGAATGCTTGGAGAGTGATGGATTGAAAGCTTAGAGAATGTAAAAGAAGTTGTGAAGAAGTTGAAATGAATGTAGAAGTAGGGAATTTGAAGGAAAGATGAAGAAAACATCCATATTTAGGTCGGTCAGTCGAAGGGGGCGTTACAAGTTGACTCCCAATGAAAAGTGTAACGCCTTTGTAAGCTCTAGATGTAGGAATTTTCCAGGGACGTAAGTGCACCACACAAACATTTGCGTACTGCATGGGCATCCTCAATAGTTATTCCTTTGCTGACACTCAAAACAACTAGAAAGTGGAACGGAGGTAGTGGGATTATGTGGAATTTAGCCTTCGAGTTTGGTTTTCTAAAGTGAAGAAAGGAAAAAGGGGAATTTGCATAAGGGGTGCAAATTCGCTCCTATACATTTTTCCCCCACTTTAGCAAGCATGAATACTGATGAGTGCTTTGGTAAAGTAGATTAGAGAAGTAGTAAAGTTAGAAATGTATACCTGAACTGTCAAGGAAGTAGACCATGTTTTTGAAAACTTGAGAGTGGAGGACAAGCAAAGGACTTCATAGCCCCCATAGAACTATGAAACTAAAGAAATGAAAGCATCTTATAGGCCCATGGACCTACAAGGAGGCAACCCCTAAGATCTCTTACATGAAGGAAGCCCCATGAAGAAAGTGCCTCACAGGCCCGTAGACCTACAAGGAAGGTGTCTCCCAAGAACTCTCACATGGAGGATACCTAGAAAAGTGCCTTATAGACCTATAGATCTACAAGGAAGCATCCCCCAAGATCTCTCACATGGAGGTAGCCAAGAAAGTTCCCTACAAACCTCCAAACCTATAGGGAAAGTGTCCTTCAAGATCTCTCGCATGAAGGAAACCCAAGAAAGCACCCTATAGATCCATAGATATGCAAGGAAGGTATCCCCCAAGATCCCTCACATGGAGAAAACCTAAATAAAGCACCCTATAGACCCACAAACCTGTAGTGGAGCCACCCCCAAGATCTCTCGCATGTAGGAAGCCCAAAGGAAGCACCCTACAAGCTCACAGACTTGTAGGGAGGTATCCCTCAAGATCTCTTGCATGGAAGAAACCTAAGAAAGTGGACTCTACAGAGTCAAAAAGCAGTCACATAGGAAAGTAAGTGGATAGTCACGCAGACCATTGATAATTTAGAGAACTTTCAAAGGGGTCCCTCAGGAACCCTGTCGTGAAGAAGGGGTCTACTTAAGGGATGCGCTCTTTGAAAGTAAAAAGAAGGCATCTCTTTTCTCAAATCGATTCATCATCAAGGAATCACCTCATAAAGGAAGAGAATTCCCCCACACGAGGGGAAGGTTATAGGTGCTCCCACCTTGGGGGAAAATTCTCAAGTTATTTCAAAAGGATTCCTAATTCTGAATGTTATTTTTGAAAAGGAATGTTTATAAGGATTTCCAAGAAAATATTTGTTGGCAATGAATGCATTTTCTGAAAATCAAAATGTTGAAGAAGAAGTGTTGTCACACATAAGAGGGACAACTTAAGAAAAGAAGAGAGAAATATAATGGAAAAGCAAAAAAGGGAAAGAAAACACAAACAAAGAGCATAGGGGTAGCCTGATATTTCAGGGTCAAAACTACTCATATATATATATATATATATGTTTAGTGATAGTATATAAAATGAAATGTCATCAACCCCCTACTATATCAAACCATGTGAAGAATGTATGAGAAGATAAAGTAAAAATAAAAAAATTGGGTCAACATGGAAGGGAAACCTAAATACCCCCAAAGCTTTGAATCATCCCCAATTTATCAAAAATCAAGTCACAAACATGGAAGAATGATGATACAAATAGAGGAAATTTATGACACAAAAACCACACCTATATACAAGCACTAATAGGGGTGACGAGGATCATCCAGGCACACATAGCATGGTCATGGGGAACACATCACAACACACACACATATCTAATCTAAAGATAAATAAGAGGCATCCTCCTAACATTGATCAACCAAGAGGTCATTTGCTTCCCACTCTAGATCATCATAGGGGGGAGGAGAATGAGCCTGCTATGGTGGGATGTTAAGAGGAGGAGCATCCAACCTGTTAGAATTGTAAAATTCTGAAAATTTTACAAGTTGTTCATACCCATGAGTTTCCAAATGAGTCCTTACCATAAGCACAAAATCCTCTCTTCATAACATTTTGCCCATATTTTGTCATATGGTTCCATAGAATCCATCTAGTCTTGAATATCTCACTGTATAATTCATATCGGCAAGAGATGGTGAGGGTCTCCTTGATCCATAAAGAATTCTTACTAATGTGTATCTTTTGTAGTCTATCGGAAAGAGTACAAAAATGTCATACCTAATATTTCATCTACAAACACATATCGACAAGATGCAATTTATTGTCTCAGCGATAGGTAGATCATATCGGCAAGAAAGCTATCGTCAGGATAAGTTATAAAAAACTCATGCATGTCTTGCTGACCAGTGCACGAGGAGATATATCAGCCATACAAAGGGCTATCGGGATGAACTATTACCGCATGCATCAGGTCTTGCCGATAAAACATAATGGGGATTCTGTCAATAATTATCAGGGTGAAGTTATGTAGTCCTGCCGACCCTTATGTCTCACCGAATGTTATTTTATTGGGAAGAAAGTAAATATGTCTCAATGACTGATCAAAGGACATATTTCAGTGAGACACAAACTAATATATGAAATATCTCCCCGACTCCAAAGGTCACAACGAAACACATAAGATGAAAGGACAATTATTGGTAAGACTCTAAATGTCGATAAGACGACAGGACATTATAGCGATGTATAGTTTTTAATAGTCGGTGAGACTTCAAGGTTTCAGGAAGACTACAAGATGTTTTGACAAAATGAACGTTGCTAAAGGTTATCACCAAAGATTTGAAAATGTCTCACCGATAATACCATATGATGTGACGGTGTGAGTTTTGAAAAGGGACTTCATTCGTGCTCTAACTAAGCCATTTATGCTTTAACAGAGTTGGATTATCTTCTAATCTATTGTTGCTTAAACATATGATATTTCTAAAAGGACGTGTCCTTTCGAATTTTGATGTATAAATATCTATTTCTGTTGCGAAACGAAAGGAGATAGAATATGGAAGATAAGATAGAATAGGAAGAGGATACAGTAGAATATAATGTTTCAAAGATATGAGACTATGATGCATGTTTGAAATTATGGAAATATCAATGAGAATCATTTAATGTGGTGGTGTATTTCTGGTATCAATTGTTTGTTGTGTTCATTGAAAGTATTATTGTAGTTGTCTCCAAGGTTCATGTTTTCTGATTATTTAAATTGATATAACAAGTTCATGTTCAATTTATTAGTGCACATTTGTTGTATCTATGTGGTTAATTAACTGGTTCTTTCAAGGAAAGATTAAATCCTTTTAATTGATCATAGTAATTAGGGAAGTTCATCTGGATCATTAAGAAGAACTTGGTAGTCATAGTCTTGCATGTTTATACAAGTTATAAAATAAAATATATGCCAAACAATTTGAATGTTTTCCAGAAAGAAGTTACTCGTTTAGATTTCATTTGACCCTGCATACCCAATAAGGCACTAGTCTCTACATTTTCATCAGTTAGCTTCATTCATTTATACATCTGTTAACTGAACATATTAGATTTTAGTTTTAATATTGCTATACAATTTATACCAAATCTAGTTTCATTTGTCCACTCCCATCTGCCATTGTGGGAAAAACACTTCAAAAGAGATAAGCATAAGTCAAGTCTGCCTCACTCATATAGGTACACCCGCCTAGGTCTAGCAGCACCTAAAGAGTATAAGGTCTAAACCATTTGACCTTGTCTGTTACCCCAAAATGTACCAAGAAATTGGAAACCTCTTGAGGTATTCTTACCTACATTTTTGAGAGCTAAAAAATTGGCAACTCTGCTGGGGAGAAACATCAGAAAATCTGGTTCCATCCTATCCATCCATAGAGTCAATACAGTTCTAAAATTGGTCTTTAACCAAAGGTTCACAATTGTTTCATTTGCACTCCCCATCTGAGTCACACACTTAACAAATTGGCGACTTTGCTGGGGAGATATTTCAGAATATTTGGTTGAAGACCATCATATAGAGTCATTGAGGAGAAATTCATAGTTTAGAAGTTTTAGGAAAAGTGACTCTGCTGGGTAAACCAAGAATAATTTCATTTTTCTCACTTTTAAGAAAGTGAGTGGTGACTCTAGTAAAATTTTGATGAAAAATGCACAACCTTTGGGAATTACCTTTGAATGTGCTGAGAGATGAACTAAACAAATTGAAAATAGAAGTTGAGAGCAAGAGATCATTACTTCACAATGTAGGCAATGCATATCATGCACAACATAATATATATTCACCACAATCACCTCATGGTCAAAAATATGTGCCACATTCTCATACACAATACAATAATATGTTGTACCAGTATCAACATCTGCCTAATCCTCTCCCTCAACAATTCACAACAATAATTAGGCAATTTGATCTAATAGGGTTTCAACTGTACCTTTACCCTATGGATGGCAGTTGGAGAAGCCTTGTTCCTAAGTTTACAAGGAGTAGTACAATTACTGCTGAAGATCATTTGAGGAGTTTCAATGCTTTCATCCAAGATTTGGATATACCTTATGAGGATTTACATATGAGGCTATTCATGATGTCACTCATTCATGAAGCTAGGGATTGGTTTAATAGCCTACTGATAGCTTCTATTGATTCTCTCCAAGGATTTTAGGATCAATTTCTTGAGAAATATGGAAATCTGTCTGCACCAAATTGGGCTTCCCATGGGTTATTAGAGATTCAAAAAAATCAGAACTTGCAGCAATATGTATGCCAGAATCAACAATTTGAAGAAGAAGCTGAGTATGTACATACTCAAAACCAGGACTCCATCATAGAATCAAAATGTGGAATCTATCCATTAGATGCATTTCTTGACATAAGGAGATATGAAGGAGAATCTGTGCACTCTTTGTTTTGCAGAATGGAAGATGAGTGCACTAATGTTGTAGATAAGAAAAGGTATGAAGACAATGGTGACATCATTAATGATGATATCGATCAGACACTGCAGCCAATAGAAGATGAGACGTGTGCAATTCAATATGATTCATATGATAGCCTGCTTGAGGAAGATGAAGATACAAGAGATTTCTCTTGCATAATAGACTGTGACAGGGAAAATAGTGTATGTTATGAGGGATCCAATGAGTATTTAGATTGTGAAGATAGACCTGTGGATTTTGATCTGCAATCAAGGGATTCTAGCAGCTCTTATGGAAATCAGGATGAAGAAGCAATTGAAGAGGCAAGTTCATTTGATAGTGAGCAAATGACACCTCCAGCTATAGTTGCAAGCCATGAAGATACATTTGATGATGAAGAGGTTTGCACACTTGAAAATGGTTTCCAAACTTTCTTAAACCCATTGTATGATGAAGGGTTAAAAGAAGATCAGATGATATTTTTCCAAGGTGTGCCAAAGAATGAATTTCAGGTATTTTCAAATCCACTTTATGGTAAAGAAGAGATATTTTCAGACAAACAAAATGATGGAACAAATCACTATGCTGGTAATGTTTCTGATTTTTCATCCTCTGATGATTTTGAACCTATTTTTGATAATGAAAAAAGTGAAGGATACAACTATAGTGATATAAATATAGAAACATGTTCACTCAATAGTGAAAAAATTTAATATTTGTTGGCAATGGAGTATCAGAAATCCATGTGCAAGAATAATACAAAAATTTCATACCCAGCATTAGTTGGTTTGGATACACATAATGATGAATGTGCTGATTAGAAATTGATGTCACTACCAATTAGTGACATGGATGATGCTGAAAGTATCTCAGGAAAAGTTATTCTAAAAGATGTTGATGTGGAAGAATTTTCAGACTTTCAAGAGTGGCATTCTGATGGTAAATTTTCAATACAACTGGGAGATCATTCAATAATGTATAATAGTGAGAAGAATAATGAGAAATGTTGCATTAAATATGCATGCAAATTGTATGGTAAAGATGATAGAAATTTACCACATGATAATGAAGAATACAAACAATAGAATGGTGAAAGAATCTTGGTTAAAGTTGAACACAGTCAGAAAGTTTACAATGGAAGTGCATGTAGCAAGGTGGGTGACATGAATATTCTCAAGAGAAATTTGATGAACTCAAAACAAAATAAGGTATATGATAGAGGAAAATAAGGGGCCTCTCTTTGATGGCCTTGTGCCATCAGCTGTGGTGTGGATATTTTTGAAGATCATATTAGTTCATGACAGAAAGAAATTTGAATCTGTTGCTCAAGGGACAAATCCTTGTGGTTTGCTCTCCCAGTGATCTGGATTCTTGTAATGATCTCACAATCATTCATCCCCAGATGAAGCCACTGTTAGAATTGTAAAATTCTAAAAATTTTACAAGTTGTTCATACCCATGAGTCTCCAAATGAGTCCTTACCATAAGCACAAAATCCTCTCTTCATAACATTTTGCCCATATTTTGTCATATGGTTCCATAGAATCCATCTAGTCTTGAATATCTCACTGTATAATTCATATCGAAAAGAGATGGCAAGGGTCTCCCCGATCCATAAAGCATTCATACTAATGTTTATCTTTTGTAGTCTATCGGCAAGAGTGAAAAAATGTCATACCAAATATTTCATCTACAAACACATATCGGCAGGATGCAATTTATTGTCTCAGTGATAGGTAGATCATATCGGCAAGAAAGCTATCATTGGGATAAGTTATAACGAACTCATGCATGTCTTGCCGACCGGTGCACGAGGAGATATACCGGCCAGACAAAGGGCTATCGGGATGAACTCTTACTGCATGCATTAGGTCTTGCCGATAAAACATAATGGGGATTCTGTCAATAATTATCGGGGTGAAGTTATGTAGTCCTGTTGACCCTTATGTCTCGCCGAATGTTATTTTATCGGAAAGAAAGTAAATATATCTCAATGAAAAATCAAAGGACATATTTCAGTGAGACACAAACTAATCTATGAAACATCTCCTTGACTCCAAAGGTCACAGTGAAACACATAAGATGAAAGGAAAACTATTGATGAGACTCCAAATGTCGATAAGATGGTGGGACATTATAGCAATGTATAGTTTTTAATAGTCGGTGAGACTTCAAGGTTTTGGGAAGACTATAGGATGTTTTGACGAAATGAACATTGCTAAAGGTTATCGCCAAAGATTTGAAAATGTCTCACCGATAATACCATATGATGTGATGGTGTGAGTTTTGAAAAAAGACTTCATTCGTGCTCCATCTAACCCATTTATGGCTTAACAGAGTCGGATTATCTTCTAATCTATTGTTGTTTAAACATATGATATTTCTAAAAGGACGTGTCCTTTTGAATTTTGATGTATAAATATCTGTTTTAGTTGCGAAATGAAAGGAGATAGAATATGGAAGACAAGATAGAATAGGAAGAGGATACAGTAGAATATAATGTTTCACAGATATGAGACTATGATGCATGTTCGAAATTATGGAAATATCAATGAGAATCATTTAATGTGGTGGTGTATTTCTGGTATCAATTGTTTGTTGTGTTCATTGAAAGTATTACTGTAGTTGTCTCCAAGGTTAATTTTTTCTGATTATTTAAATTGATATAACAAGTTTATGTTCAATTTATTAGTGCGCATTTTTTGTATCTATGTGGTTAATTAACTGGTTCTTTCAGGGAAAGATTAAATCCTTTTAATTTATCATAGTAATCAGGGAAGTTCATCTAGATCATTAAGAAGAACTTGGTAGTCATAGTCTTTCATGTTTATACAAGTTATAAAATAAAATATATGCCAAACAATTTGAATGTTTTCTGGAAAGAAGTTACTCGTTTAGATTTCATTTGACTCCGCATACCCAATAAGGAACTAGTCTCTGCATTTTCATCAGTTAGCTTCATTCATTTATACATCTGTTAACCGAACATATTAGATTTTAGTTTTAATATTGCTATACAATTTATACCAAATCCAGTTTCATTTGTCCACTCCCATCTGCCATTTTGGGAAAAACACTTCAAAAGAGATAAGCATAAGTCAATTCTGCCTCAGTCATATAGGTACACCCGCCTAGGTCTAGCAGCACCTAAAGTGTAGAAATTCTAAACCATTTGACCTTGTCTGTTACCCTAAAACGTACCAAGAGATTGGCAACCTCTTGAGGTATTCTTACCTACGTTTTTGAGAGCTAACAAATTGGCGACTCTGTTGGGGACAAACATCATAAAATATGGTTCCAGCCTATCCATCCATAGAGTCAATACAGTTCTAAAATCGGTTTTTAACCAAAGGTTCACAATTGTTTCATTTGCACTCCCCATCCGAGTCACACACTCAAAAAATTGGCGACTCTGCTAGGCAGATATTTCAGAATATTCGGTTGAAGACCATCATATAGAGTCATTGAGGAGAAATTCATAGTTTAGAAGTTTGAGGAAAAGTGACTCCGCTGGGTAAATCAAGAATAATTTCATTTTTCTCGCTTTTAAGAAAGTGAGTGGCGACTCTAAAAAATTTTTGATGAAAAATGCATGACAACCTTTGGGAATTACCTTTGAATGTGCTGAGAGATGAACTAAACAAATTGAAAATAGAAGTTGAGAGCAAGAGAGCATTACTTCACAATGCAAGCAATGCATATCATGCACAACAAAATATATATTCACCACAATCACCTCATGGTCAACAATATGTGCCACATTCTCATACACAATACAATAATCTGTTGTACCAGTATCAACATCCTCCTAATCCTCCCCCTCAACAATTCACAACAATAATCAGGAAATTTGATCTAATAGGGTTTCAATTGTACCCTTACCCTATGGATGGCAGTTGGAGAAGCCTTGTTCCTAAGTTTATAGGGAGTAGTACAATTATTGCTGAAGATCATTTGAGGAATTTCAATGCTTTCATCCAAGATTTGGATATACCTTATGAGGATTTACATATGAGGCTATTCATGATGTCACTCATTCATGAAGCTAGGGATTGGTTTAATAGCCTATCGATAGCTTCCATTGATTCTCTCCAAGGATTTTAGGATCAATTTCTTGAGAAATATGGAAATCTGTCTACACCAAATTGGGCTTCCCATGGGTTATTAGAGATTCAAAAAAATCAGAACTTGCAGCAATATGTATGCTAGAATCAAGAATTCAAAGAAGAAGTAGTTGAGTATGTACATACTCAAAACCAGGACTCCATCACAAAATCATAATGTGGAATCTATCCATTAGATGCATTTCTTGACATAAGGAGATATGAAGGAGAATTTGGGCACTGTTTGTTTCGCAGAATGGTAGATGAGTGGACTGATGTTGTAGATAAGAAAAGGTATGAAGACAATGGTGACATCATTAATGATGATATCGATCAGACACTGCAGCCAATAGAAGATGATATGTGTGCAAGTCAATATGATTCATATGATAGCCTGCTTGAGGAAGATGAAGATACAAGAGATTTATCTTGCATAACAGATTGTTACAGGGAAAGTAGTTTATGTTATGAGGGATCTAATGATTATTCAGATTGTGAAGATGGACCTGTGGATTTTGATCTGCAATCAAGGGATTCTAGCAGCTCTTATGGAAATCAGGATGAAGAAGCAGTTGAAGAGGCAAGTTCATTTGATAGTGAACAAATGACACCTCCAGTTGTAGTTGCAAGCCATGAAGATACATTTGATGATGAAGAGGTTTGCACACCTGAAAATGGTTTCCAAACTTTCTTAAACCCATTGTATGATGAAGAGTTAAAAGAAGATCAGATGATATTTTTCCAAGGTGTTCCAAAGAATGAATTTCAGGTATTTTCAAATCCACTTTATGGTAAAGAAGAGATATTTTCAGACAAGCAAAATGATGGAACAAATGACTATGCTGGTAATGTTTATGATTTTTCATCCTCTGATGATTTTGAACCTCTTTTTGATAATGACAAAAGTGAAGGATACAACTGTAGTGATATAAATATAGAAACATGTTCACTCAATAGTGAAAAAATTTCATATTTGCTGGCAATAGAGTATCATAAATCCATGTGCAAGAATAATACAAAAATTTCATCCCCAAAATTAGTTGGTTTGGATACACATAATGATGAATGTGTTGATCAGAAATTGATGTCACTACCAATTAGTGACATGGATGATGCTAAAAGCATCTCAGGCAAAGTTATTCTAAAAGATGTTGATGTGGAAGAATTTTCAGACTTTCAAGAGTGGCATTCTGATGGTAAATTTTTAATACAACTAGGAGATCATTTAGTAATGCATAATAGTGAGCAGAATAATGATACAAGGGTGGTCATCTCCTCTTCCTTCCTCTGCAAGGTGGCCTACTTAGCCATGAGATCCTTTCACCGGTAGTTACGCTTGCATGCAAGGTGGTTTTTTTGACTCTTTGAACTAGAGGCTAGAGAATATGAAGGAATAGAAGGCTCATACTCAGCCATGGGATTATCCATTACAACTATTTATGGTGGAGAAACAGACTCCTGAGTAGGAATAGGAGGGATAGGTTGAGAAGTAGTGGGGGGAGTTAGCTCAAGTGCCTCAACAACAGGCCTCTTCCCATTCATTGCTTTGGGAGCAGGAGTGGTAGGAGGCCATAGGGGTCGAGACAAAGAGGACTCTCCATGGGGACCTTTCTTCCTATTATACCAAATGGTCCTAGGCTTTTTAGGAAAAACAAGAAGCTCAAACGTAGGAAACTTGGGCTTTTGCCAAGCAGGAACCATAGGATTCTCTCACAAATGTGGAACGAAATCCGATGGCGCCTCAGTGGGGTGAGAGGAAGCATCAAGCTGAACAATAGAAGAGGAAGGAGGATCTCAGGACCACTTCTTTTCTTCCCTTCTACGTGCCTTAATGACATCATTGTTAGCTTTTAAGCAAGCCCTATGTGAAATAACATAAGGTGACACAGGGTATCTCACTTTTGACCTTAGGAATCCTTTCTTATAATTTTGATTTGTTTGGTGCAAGAGGTCCATCCTAGGTGAAGGAGGAACAATGAGTGTAGGCCAAGAGTAGTCCAAGGAGTAGCTACTACGAGCAACAAATAGTTTTTAACTAGTGTCATGAATTACATGTACAAAACCCCCGTGGATAAATTTTAAAAATGTATGCATGACTGAGGGTACTGTGTTCATAGCCACTAACCAAGGGATACCCAACTTCAATCTAAAGAGTTCAGACCCAGGGATAATGTCAAATAGGAGCTTCATAGATTTAGGTCTGACCAAGACTGACAAGACAATACTACCCAAAGGGGGCTTGGAAAGTCTTTCATGTGTGTGGATGGTGCTCACATGTGCATCGTACCCATATTTATGTAAGAAGTTAATCAACATGATCTCCTCAGTTATGATGTTTACTTGTGACTTTGGATCAACGAGAACACCCGATACGATGTTTTTGTTGATCTACATAGGGATGTAGAGAGGAGATGGTTCCCTATTAAAACCCATAGGCAAGTCCTATGAAGTGAAGGTTATACCAGTACCACTGTCCACAGGCTATGGAAAGGGGATAGGTTGATGCAAGAAGGGGGCCATTATGCACACTAGATGATACTCTCATAGAGTCCCTAAAGGCCAAAGGATAAGACAGTGACCCAATTAAGGTTTCATTATGCAACACCTTCAAAACCTTCCAACTATGCCAACAAGGGGTCCCAGGTTGGGTTATAAGGTGACAACCTCACAACACTCACACCTACAACCCTCCTAGAATACAAGGAAAGGAACTTTCAGTATCACAAAATAGAACCAAAATGGTTCACATCAAGTTCACCAAAAATGTAAGAGAGGGGGACCAACCACATTCAAGGCCCCAGGTCACGGAGAGCCAAGAGCGGAAGGCTGCTCTAACTTACCTCAACTTAACGGGGTGTTAGGAAATGTGGGACGAGAATGATGATGACTATAAAGTCCCTAAGTCACTCTGCAGACCCAAAACATAGAATGGGGATAGGTGAGCTGGTTTTCGGGTTTAACTTTGCGCTCCAAGAAGCTCTCTGCTTGAGGATGGAAGTACAGTTCTGGGATGACAACACCATCTGCTGGCGTCTCTCAGGTGCACTAACATTTGTATGACTAGAGGACTCAAGATACAAGGTTAAATGTAGGAAAACTAACTAACAACCTAGCTAACTACCTTCAAAGAGCCAAAACAAAGCTATGAAGTAGGCAAGATATGTTTAAATATGATAAAGAAAATAAACAAGAGTTAGGATGAAAAGAATAACCTCACAAAGGTACTCATTCATAAGCTAACTCCAAGCTACACGTCCACCTACACACAATGAAGAGGAAAATTTTTGGGTGGTTGTATGGGGGCCTACCTCAGTCAAACCCCCATTTAGGTGTTTCCACCTCTACAGACAACCAATAAAGTGATAATGGAGAAATAATATGATAAAGAAACAAAGTAAAGTAGTGAACACTAAAACGCTACAAACAATACTGTGCCACTCAACCAAATGATATAGGAGAGGAGTAGAAAGCTTACCACCTCTACCAACAACACTCAAGGCTAATGGGGGAGAAAATGAGAGGACTCAAGCCTATGCTACAATGGTGTTGTTTCACACTTTCTCTATTGAGTTGATGGAGTGATGTTGCTATGGAGTGCAAGAGTGCTGCTAGAATGTTGGACTGATTGGAGAGTGATGGAATGAAATCTTAGAGAATGCAAAATAAGTTGTGAAGAAGTTGAAATGCATGTAAGAGGGAATTTGAAGGAAAGATGAAGAAAACAACCATATTTGGGTCGGTTAGTTGAAGGGGGCGTTACAAGTCAATTCCCAGTGAGAAGTGTAACACCTCTATAGGCTCCAAACACGAGAATCTGCCAGGGATGAGAGTGTGTTGTGCAGAATTCTGAATGTTGCGCGGGCATCCCCGATAATTATTCCTTTGCTGACACTCAAAACAACCAAGTGGAACGAAGGAAGTGGGCTTATGTGGAATTTAGCCTTCGAGTTTGGTTTTCTAAAGTGAAGAATGCCAAAAGGGGAATTTGCATAAGGGGTGCAAATTCACTCCTATACACTTTTAACATATAGCGAGTTGTAGTTAGCTAGGATTTGGCATAAAAGTGGTAAATTTTAGTCGGGAATACACACCAACAGGGAATTATTAAATGATTTTTTGGGAAGTAGTGAAATGATGAAGGGATTTGCATTGAATGAAAAATCAAAAGGTAACCTTCGCTACCACTGTAATTTCCAACCTAATAGCAAGCTTCATTACCTACAAGTTGAAATGAGCTATCAATGAAATATCAAAATAAAAAATGAGCTATCAATGAAATATCAAAAAATATATAAAAAAAATCAAATTTTTAGGCTATCCAAATATCTCTATTGGGGCTATGGACACCTAGCTAGTAGTAGAGCTATGTTTGGGGGAATTATAGAGGTAAGCTTGTCGGGGCTATTGATGCTTGACTAGCAGCAAGGCTCTGTCTCTTGTTGGATTTGGAGGATTACCAAATTATGTAGTTCAATGTTAATGAACTAAATTTTTTCACTGAGTTCTAGAAACTAGAATTAATCAGAGCACACACAGATATTTCTGGAGAAATTTTATTATTTTTATATCAGAATCTAGGTAAAGGTAAAGAGCTATTGTTTTAAAAAATGCATAAATTATAATTTATGTCTGGTGATTTAATCCCAAGTTTTGGTTTAAATTTGGTTTTATTGGTTGCAAGTTGTTGTGTGGTCTCATAACACACCCCGGGACTATAAGACTTGGGCACCCCAAGTGAAAAACTAATGCTTATGGTAGGTGCTGGCTAGTTGGAAATATCATTGAAAGTGAACAAGGAAAGATAAATATTTTTTTGAAAAGAGTACTTCGTAATTCAAGTGTTTTGGGTACTAGATACTGGGAACTGGGAAATCCAGAAATATAAAAGGTAAAGCAAAGTGTTGAGCAAAGTGTTCTGGTCTAGGAGCTAAGGTCTGGTAAATAAGGAAGTTGTGGTAAAAGCTGAAGTCTGAGAAAATTATGGGTAAAAGTTGAACATCAGGTACTAGGTACCGGGTAACAGTGCAAAGAAAAGTTTTAAATTCTTAAGGTTATCCAAAAAAAAAAAGTCCGATGGTCTGGTAACCTAGTCTAAAAGATAATTACGCAAGAATATATGGATTTATTGAAAGTGTGTTATTTATGATGGATTTATAATGGTTTTATTCACTTGAGATTTTTTATAAAAAAATTTACAGGGGTTTAATAGGTGGAATTTATGATTACAAGAGAAGTAGATTGCGATCCAAAGTTCGGGTATGGACAGTTAGGAAAACTAAAGTTGTAGGTAGATCCGATAGTGTTACTAGGTTCAACAATATGCTTTGGAAGCTCATGCGGGAATAAATTTTTTTGCAAAGGGACACCAGGTATCGAGAAATCGAGACTTTGGATTTTAAGCATGTAATGAAAAAGTGTACACATTCTGAGGATTACTTATTCCTAGGAATTTTCAAGTCGAGTTTGAACTTGAATGTAGGAATAGAAATTCCACCTGATCATTCTGTATGTATGGGAATTTCCTACATTCTTTTTGGTGGATTTGTTTGGTTCCAAGAAGGAACCCTGATAATAAGAAGATGAAAAAATTGAAGGACATCAATGTGTAGATGAAGGTTGACCTTCATTGACTTCATTTGTAATTCTCTTACCAATCACCACATTCCATGTGCCTTGATGTGATTCATCCCTTGGATTTCCTCTCATGTATTTTCCTTATCCTACCTGTGTCTTACTTCTATAAAAGGCTAGAGGATACTTCTTTTAAGTTAAGTTCAGAATTTGTGGATGTCAAAAGAGCCAAAAATTCTCTAAGTTTTGTTCTTTTTCCTATTTTCTGAATCATTCTGGTCTAAAAACTTGTATGCACATAGAACTTAATCAATATCGAAGCCAATTTGATAGCTACCTATCTCATGTATTTTTGTAGTTGGTTTGTTAGTTTAGCCAAACAAGACTATGTGTTGTGTTGTTTAAGGGTGCATACAGAACCTACTTAGTGTCCAAACTAAACCCCCTTATTTAAAATCTCACACCGTATTATGCCTAGTTATGAAGTAATCTAGTGAAGTATAAAGCAGTTTGCTTTGATTTAATTAAATCTTGGGGCATGCATGGAGAATACTTGGGAGAAATTTTATTTTTTAGTATTTTGATGCTTTATTTTAGATTAGATGTTTAAATTTATGAAAATGTTTCAAAAAAGAGATGAATGAATGGAAATTTATTGAAAAATTTTCATTTCTATGAAATTGTTGAATGCTTAAAGCTAAATCTACTTAAGTGATGGCAAAATTGTTTGATGTTCATGAAATATCATTGCAAATATTTTGATTTCATGAGATTATTTTATGATCAAATTGAAAATATTGTATCTAATACTTATGATTCTTAAAGAAACTAGAGATGACCACATACCCCTTGAGATTAACAACAATATCACATCCTGCCATGAATCAAACCTAGTATGGTCAAGACATGACTATCAGAGCCTTGGGATTAAGCTAAGTCAACCTTTTCCTATTACTCGGATACCTTAGGTTTCTCTGGTTCAGTCTTTCAAGTAAAGATAGGTTTTTTGTGGTTTACCTACGAGGATTTTATAAGCACCGTTGCTCCAAGTAACATCATCATCAACAAGTGGTTTTTCAAATCACATGACTGGTGATAAAAGTAATTTTGTTAAGATTGAAAAATATGATGGAGGCCTGGTTATGTTTGGAGATGATATTGGTGCTAAAATATATGGGATAGGTTCAGTAAGTTTTGATGGAAAGCATCACACTGACGATGTATACTATGTTAAAGGTTTAAGGAATAATCTATTGATTGTTGGTCAGATGTGTAGAAAAAGGATATGATCTTGTGTTTAAGGATGAGAAATGTGAGATCTGGAAAGGATCTAAAACATTGATTGCTATAGGAAAAAAATTTGAAGGAAATATCTATCAACTTAAGGGTGCTAATGGATGATGTTTTATGACTTAGATTAATGACAACTGGTTATGGTATAGGAGAATGCATCACATGAATTTTGATAACTTGGCAGTGATTAGCATTGTTCAGGCCATGAGAGATTTACTAAGAATTACAAAGCCTATTAATGCCATTTATAGGAATTGTCAGTTTGGAAAGCAAGCAAGAAATCATTACAGATCAAAGGAACAATCCACTACCAGACTACTAGATTTAGTTCATAAAAATATTTATGGTCCTACAAGAGTGATACATCTACTTGGTGAAAGGTACTTTATGCTCTTAATTGATTATTATTCTAGATATACATGGGTTACATTTCTTAGAGAGAAATTAGATGCATTAGATAGATTCAAGGAATTCAAAGTTATGGTTGAAAATGAAGTGAATTTGAAGATAAAATGCTTAAGATCTGATAGAGGTGGAGAATTCACCTCCCATGATTTTAAAATCTTTTGTGAAGTGCATGGAATAAAAAGACAATTATCTTCTCCGAGAACTCCTTAGCAAAATGGAGTTGTTGAAAGGAAAAATAGAATAGTTCAAGAGGCTGCTAGATGAATGATTACCGAGGCTAGTTTACTGGAAGTTTACTAGAAAAAAGCTATTCACACTACTATTTATGTATTCAATTGAGTTCAAGCAAGAGAAAATAGTACAAAGACTCCCTATGAGCTATGGCATGAAAGATTTCCTACCGTTAAATATTTCAAGGTATTCGGAAGCAAGTGCTATATTAGAAGAGATGAGGAAAGACTTTGGGTAAATTTGATGCAAGAAGTGATGAATGAATTTTTCTTGGATATTCTACTAATAGCAAGGAATACAAATGTTTCAATAAAAGACTGAGAAAGATTATAGAGAGCTCAAATGTGAAGGTGGATGAGACAATGAAGAATCCTATTAGCATTGATGGATATTTATCTGATGAGCCTGATTATGTAAGAATATAAGAGTTTGTGGAAGAATAGGAAAAAGAAGAGCAAGAGAAATAGGATGAATAGAATGAAAGAGAAGAATATGCTCCAGTGATGTCCCCTAAGACACTGAAATATGTGCAAAAGAATCATTTAAAAAGTGAGATTATTGGAGACAAGACAAAAGGTGTGTTGACTAGAAGCAGAGTTGCTACTAAAGTGAATTTATGCCTACTTTAAGAGATTGAATTGAAGACTGTATTTGAAGCCTGTAAAGATGAACATTGGAAGGAAGAAAATTTGTAAATTGAAAAGAATCAAACTTGGGAATTGGACCCAAGATTGGAAAATAAAAACATCATTGGATCAAAGTGGGTATTCAAAAATAAGTTGAATGAGAATGGAGAAGTTGTTAGAAACAAAGCAAGGCTTGTGTGTAAAGGCTACTCACAAGTAGAAGGTATAGATTTTTAGGAAAATTTTGCTCTAGTAGCAAGAATGGAAGCTATAAGGATGTTCTTGACATTTGTTTCTCATAAAGACTTTAAGGTCTATTAGATGGATGTCAAGTCACAATTTTTTGAATGAAGAACTAGAAGAAGAAGTTTATATGGAACAACCAAAAGGATTTCAGTTGATAGATCAACTAGATATGGTGTGAAGTTTGAAGAAATATTTATATGGGTTGAAGTAAGCTCCTAGAGCATGGTATGTGAGGTTAGAAATATATTTGATTCAACAAGGTTTTAACAAAGGTACGAAAGATAGTAATTTGTACTTTAAGATTGAACATGACAAAATCTTGATTGTAGTCGTGTATGTTGATGACATTATCTTTGGTGGAAATGAAAGTATGTGCAAGAGGTTTGCTAAAGAAATACAAAAAGAATTTGAAATGTCCATGTTTGGGGAAATGAATTTCTTTCTTGGGCTACAGATTAATAAAAAAACATGGGAATTTTCATTTCATAGTCTACGTATGTGAGAGAGCTGTTGAGGAAATTTGGGATGGATGGTTCCAAACTGATAAGTACTCCTATGGTGTCTGGATGAAAATTGGGAAAAGATGATGATTCACCTAAGGCTAATCAGAGCAAGTATAGATCTATGATTGGAAGACTATTGTATTTGATCAAGAAGACCCTAAGGAAACTTATGTTTCTTTTTTTAAAAGAATCTTTAGATATTTGAATGGTACTCTAGATTATGGATTGTGGTATCCTAAAGATACTGATTTTACACTTAGTGCCTATATAGATGCAAATTGGGCTGGATGTGTAGATGACATGAAAAGTACAAGTGGTGGTGCATTCTTTCTTGGAAGAAAATTGGTGGCATGGTTGAGTAAGAAGCAAGATTCAATCTCCTTGTCTACTACTAAAGCTGAGTATATTGCTGATGCATCTTGTTGTACACAAGTTCCATGGATGAAAAAAACATTGAAAGATATCACAGTGATATATGATGATCCCATTTCTATTTTCTATGATAATACAAGTGCAATTAAATTTAAAAAAAAATCTATGATGCACTCGAGGACGAAGCATATATCTATCAAATATCATTTCTTGAGAGAAAAGGTCATGGAGAATGAAGTAAAGCTTGAGTATGCTCCAATGAAGGATCAAGTTGCTGATATTTTCATGAAGGCTCTTCCTAAAGATAATTTTGGGTATCTTTGGGAGAAGTTAGGGGTCATTGCCCCTCCTTTCTTGAACTAGATGCATATGGAGATGGATTAGTCCTATGGATATATGGATCTATCTTTCTTCTGGGCTAATGTTTTGGTGGCTACCTCTTGGGGGGAGTAGCTAGTATCAGGTGTTGTCATTATGAGTATTCTATTTTCATGTCAAAGGAGAAATCAATTAATAATTTCCTTTTTCCTTTTCCATTGATGTAAAAGGGGGAGAAGAAGCATGCAAAAAATGAAAGGAAGATTAGGAGAAGAAGCATAGAAGCAATTATATTCTAAGGGGGTGAAATAGAAAAGTGTATTTAGAACTTGTATGTTGTCTTTGATGGTTTTTCACATCATGTGTTTCCATAAATGAAAAAGGGGGAGATTTTTGTAAGGATGAAGAGATTGAAGGTGTTGTCATTGATGTCAACTAGTCAACTAGTTATCCACTAGTTGTTGTTGGTTGTATATGTTGATGATATTGAGAAAATTGAAATAAAGAGATATTGCATGTGTTCAGTGGTTGCTTTGGGTTTTGATCTAGATTTTCTCCTATGGTTGAGTGGTTTAGATATGTTGTTCATGGTTGGTAGAAGGTGCTATATTCAAATTTTTGACTGTTGGTTCATTATACAGTGCAAGTTGTGTTCACTAGTTGTGAACTGTGGTTTTCTATGTTTCTAGTTGAGGTCCAAGAGAAATGTTGTGGTCTAGATTTCTCTTTGATGAATTCTTATGACATGCGGTTGTAGAGTTGAGTTTCCCTAATTGTATTGAAGTTAATTTCAGCATCTAGAAATTTCATGCTTAACTGTTCTATGTGTTTTACACCGGTTTGGCCGACCTTGTGTGAACTACTACTTTCGAGAATGATGAAGCGTGTTGGATCTATCTGGGTCCCTATGAAGCATGCATTTGGGTCACCCTCATTCTAATTCCACCCTAGGGTTTCTTGGTGCATACCTAATTTGAATTTGGATTTGGATGGCTGACTTTGGATATGTTTCAAAGTTGAAGATTGTATAAATACAAGAAGAGTTAGTGATGGAAAATATACAAGAGCGAACAAGAGGAGCGATAAGAGAAAAGAGGAAGCACAATTTTGTGTGACATTGATTCTATTTAGTAAGTCTTCATGCATTGCGAGTGTGGGAGATCAGTCTGAAGCTTAATGTTGATTTTTTGAATGCAGTGAGCAGAAGGTGAACTCTATCATTCATGCAAGTTGATGAAGTGACTGTGGTGGAATCCTTTGTTGCATTGGGATTGTAGTCTCTTTGTAACAAGTATTCTTTGTCTTATCTATATCTCTGTGGCAGTGATCCCTCTGAGTTGTAGCCCTATTGGACAATGAGTCCTTGTTTCAAATAGTGAGTCCTTGTTTCGAATAATGAGTCCTTATTTTAGGCAGTGAGCCTTTTTGTAATCGGTTTTGATATTCTCTATAGTGTGAGATAATCCTCACCATGGATTTTATGTCATTTGGTTTTCCACATAAATCTGGTGTTATTTTTTTTGTGTTGGATTTGAGTTTCTGCATTGGCATTTGATGATTAATCATTTAAGTAGTTTTATGTATTAGTTCCCGTGATTGAATTAAAGGTTTAATTATGTGACAATCGATTCACCCCCCCTCTTAGTTTTCCTATTCAACACTATTTAGGAACATTGTAAATGTGGAAGTCATTGTCAAACCAAATGAAATATGAAGAATAACACCAATTGACTACTTGGGAAGAAAACTCTCAAAAAATTGGGGGTTAATTTAAGTTGATGAAAAATTGAGTTGCACTTATTTGTGAATATAGGTTCTATTATCCTTCTAATTATGTTCCTATATATTTTTTGCACATGTTTATAATCATTTGGATCATTTTTTAAAATTATCCTTGTTACCCTATGAATTCTTACAATTGGACTCAAACTATTGTAAGGGCAATGTTGAACACTAGGTTTATGAGTCAAATGGATGAAATGGGAACATGCATGTGAGGTTGGAAAAAAAATGGTTTGGGTGAAGATAGCATGCTTAATCATGGTATGGATATTTAATATGTTGAGAAGAGTCTAGTTTTGAGAGTATTACCATATTATTTATCAAATTTGTGGTCAAAATGTAAATAGGTAGTTTGTTGGGATTTAATGATGTTAGGAACAAAAAAGGGAAACAAAGTGATAACATAAAGAATAAGAAAAAGTGGTCAAGAAGAAGGGGGCAAGGATGAAACCTAAAGATTTATAATCTCCAATAGAAGATGCCTATTGGAAACTTTATTTAATCTACAATTGAAGAGTAGCTAATATAAATAAAACATGGGAAGCTATTAAAGCATGAAAATTTCCTAGTATGATTGAAGATCACTAAGCAACATGATTTCCCCAAACTAATCAAGTGCTTCTCATATCAAGAAAAATTCTTATCTAAATAATTATTGTGAAGGCCTTCACTTTACATGCTCACTAGTTCAGTCAACATAGGATTGGAGTAGATGTCATAACTAGTTCAAACATTGAATTCACTAATCAAAAGGATATCAGTAAGCTTAGAGATAAAATACTTATTATTTCTATTTATAGGTTTGTAAAAGGAAGACCACAAATATTTAAAATAGTGTATGGGGACAAGGTTGAGGAAAGTAACAATCACAAAAAAATATCCTCTAATAAGAAACTCTCTTCAACAATGTCCATAAGAATCTAGAATGAACACCCTTACCCTTTAGCCTAATGAAGGAGGAAAAATCTCTCAAGAGTCAAAATGATGTGTTAACCTCTAAATTGATATCGAAAAGAAGCTTGAGTAAATAGAAAATGATTTTAATCAATCTCATAAATATCTATGAAGAAAGTTATATTTAATTATAAAAAAATCTATGAAAAAAAAATGAAAATAAAGGCCTAAACATATTTTAAGATAGATATATGTCAATAAAAATTATATATATCAAATTTAAGCTAAATTTGTGAGAGTTCTAAGACAAGTCCCTAAGAGGGTCTCATTTAATCTCCACCATGGCTATGCATTGATGGTGTTGGAATAACATCATGTGTACTTTCCTAGTGTTCCATGTATTTTTGTGTTTAGCATGTGCATGCATTGATGGTGTTGGAGGAAGCTCATGTGTGGTTACTTGGTATTCCTTGTAGGGCAGGTGTAGAAAGATGGGGGACCAAAAAGTGGCCACCCCACTTTCAAATTTGAAAAAAGCTATAATGCAAGAGCATTATAATGTTCTCACATTATTGTTAAAATGAACAATAATGTGAGAAAATTATAATGCGCTCACATTATTGCTTGAATGGGAAATAATACGAGCATGTTATTACACACTCAAATTATTGCTTATTTAAGAAAAAAAAGATTATTTAAACTTCATTTCATTGTTTCTTATCAGTTGTTCAAAACCTCCTCCACAGCCTGCAAACCCTACATAATGTGCTCAGGTTCTAGAAAGCTCAAAACAACTCCATTTCTTCATCGAATCTTCATGAAAATATCACCATGACATCAATGAGGTCAAAATAGTAAGTTATTTCTATTTTTTGTATGAATTTGGTATTAAATAGGTAGATTCAATATGTTTTTTTGATGTAAATTTATTTAATTTTTTAAGAAATGTTAATGCACACCCAAATTCTCCTCAAATTTTTCCTCAAAATCCTAATTCACCTCATGTTAGAATCCCTCCTGAAGAACAACCTCAACAAAAACCTCCAATAATTCCTCATCATGCTCTAGAAACTCAAGAAAATTTAATGGGGAAAATTAAAAATTAAAAAATAAAATTGAGGAGTTAATTGCAAGGTTGAGAGATCCTTCAGGCACAACCTCACATAGAATTGTACTTTCTCAATCACTTGAATCTATAATATCTCATGTAGATTCAATTAGCAAGCAAACAACTAGTTGGTCCAGGAAGAGACGAGAGTTTAGACAATTTTATGGAGAAAAATTATCATATAAACAAGTTAAAGATCAAAAAATATAAAATTTGACTTATGTGCACTATTCACGAACTCTAAAATGAATCAACCTTTACATCCTACAAGTAGGAGGTTCCCTATCCATTGGTGCAACCACCAAGGGATACAGAACAATTTTTGGAAAAGGTGGTGGATGGTTTTTGACCATTCTCCATGCAACAACAATGAGGTACCACAATACTTTTTGAGGAAACTCTACTGTGAGTTTGTCCTCAATAAAATCCCAATAATTTTAACATGTGGGGGTTTTAGGGTAGAGTTGGGGACTCTGCACAGGACAAAGTGGGGGAATGTATTGATGCACAATGGCCAGTGAGACCACTTAATAGACCAATGTATGAGCATGTGACTCTCCCTTCCATTGTGAAGGAGAGTGTTGAGGTGGATACATTGCAGTTGATTAGTTCCCTCATCCAGAGCCTCACACAACATACTGATCCTCTAGCACAGGGTGAGGTGGGTGAGTCTTCAAGGAGTAGAGTTACACCTCATTTATTTCAAGCTTGTGGGTTACTTTGTGTTTATGATCCCAAGGATAGTCAAGATGTAGGCTACCTAGGGTACATCTGCAGTTGATGAGATGGTAATGACAAATGCCCTCTTGAATGACACATTCGACCTTGATAGTTAGGTAAATGTTAGCAAGTTAATTTAATTTAATTTATTAAATTTTATTTTGGAAATGAAAGATTAATTAAATTAGTTGAATGATTATAATGAAATTTCAGGGTCATATTGTTCACTATGTTTTCAATGGTCCTCCACTTCCCTATTACACAATGAAGTCTACTACAAAGGTATGTAACTAGTAAAGAATTATAAATATTACATGTGAATAGCTAAACGTTATATGAATGGTATTCTTATATCTCATTTTGGATGTTGAATAGGTTAATCTTGGAATTTTGACGATAACACCTGGCAATGGAGGTGGCCATTGAAGTTTCACTGAGGTAATACATAGTATTTTTAATTTTAAAACAGAAAAATATATATTTTTAATTGAATAATGTTTAATGACTTGAAGGTTATAGATAGTTTGTAAGTATGCTTTGTACTTTTTAATCAATTTGATTTCAGGTTTCTATGTGCTTCATAGTCTATGAATTTTATTTATTCATGTTGTTGACCTCCAAATATATATGCTAGTGGTGTCAATTAATTATCCACCTTCTATAGGCCTCTTTATTGTATTACCTCTTGGGACCTTCTATAAAATTGGCTACCAACTTAGCTAATCTAAGTGATGTTGATTCATCCATCCTCTAACTCCCAAGCTGGTGTAGAATACACAATTAAAATCACTTTGAGTTTTCCTACACCATATGCTAAGATTTTGTAGCAAGAGTTAGAGAAGCGATGTTGACAACATATCGTTTAACCCATGAGAGTAACAACAACAATATTTATGAATACACAATGAATAATCCTCAATAATAGGTTGTTGATACACCTCCTAAAGAACCAAGATCACACACTTGAACTTAATGAAGTTAAATTTGAATGTGAGTCACAATTAAGTGACAAACGCTATATTGAGGTAATGGATATAGAGGAAATTAGTTCACTTTTATAAGTATGAAAAATAGAAGAATCTTTCAAGATGTTGGAAGCAAAAATAAAATCCTATCTTTTTCTAAACGTTAAAATTTTCAATCTTCTCAAATATAAATAATCCTCCTCTCATATTTATTTGAGTGACTTCCCATTAGTAGTTATTCATCCACACCCTAAATATAATGTCAAGGTCATCAATACATGTTGTGGGAGTATGATCTATAATATTTTTTCATGTAGACAATATCCCTTTATCTTGATGATCTTATGGTTAGCTTAGCCAAAAAATCATGAAGTGCAATAAAGTTAATTATGGTTACACAAATTTTGTACAATTTAGTCTCCTAGAAAGGAATAGATTGATATTTTTGATAGTTATTGATTTGATATTGAAGAAGATTTTGCATAATGCTACCAAAATAACGAATATCCCATAGCTCTAAAATAATAAAGATCCTATCACTCCTCCATCAACTCCTAGGAAAAATTGACATCCTATCCATTGGAACCAACCACCTTTATCCATTTTGGTTCCTAGAAAATGAGTAATTTGAAAATCCCCATAATTCCTAGCTACCTTACAATATATTTGTGTGTTTCTTCTTAAGTAATAACTATATCATCACAAATAGTATGTGAAAGATCATGAAATATCAATTTAGAGTATTTACCCTTCACAAATAATTATTCCTCAAACACATTTGTATTTATTCAAACCAAGGACTCCAAGGCATCAAATATAACCTTCTTGATAAGAATAATAAGGATGTTACACCTATGAACACTAGGCTAAACTCTCCTAACATCAAATGATTACATATCATTGTTCCACGAAGGAAATTATAATTAAAAAACCTTTCATTGAACCTATCAACCCCATAAACAATATTTCTAACATCCCCATCTTAAATCTCTTTCTTAATCCCATCACCCCTATCACCAATCTTTCATTGAACCCATGACTAACCTTAATAATCTATCTCCTAAATTCATCACCCTAGATCAACAAAATCACACACCATTTTACATCCTCCATAATGATAATTATATCATCACCTTCATGGGACTTCAAGATAATTTATCCCTCAAGGATCATAAAAAAAGATTTGAAATATAATTGGATGCGCTAACATATCCCAAGGAGTCCTAAATTGCTCATAAATTTTAAGTTGTGATATCGAAATGGTGTTCATATGAAAATATATTAGGTTCAAAATGGCATTTCTTTTTCTCTAGTAAACATCATCATATACAAAACCAAATCACATTCTCAAGTAAGTATTCACTATGAAATTGTAAAATATAAACTCTAATCTATCCATGATACAATAAATCCTAATAAATCCCCTTGTTATGTCATATTCACTATAGTTATGGGATTCATAAATAGACTAAAACTAACACAATAGTCCAATAACCACCTATTAAACTATGGAGCAATATATAGTTCAATAAGTACTCAAAATTTTGTTGACTATGTCATACATTATAAGTAATTACCTACATCACTCTTCTAGTTTTGGTAATTGAATAATGTTTTTTTAATTTTTAGATGATGCAATTATACACTCCTCTTGATATTGATAGGACAATGGAGCATGGTGTTGTTGTAGCAGTAGTGAGCTTGATGCCTTTGACCAAGGTATGAGGTAGATTAGTAAATTTCAAATTACATTCGTGTTTTAGCTGTCTATTATTGAAAAATTAAATGATTATTCATTTTTAGTTTAATTTCTATATGGATGGTTTCTACAAGGCTTTACAATGCCACAACATGAGTGTTTCATTGGTGTGAATGAGGAGATAGATCATTTGGTTGTGGTAAGTGATTATTTTGTTAAATATTTAATTTTATATAATGTAATTTCTATATATTAATGTATATAATTTTTCTTGTAATAGGTGCGGCTCCATGAAGAATTAGCAGGAGGTCTAGTGAATGAATTTGAAGTAGACTTCCATCATATGCATCTCCATCCCCCAATGATCAAAGATCACTCATGATTTATCTCCTTCACCTGGAGGGAAATGATTATTTATTAGGGTTCTTTGTTGTATGCATGTATGGATTTTTTGAACATATAATTTGTATTGTATATACGTGACATTGTATGCCCATATGGCATTCTTGTAAGCCTATATGGATTTTTTGTATATATGTGATACTTATATCAACATATATTGTTGTATGCCTATATTGCTATTTGGTTAATGCATATATCTTTTTTTGATGGTGTCCATATTTGCATTATAAATGATTATTTAAATAAATGAATAATTATTTGATGTAAATGTAAATGATTAAAATTTTATTCCAATCCGTTCTTACAAAAATGTTCATATATTATTTCCTTACAATAAATGAAGTGTTTCAAAACACGCTAAGATGTTTATCTCTCAAGCATGTAAAGAAAACACAAGGAAAACGAGCTAAGTAAGGATTATATTTTTAGATTTCAAGTTTTTGATAATAATATATTGCCTCCATTGTACAATGACAAGCTTCAATGGATATTTATAGATGGTTTACTTCAAATATTTAAAATCCAAGTGTATTCCATGCTTCATAACTTATTTTTAAATTTATGTATTCTTGTTTGTAAGCATTATCACACTTTATTGAATAATATGCTTTTTTATCCATTCATTCCTAATATTTTGTTGTATTGATAAAATGAAGACAATGAGGATGTGAAGATTTTTATCATGATGTACCTTTACCTTTTTAAGTTTCCCATTGGTATTTTATGTTTGGCCTTTTTTATTACCTTTTTTATGGTGATATTCACATTCATTTCACCTATATTTGTTGGTTAATTATTATCTTTCTTACACCACTATGTGTTTGTGGTCATGGATGCCATATTTTTGGCATATAGTTATAAAATCAAGTTTTATTCAAGACAAAGTACAAAAAATTTACACTATGTTTCCAATAATTTGATTGAAGTATGTTCAAGTATCCATCCTATAGTTGATTGGTCACTACTTCAAATTTATATAGGTATTCTTCATACCCACACTTTCCTTCATCTCAAAAAAATGTATTCCTATATTGACCAAAATGTTTGTGACTATATTGAGTTCAATCAATGGAGGAGACTAGTTCTTTGGTGTAGATCATTCAATCAGAAGAGTATAAAGACACCTATGTTGACCAAAAATCATAAAGTGGACTTATTTTTTAGCCACCCCGATGTGTTGGTATTATCAGTTTACCCCCATGAGATGAAGAATGCAAACAATGCCTCTCGACAACTTTTTACTAAACACAACTAACACTTTTTAGAATATCTGAAACATCGTCGCAATAGTGGAACAACTTGGATATATGAAAAATTAAGAGAGGTTATTGTAGAGAGACCCTATGTGACCTTATACCTTTAGATAGAATGTTTCTAAATGCCATAGTTTCAAAGTAATAGCTCTTCAAAGTTTTCCTTTTTTGGCACTTAGGGCTCTTAAGAGAAAGCGCTCGTATAATGTAGCCTAGAACGATTTGGCACGCTGGGGTGCAAAATAGGACCTTTCCTACCATAAAACCACCCACCCTATTGTGTTGGAACTATTAGTTTAGCCGCATGATGAAAAAACCAAAATAGGCTATCTTGCAGCTTTCTTTTGAATGCAACTATCAGCTTTTTCATCAACTAAAAACTTGTCATCGCTAGCGAATGGATTGGAGATATGAAAAAATGAAAGAGGTTATTGTAGAGGGATCCTACATGATCCTAAAAATTTAGATAAAATGGTTGTAGGTGCCATGATTTTTGAGAAAGATCTCATCAAAGTTTGCTTCTTTTTCGCACTTTGGTCTCTTAAGAGAAACTGTCGATGCAATGTAGCCTGGAATGTTCCAGCATGTTGGGGTGTGAAACACAACCTTTCCGAGTGTAAAAATACCCATTCATACATGTTGGAATTCTTGGTTTGGTCACACGATGAACATACAAAAATTACACTACCTTGCAACTTTACATTGCATACATCTAATGATTTTTCCATCAACAAAAAACTTGTCACAATGGGAAAATGGATTTGAGATATAAAAAACTAAGAGAGGTTATTGTAGAGGGTCCCTACATGATCCTATAACTTTAGATGAAATGGTTATAAGTGCCATGGTTTCTGAGAAAGAGCTCATCAAAGTTTTTTGCTTTTTTGCACTTTGGTCTCTTAAGAGAAATTGTCGGTGCAATGTAGCCTAGAACAATCTAGCATGTTGGAGTGCGAAATAGGACCTTTCCTAGCATAAAAATACCCATTAAAACATGTTGGAATGTGTGGTTTTTTCACATGATGAATAGAACAAAAATTATGCCACCTTGCAACTTTCTTTTCAATGCATTTGATGTTTTTTTCATCAACTAAAAAATTGTCACCACAAGCAAATGGATTGGAGATATGAAAAAAAAGGAGAGGTTATTGTAGAGGGCCCCTACACAATCCTGTAACTTAAGATAGAATGGTTGTAAGTCCCATGATTTCCAAGAAAGAGCTTGTCAAAGTTTTCTATTTTTTTGCACTTTGGTCTCTTAAGAGAAATTGTCGGTGTAATGTAGCCTGGAACGTTCCGACATGTTGGGGTGTGAAAAATGACCTTTCCTAGCATAAAACTACCCATCTAGACGTGTTGGAACTTTCAATTTGGTCACAGGATGAGCAAAACAAAAATTACACCACCTTGCAACTTTCTCTTCAATGCATTTGACGCTTTTCCATCAACTAAAAAATTGTCACTATGAGTAAATGGATTGGAGATATGAAAAATTTAGAGAGGTTAATTTAGAGGGGTACTACATGATCCTATACCTTTAGAAAAAATGGTTGTAAGTGCCATGGTTTTTGAGAAAGAGCTTGTCAAAGTTTGCTGTATTTTTCGCACTTTGGTTTCTTAAGAGAAATCACTGGTGCATTGTAGCCTGGAACATTCTAAAATGTTGGGGTAAAAAACATGACCTTTCCTAGCATAAACCTACCCATAAAGATGTGTTGGAACTATCTGCTTTGTTGCATGATGAACATAATGAAAATTGTGCCACCTTGCAGCTTTCTCTTCAATGCATTTGACGCTTTTTCCATCAACTAAAAACTTGTCACCAAGGGAAAATGGATTGGAGATATGAAAATTTGAGAAAGGTTACTATAGAGGGTCCCTATGTAATCTTGTACCTTTAAATGAAATGGTTGTAAGTGCCATATATTTTGAGAAAGAGATTGTCAAAGCTTTTTCTTTTTCGCACTTTGCTCTCTTAAGAGAAATCCCTGACACAAAGTAGCTTGGAACTTTCTGACATGATGGGGTTCCAAACAAGACCTTTCTTAGTGTAAACATACCCATTCATATGTGTTGGAACTATCAGTTAGGTCGCATGATGAATAGAAAAAAAATTATGCCACCTTGCAACTTTACACTGGATGCATCTTACGCTTTTTTCATCAACTGAAAACATGTCACCACGGTTAAATGGATTGGAGATATGAAAAAATGAGAGAGGTTATTATAAAGGGGCCCTACATGATCCTGCAACTTCATAAAAAATGGTTGTAAGTGCCACACTTTTCAAGAAAATGCTCATCAATTTTTTCTACTTTTTTGCACTTTGGTCTCTTAAGAGAAATCGTCGATGCAATGTAGCTTGGAACATTTCGGCATGTTGGGGTGTAAAAAATGACCTTTCCTACTATAAAAATACCCATTCAAGTGTGTTGGAATTGTTGGTTTGGTTGCACAAATAATAGAACTAAAATTATGCCACCTTGCAACTTTACACTACATGCATCTAACACTTTTTCCATCAATTGAAAACTTGTCACCATAGGAAAATGGATTGGAGATATGAAAAAATAAGAGATTTTATTGTAGAGGGTCCCTACATGATTCTATACCTTAGGAAAATTGCGTCATGGTTTCCAAAAAAGAGCTCGTCAAATTTTGTTGCTTTTTTGCACTTTGGTCTCTTAAGAGAAATCATTGGTGCAATGTATCCTAGAACATTTTGGCATGTTGGGGTGAAAAATAGGACCTTGCCTAGTGTAAACATACCCATTTGGATGTGTTTGAACTATCGATTTGGTCACCCAATGAACAAAATGAAAATTACACTACCTTGCAACTTTACACTGCATGCATTTGATGCTTTTTCCATCAACTGGAAACTCATCACCATGGGAAAATAGATCTCGTAAGGATAGTCAAGTGAAATATATCATGTAGAAAATAATTTTACCCTATACCCTCAACCCTATAGTTAAGCCCTATTCCCTCAACCCTCAACCATATACCTTAAACCCTAAAGCCTACACCCTCAACCCTCATCCCTATACCCTATACCCTAACCATTATACCCTAAACCCAAAATATTGTCCCTCAACCCTATACTTAAACCCTAAACCATACACTCTCAACCCTTCACCCTATGCCTTATACCCTCAATCCATACCCTATATCCTAAACCCTAATCCCTATACCTTAGACACTTAATCTTATACACTCAACAGGTTGAACATTATCCCTCAACTATAAACCCTCAACCCTCTATCCTATACCCTATATCTTCAACCTTATACCCTAAACCCTAAACATTATCTCTCAACACTATACTTAAACTGTAAACCATACACTCTCAACCCTTCACCCTATGTCTTATACCTTCAACCCATCAACCTTATACCATATACCCAATATCATATACCATAATCCTTATACCCTACACACTTAATCTTTTACAGTCAATAGGTTGAACATTATCCCTCAACTGTAAACCCTCAACCCTCAACCCTATACCTTAAACCTTAAAATCTACACCCTTAACCCTCATCCGTATACCCTATACCCTCAACCTTATAGCCTAAACCTTGAACATTGACCCCAACTCTTAACTCTATGCCTTTCTTCCTCAACCCTTACCCTAAACCCTAAACCCAATATCCTAAACCCTAATCCCTATACCCTACACACTTAATCTTACACACTCAATGGAATGAACATTATCCCTTAATCATAAACCATCAAAACCCTCAACCCTATACCTTCAATGCTAAACCATACACCCTCAAATCTCATTCCTATAATGTATACCCCCACTCTTATACCCTAAGCCCATAATCCCACAACCCTCAACCCTATACCTTAAACCTTAAACTCTACACACTTAACCCTCTTCCCTATACCCTATACCCTCAACCTTATAGCCTAAACCTTGAACATTGACCCTCAACCCTTAACCCTATGCCTTTTTTCCTTAACCCTTACCCTAAACCATAAACCCATTATCCTAAACCCCAATCCCTATACCCTGCACACTTAATCTTATACACTCAATGGGATGAACATTATCCCTCAATTGTAAACCCTCAAAACCCTCAACCCTATACCTTGTACTTAAGCCCTAATACCTCAACCCTATACCCTATACCTTCAACCCTAAACCATACACCCTCAAATCTCATCCCTATAACTTATACCCTCACTCTTATACCCTAAACCTTCAACATTGTCCCTCAATCCTCAACCCTATACTTAAACCCTAAACCCTTAACCTTATGCCTTATAGCAAAAACCCATACCCTAAACTCCATATCCAATATCATATTTACCTTAATTTGTATACCCTATACACATAATATTATACACTCAACCCTGAACATCATCCCTCAATTGTAAACCCTAAACCCTCAACCCTCAACCCTATACCCTACAACCCTATACTTAAACCCTACACCCTCAACCCTCAACCCTATACCTTCACAATAAAACCTACACCCTTAACCCTCATCCCTATACCCTATACCCTATAGCTTATATGCTAAACCTTGAACATTGTCCCTCAACGCTATACTTAAAGGTCCTAAACCATAAACTCTCAACCCTTCACCCTATGCCTTATAACCTCAATCCCTATAACCTATACACTTAACCCTTTACCCTCTATCCTAAACACTATCTCTCAACCCTCAACCCTATACCTTAAACCCTAAACCCTACACCCTCAACCCTCATCCCTATACCCTCAGTTATACCCTAAACCTTGAACATTGTCCCTCAACCCTATACTTAAACCTTAAAACCTACATTCTCAACCCTTAACCCTATGCCTTATACCCTCAACCCTATATCCAATATCCTTAACCCTAATCCATGTATCCTATAAACTTAACCTTATACCCTCAACCTTGAACAGTATCCCTCAATCACAATCCCTCAACCCTCAACCCCACACTTAAATCCTAAATCCTACATTCAACCTTGTACCCTAATTTACCCTAAACTATAAACCCTCAACCTTATACCAAATATCCTAAACCCTAATCCCTATAGCCTAAACACTTAACCCTATACACTCAACCTTGAACACTATCCCTCAACCCTCAACCCTATACCTTAAACCCTAAACCCTACACCCTCAATCCTCATCCGTATACCCTAAAGCCTCAATGCAATAACCTTAACCCTATACTCTAGAGCTTCAAGTTGACCATTTTGGTGTATAAATTTGACACACTTTTTAAAACCACTTTGGAACCCCTCCTAATGGTGAATATCACTCTAAGGAAATGGATGCCACAATAAATAAATACAAACATACATACATTCTTACATATGTACATGCATACAACCATACATACAAACATACATATACATACATTCAAGAATTAAAAAAAAACATACATACATACATACACACAAGCATACGTTCATACATACATTCATATATATACATTCAAGAACACAAAAATATATACATACAATCATACATAAAATATATATATATATATATACAAATAAACATACATAAAACATACAATTATACAAACTTACACAAAAATGAATTAAAGCGAGGCATAACATGAGCACGTGTTATAACGTGCTTACGTTATGTCGAAGCTATGAAATAACATGCCCATGTTTTGTCTTACTTTGGGAATCCCCAAGCCTTTGGATTGGATTTGCTTTGTATTTCTAGCCCAAAGGCTTGGACTGCCTTTCCAATGCCTAAAAACGCGTTTTTGCATATTTTACAAAATTTCACATAATCTCGTTCATGTTAACCATCAAGTTTGCATGTGTTTCAAGGTTGAGTAAAACAAACACCTCCAGGTAATGTTAAGCTCTCTCTTAGCTATTTAACAATATAATTTTTTTCACATTTTGACTATGTTAAGGCTCTCATAGATTTAATTTCTTTTGTTGGTGTATCTGTTTTTTTGTCAAAAACCAATGTTTGGTGTTTTTTACTTTATTTGTTAATCATTCATTGAAATTTGAAATAAGTTACATTTTTATAAACTAGTCTCTATTCGACACATATTAAAAAAAAAAATTGATTAGTTTTCAAAAATTATAGGGTTCACACGGTCAAATTTCTATTTTTCAGGATGTGTCCACTTTGAAAATTAGTAAAAAATTAGATAATCATTAAAAAATTATCAAAAAAATTCAGGACTGCAATACATGCTATTAGATAATTTCTCACTAAAGCGATTTTAAAAATACTAAGAAAAAGTTAACCTTTTGACATACCCACAATAGACGCTATGTTATGTGTTTTTGAAAAAAACAAGACCAATTTGTGTGGGTAACATGTTTGAACCCCTTAATCTCTACCATTTTAAAAAAATAGTAGTTTAGAAAGTACATTTAGAGGTCTACAGTCTTTGTTTTTGTTACATCTTAAATTTTTGAGTGTAACTATCCTCAATTTTTTTTTGTTGTATCTTAAATTTTTGAGTGTATATATCCTCAATTTCTCATCCAAACTCAGTATTTCCTAATTTTAGAAAAAAAGTGGCCACTTAAGACCCCTTTTTGGTCCTTCATCTTTGTACACTTACCCTATATCAATTTGA
Organism: Sequoia sempervirens; assembly: GCA_007258455.2. Taxonomy (NCBI): domain Eukaryota; kingdom Viridiplantae; phylum Streptophyta; class Pinopsida; order Cupressales; family Cupressaceae; genus Sequoia; species Sequoia sempervirens. The sequence continues at coordinate 771,479,286 of VDFB02281492.1, read as the reverse complement.
TTAGCAATTTTATGCACTAATTGGTAATTGTGTATACCTAATTCATTATTTTCTTGGAAACTCTAATTATGAGTTGTGATTAGTGTGTGTGTTCAAGTACCTTGTTTTGTGTGAGTGTTGTTGGACTACCCAAATAGTTGTCTTCTAGTTCATATAGGTGGTCCTAAGGGTTCCACATGGTTGGTGGTGTCAAGCCACAATTGGTGACCCACAAACCCTTTGGAGAGGCTTAGGAGTGCATGCAAAAATACTCTCATCCTTTAGCACAATGGCATTTCATGTTTATGTAGTCTAATGAAAAACATATAATTTGGGACATCTGATTCCTCATTTGTAAGTTTTAATTATTCTTTTGAGAATTATATGAGTTATACTTTAATATTCCCACAAAGTGGTGAGATATCTATCTTTACTTTAGGCAAGTGTGGACATTGGTGTTGAACACACATTCCTTTTTTATTTATTTTCTCATGTTTAGGTATATGTGGTAGAAACATGATTTGAAAAAATATTTTCATTACTCTCATATAATGAACTTGAAAATTAGCATAGATGAATGTAGGATATATGTGTCACAATAATTGAATTGAGGTAATTTAAATAATGTAATCCAAATGGTCAAAAATTGTATCTTAGGGGTGGTCATATTCCTAGCTTCTTACCACTCTCGTTGCATGTGTGTACCCTAATATATATATTGGGATTTATGTAAAAAAAACTCTTATAAAATATATCTTTTGGTTTAGTAGCTTAGTCTAGATGAATCCCTATCTAAGATAGAGGCATATGATAGAAGCAAAATTTTAGGACTATATTATATATGAGTGGTAGTGTCCTCAAAGTGTGTTGAAGTCCTTGAGGTGCAATAGATTTTAGAAAGTGTAGTGGTGTCTAGAAGAGCACTATAGTTTAGGGCCTTTGGATAATGAGCATTTCCCGTACTTTTTAAAAAACAATTACTATAGATAAAATGTTCCTATAAGCCTTTTTTGCATGACCATTATATGTTAGTTCAGGTGGTCCTTTGGGAATTTTGAGAGATATTGATCTCCTCATTTTTGACCTTTGGTATGTATGTACCAAGGTCTTATTTGTCACATATATGATCTTATGGACTTATATTCTTAATGGTTAAGCCTCTCAAGGGTTCCAGTATGGTGCCATTTTATTATCCTATCCTTGGTTTGATGAGTGAAGATGTTAGAGTACTATGCTTGATCATCTGAGATAGATGAAAATCTACCACTTCATAGTGTCACCATAGTGGCCTTGGACCATGATTAAGTGATATATTCCACTTGTTCCACCATGCTTGGTGCGTTGGTTATGGGTGTCTTGTGTGTTTTTGTACTTATCATGACACCTTGTGTATGTGTGTACAATACAACATGTAAGTGTTTACACATCACACTTGCAAAAAAAAATTATTCATCTATTTTTCATTTGTTAATGTCTTGGGTGAAATCTTGAAGCATTACATGTATGACCAATCATGATGGTATGATAGTTTTAGGATAATTTTGGTTTCCATATTTATATATTGGATAGATGGTGGAGTTTGTCTCAGATGAAGGAAAAGTAAAGATACAATATAGTTAAACATGTTGGCTAGCTAAATAGCCAAAACATTTGGACTATGGTTAAAGAATTCAACTTTTAGATGCATATAAATATCAATATTTATTGGAATTAAGTTTGAGGATGACATGAAGGACATAATGATATGAAATAAGTCATAATGAATAATTTTAGAGTTAATAGATAGGAAAGTCTAGTTAGGCACATTATAAATGTGGAAGGCATTGCCAAGCTAAGTGAAATATGAAGAATAACACTAATTGACAACTTGGGAAGAAAATTATCAAAAAATTAGGGCTTAATTTAAGTTGATGAAGAATGGATTTGCACTTATTTTCCAATATAAGTTCTTTTGTCCTTCTAATGATGTTCCTATATATTTTTTGCACATGTTTAGAATTGTTTGGATCTTTTTTTAGCATTAAATTGGTTAGCCTATGAATTCTTATAATTGGACTCAAACTATGAGGGCAATGTTGGACACTAGGCTTATGAGTCAAATGGATGGAATGGGAAAAGGCATGTGAGGTTGACAAAAAAATAGTATGGGTGAAGCTAGCATGCTTAATCATGGTATGGATATATAATATGTTGAGAAGAGTCTAGACCATATTATTTATCAAATAAGTGGTCAAAATGTAAATAGTTAGTTTATTGGGATTTAATGATGTTAGGAACAAAAAGGGAAACAAACTGATAACCTAAAGAATAAGACAAAATGGTCAAGAAGAGGGGGCAAGGATGAAACCTAAAGATTTATAATCTCCAATAGAAGACGCCTATTAGCAATATGATGTAATCTACAATTGAAGAACAACCAATTAAAATAAAGCACAAAAAGCTACTAAAGCATGAAAATTGCCTAGTGTGATTGAAGATCACTAAGCATCCCCAAACTAATCAAGTGCTTCTCATATGAAGAAAATTTCCTATCTAAAGAATTATTGTGAAGGCCTTCACTTTAGATAGTTGCTAATTGGGTCATCATAGGATTGGAGTAGATGTCATAACCAGTTCAAACATTGAAATCACTAATCAAAAGGATATGACTAAGCTTAGAGATGAAATGCTTATTATTTCTATTTATAGGTTTGTAAAAGGAAAACCACACATATTTAAAATAGTGTATGCGGACAAGGATGAGGAAAGTAACAATCACCAAAAACAAAGTCTCTAATAAGAAACTCTTTTCAACAACATTCATAAGAATCTAGAATGCACACCCTTACACTTTAGCCTAATGAAGGAGGACAAATGGTCTCTATACATGCATGTAATTCCACCAAATCTCTCTAGAGTAAAAAATATGTGCCAACCTATAAATTGATATCGAAAAAAAGCTTAAGTAAATAGAAAATGATTTTCATCAATCTCATAAATATTTATGAAGAAAGTCATATTTAAATTATAAAAAAAAGGTTAAAAATCTATGAGAAAAGAAAATGTTAAAATCTCAAAGGCCTAAACTTAATTTAAGATAGCTTTACGTCAAGACAAATTGCATCAATCTCATAAATATCTATGAAAAAAGTCATATTAAAATAATAATAAAAAAAGTTAAAAATCTATGAAAAAAGAAAATGTTAAAATCTCAAAGGCCTAAACTTAATTTAAGATAGATTCATGTCAAAACAATATATATATATATATAATTTAAGTTAAATTTGTGAGAGTTCTAAGACAAGTCTAGACATAATAGTAAACACTTCTCGATTTAACTGTGTATGCTATTTTGAATCGACGTTTTAAACCACACCCAGTAATTCATCATCAAGAAGAAGATAACGAAGAATATGATTACAAAAATGACCTTTAGATTTCTATGAAGTAGAATAAAAATAAGGCATAAATGAAATCTTGGCATTTTGTGAATAGTAGATTTCTTTTAAGTACGATAAAAATAAAGCATAAACTTAAGCGTTCCAGGGTAAAGTGTGGAAAATACTAGAGCTATGAGAGTGACAAAAAATGTATTATTGAGTTGGAAACAAAGAAATTATTGACAGTAACATTTTGTCAATACAGTGGGGGCATTACGCGTGGGAGACTTTTAGAATATAAAAGGACTGTGTAAGATAGATGCGACAAACAGACGTGCTCAACTTTCTCAGAGTGTGTGGATTTATCATTAGTTTGCAGTTTGATCAAGATTGAGAATATTTCATGGACAAATCGATATGATCAAAGTGTGGAATTATTTTTAGTAGCAGTTTGATCAAGACAGAATATTTTACAGATTTCACTGCGATCAACTGTTATATTTTATGGATTCGCTTGATTTTAACAGGAGAATCAATTTATCAGACAGCCTGTTGCACTGTTACAGTCTTCCCCTGCAGTATATAAGATCGTTGTCACGGTCCTGCACTGAAATATACAGCCAGCCAGAAATCATCATAAATGTTCAGAAAACAGGGATGAGCTATGCAAATATTGATTTGATTCATTCTTACAATTAATGTGATCCAAAGCATCTTGTTTGTCCTGTATATATGTATTAAGCGGTAGAGGAACGTGTCCATGGCCAAAGGCTCTGACATGATCTTTGAGAGAGCGTTTGTGCTTGAAATCTGATCCACAGCTGCAATACCAAAGCTTGCCGCAGTTCTTTTCATGAGTACGCCAGTCACCTCTGACAGCAAATGCTTTGCTGCATTTGGCACACACGAAGCGTTTGGTGCCGTGTTTGCGCTTGTAGTGTGTCTGCAATGTGCGGAAGTCCTTCAGTGGCTTTGCATTTGGATGGCGAATGTTGTTCTTGCATCCTTCTGCGCAGCAATAGCACGGAAGCCTCAGCATTGCACCACGCTCTGTTCGCCGCAGCGATTCAGGGCCTTTCCTGTACTGCGATCCATGCCCCCACAAATGCATCTGTAAATTTAATAGCGATAAAGTTTTCACAGTCCATGAGATTTAATTGACAAGTTTATGGAAAAAAACTGTGAATTTTGTAATAAATTTCGAAATACAGTATGATCTATTGTTAAGATGAGAGAAATAAATGATATAATTCCAAAAATCAAACTCACGGTTTTAAATATAATCGAATCAATTTTATTTTAAAATTGTGTGGAAGAGTGGTGCTCTGTTTAGCTTTCAGTCTATTAAACTTTCAGGCTGTTGAAGCTAGATCTATTTAAACTTTCAAGCTATTGTGCATCTATATTTTTTGTTTCCTCAAATTTCAATCACTCTTCAAGTACTGAAATCTGAGGCACAATATAACCAGTATGTTGATTCAGCACAACTATAAAATGTCCTTTGGAGGTTTAGGAGGTTTAACTATCTTATCATTTATAGATCTATAACCTAAGGCCAAACCAGGTTTATGTTTAGTACTGTGAAGTCTTTTTTGTCATGCCTTCTGGAATAGAGATTTGAGCTTGTCTGGGGAAGAACAAAGAACTGGAAATTAAACACAGGACCATTTTAATTGTAAATACAAGTCCAGAGCAAAAGGATTGATACTGATTATCCAGAAACACAGAGATGAGATCTATCTGGGAAAACTGACATTTTTAACTGAAAGTGAGCTTAATCATCCATCATTAATGTTTTCTTTGTGCTAAAATTAAATGTTAAATTGTTGTAAATTTAGTGTGCTACTTGTAAACCCAGATTGTGAATGCATCTGTGTGTCTGTAACTATATATTATGTAGACTACAGTCACATTGCAGCATATTAAATTCCTTTATATAGAAATTATTCATACCTGGTGAAAGCATCTGTGTGTCTGTACCTATATATTATGTAGCCTACAGTCACACTGCAGCATATTAAATTCCTTTATATAGAAATTATTCATACCTGGTGAATGTATTTGTGTGTCTGTAACTATATATTATGTAGCCTATAGTCACACTGCAGCAAATTAAATTCCTTTATATAGAAATTATTCATACCTGCATGTTGTTATGGCGATTGAAGGTCTTGGTACAGACTGGACAAAAGAACTGTGTGGGTCCGGTTAGAATTTCTGATTCTGTAGGTATCCAGTATTTCTGGTCGCCACCTTCTGACAATGGTGATCTGGATCTACACTCTTTCTGTAACTCATGGGCACTCTTAAGTTCAGGCTTCTCAGAGAATGAACTGTTAGGAGGACCTATATGCAGAGCCACAGTCACATTTTGTTTTAATTCCTCTGGATCTGCTCTCACTATCTCTTCTTTTGCTTCTTCTCTAGGAGAGATTACACTAGAAAACAATGGCAGAGCCTCTCTCAAAGGTGGTGAGTCAGGCTGCTGTGGCAGCTGATGGAAGAATAAAGTATTACTAGGCTGATTAGCAACATTCATGAGATAATTTTTTTCTCTGTCTATGTTCATAGGGACATTTGCTAGTCGCAGAAATGAATCCATGCATAGAAATGTTATTCCTGAAGATGATGATGACTTGATTCTGGGTGCCATGAAATGGGGTACTGTGCTTCTGCTCCAAAGCTCCCATTGTGTTCATTATGGCTATATCTCTTGCTATTCATTTTCTTCTTCTGATTATCCCCTCCCTCTATACTCATGTGAATGACCATCTTCACATCTGATTCCAAATCTTAAGTATGCTACTGATTTTTCTCCTCATGTCCAACAATACAGGGACAGAAAGCATTAATAATGAGCAGTAATTTGTCAAACAAAACTAAAACCCCGAGACAATCAAGAAACCTTCAAATCTTTTGTTGGTTTATTATAGATAAGGACACCATACAGAGCCAAGGCAGTTACTTCAAGAGTGTGAAAAGTGAACAAGGGTCTTCTAATCAGGGAAAAAGTGGGCAGGTGCTGAGTTACCAAGAATTATGAACGAATGATTCCGGCAGAACTTTGTAGACAAAAACAATGTCATGTCATTGAGTCATTGGGTAGAGTAGAATGCGGACGGGGAATACTTTTATATTTGTAATAATGATACTTCCCCTTTGGTTGTAAAATGGTGATTTAAGCAGTTCTTCAAAACCCAAGGATTCAATATTTTCATTATTAAGATGGGTAAATTTATCTGTTTTGGTTGAATAACTTACAAGTTTATGCTTTCTTTGATAATAAATGACGGGAGTATATAGTTGTATGGATAAAAACACATCATCTATCAAAACATCTTTTCAAAATTTAACTGACAAAATTAATTTATACTAGCACTTGCACCTCAATGAGGTGCAATACTTACATCAATAGGCTGATTAGATTACAAACTGTCTTTTTGCCGTAAATGAGGTAAATGACCACAGACTGATTTTGTTTTGCCGTTAAGTTCTCCCCACCGGCGTCAGATTGGAGAAGATCCCGGTGGGGTTCCTCGCGTAATAGTCTATCGGCTAATTATTTAAATAATAAAGTATTCATTAAATAGAAGTATTAGTTGAAATATGTAATAGTGAATGTGAAATTAATGGAGGAGAGAATATTGTATAGTTCTCTTATTAATGTTGTTTTTGTAATTTATTGATGAACAATGATAGAAGTATATTTAGTACTAAAATTTTGTGACCTTAGATAAAATTGTATTCTATGATTTTGAGCAATTTTCTATGATCTTGTCTTTCAATTATAATCTTGTCTTATGTGAATCTACAAAACCTGAAATTGAATTTGCTTTCCTTGACATCTATATGTATAATATAGTGTTAAAGAAGGTCTTTGCGATCTATTGTGCAGGAGTTGAAGTTTTGCACTTCCTTACACCTTGGTTAAACCCTTGTTGCTGTTGTTCACATGATCAAAAGCATACTGATATAGTATGCCTAAGATGAAGGTTGATGCTGTATTTGTTTTTCAAAATGTAGATTCAACAAGCCTCTAATTAGTGATGGTTATGGTGCTATTCCTTTGATTTCAGTTTTTCAATATACATTCTTTCTAATGATTACACATTTTTTACAATATACTTTCTTTTTACTAATGACACCAATGACCTAAGACTTGTTTTTAAATATGAGAACTTAGAGTCTCTTAATTTGAACACTTTGGTATACAAGTCAATGGACAATAGTTAAATTTTGTGATGAAGTCAATGTGAAATGGTCAGAAAATGATGTTGAGTTTAGATAGATAAGATAACATCAATGTCTAAATAAATGATATGTAGAATATGTGTCAAAATGGTAGCTACAATGAATAAATAGAGAAATATTTATCTATTTGTATTAGTTTACGCATATAAATAGCTCAAAATGAATGCATGTATAATATATCTCAAAACAAAAGTAAAATAAGCACGTTTTATTTGAATGGAGGTCATATCTGTCAATATACATGTAAAAGTGTCTACTTTGAACTAAGAGGATCATTTCATAAAAACTACAAACATATTTTCTTGATTCGCTTGAAATTACTCTTCTACAATCATATACATAATCAATCGACCTCATAACTTCTCAATTTCAACTCAAATAACATCAGCTCCTCTACTTTCCACATACATATCAATATAAACAACCTTCAACCAAATTTAATTTTGACTGACATTAAAATTAAAACATACTGACTAATTAAACTTTATCTTTTTTTCCAACTCTAAAAGAGGTTCTGTCTACTAGAACACATGTATTTTTACACCAAAGATGTATAATTCTTTTTTTTTTTTTTTAATCTATGACGTATATTTTGAAATCTTATAGACAGGCTATTGTTCGTACCAAATGCATTTTGTTCATGGTTGATTGTCCCGAGAGTGAAGCATCTCCTGCGTATCTGTGACATCACTGTTTGTATTTTGTTTGGGAAAAGCCAAAAGCTTCTGTAGTTTTCCTGTGGTGCATGTGTTTTAAGGCCACTCAGGTGCAGAAGTAAAGACCATTGGAGTCTCGTTTTCCTTCCGTAGCAGCAGATACAACTTTAAAGTTTTGAATGACTGGAACGCATTGCTTCTTATCCACGACACTCTTTTTGTTTTATTAACTTAAAGTTGTTCCGCCACCCCATTTGGTAAACAGTTGTTTTATGTCGACCACCATGAATAAAAACAAACCAGCGTGTTACTAAGCACTCACGGATATAACACCTTGCCAGAAATTTCTTAATCAACAACAGACATATAAATAACTTCATCTCATTCCATTTGTTAGATCAACATTGAATCCCACTTCATATATCTTTTGGAGAAAAAGATCTTCGTACAAACCAAAAAGATAAAAACAATTCTGTGTACCGTGGCCTGCCACAAAGAAATGAAGCTAAGCTCGCCAAACATGAATCCACTCTACAGTGTTTAAAACAAAATTTATATAAAAGGCTTTGATTAAAGATATTTTTCATATTTTTATTTAAAGTTAAAATTATAAGCATGTCCATCATTAAGTTTTATTCATCTATTTAGGGTACATATAGTATATTTATTACTTTATGTCTCAAGTCATAAGATTAAGGCATGTCATAATCTTATGCTATCCTATGTCTTACTTTGGGCTATATAATCAAGGGTTCCCTTTGTTATCTTAATTCATTGTGTGATCAATTGTTATCTATCATTTGCATTATTTGATAGAATATAACTAGCAATCGCACCTTGGTGTGCAATGGGTACACCAAAGAGGTGTGGAAGGTCAATTAGGGAAAAATGTGGTTTATTTTTTGCATAAATTTATGTAGTACATGAGGTCAATTTGTAGGTCATTTTGAAAATGATATTATTTATATATTATTATTATTATATTTTTTTTGATTCGTAATACGCAACTGTGGTTACATGATTTATATTAATTTCCAAAAAGATTTACATAGCATCAAAGCCCACAGTCAAAGGGCATAGAAGTTATGCATGAAATACAACCCAAACCCATAAAACATAGTTACCGCCTAACCTCACAACCCAAAACATGATTTTTAGCATAACAAAACAAAATACCTCCCAACCTAGTATCATTCGGCCTCATCATAGAATTTTCCTTCCTCCACCATTGCAACAAAATCCCTTTCCCATTGAATCCCATTGATATCTATCAATTCAAAGTGACGACTTAGGAAGTCAAAACCCACCCGGGCCCAACGTCCGTGACGAGTGAGGTTGTGTGCATCCACATTCATAATGAATGGCTGGCGTACCATATTCACACCCTGATAAAGAATTCGCCCGATATCATCCGGCCACGGGATGCCAACTCCGAGTCCTTTGATGTAGGAGTATCCAACAGTGTAGGGCAATCTTGCATCACCCAAAAAAATATTTTCTTTATTTTCTTTAGTTGTTATGAGTCCCATGATGGCACTTAGGGGGTATAAGATTGTCAGGCCTAAACGGGCTAGTATGGACGTGAAAATTTACCCCAAGGAGCAAAGCTGAAAAACATTTTCAGTCGCGAAAGAATCACCTCAATACCCTGCACGGTTTGGGAGAAATTAAATTTTTTGTCCTGAGAAATTTCTCTAATGCAACTTCAAATTTAGATATAAAACTTTAGAGGCCCCGAAATAGCTCAAAAAAGTGGCCGAATTGACCTATGGTGGCTTCACATGTTGTAGAGCTCATTGAGAACTTTCCAACAATATGCAATAATAGCAAATCAGATGGATCAAAAGTTATGGCCCTGCGAAGTTGGTCCTCTATGTGAGATGGTGTTAGAAATCAAATAGAATAGACAAAGTGACAACCAACACTTCTAAACTATTAACTTAATCCAAACAAGAGAATACAATCATATGAAAGGAGCAAAATGAAAACAATGAAATAAAGCACTCCCCATTGAACTTGAATCACTTCTCTTGCTCTCCTTCTTGTTATGCAACTTTGCCCTCAGATTTGTTGAAACACTTGTGCAAAACGTGCAAATGGTAGCAAGAAAGTTGGAGACAATTAGTTGTTAAGCTGAAAATGGAGAAGGAAGGTTGCTTTTATAGACAACCTTTTGAATGGATGGCTGAGATTAATCCTCTAGAAGGATTCCAAGATCAATGGTCCAAAATTGATGCACCAAGAATATGCTATTCTTGGAGGAATCATGACAGACATGCATGCAGGGACATGCAGACTATGACAGACATGCAGGCTATTGTAGGAACATGCAGACTATGACATGAAATAATGACAGGGTATCTTTGACCAGGGGGAGGTGCATAAATAATTTATTTTAAATTATTTATTCAAAATGGAGGAAAATGACAAGTGGCAAATAAATAATTTATCCAAATTATTTATTTAGAGAAAATGACAAAAGGAGCATTTAATTAAATTAATCAATTTAATTAAATGGGGAGGTGGAAATTAGACATGGATAATTAATTTGAATTATTTATCCAAAAGAGAGGAATGAAACACAATTAAATAATTTTGACAATTATTTAATTATAGAAGAATAAAAGGTCAAATAATGATTATTATTATTATCTAACTATAGATGAAAGATAAATAATTAAATTAAAAAAATGATTTATTTAATTATTGAAGAAAGGGATATATTAGTGACGCAATTAAATAATTTTAATTGATCAGGATAGAATAAAGATGAGAAGGTGAATTAATTAAATAATTAAAAATTATTTAATTAATAGAGGAATGCGGTCAAACCTAATTGAATAATTAAAGTTATTCAATTATCAAAGGACAACGACAAAAAAAAATGATGCTTGTGGACTTAGGACATTTTTCAGTGTCTACATTTTTCCCCTCTTTGAGAAAATGCAGCTTGTCACGTTGTTTCAAAGAAAAAGAGTGATCAACTGATACATGCCCCAAAGATATCTTGGTAAGGATTATGATAAGAATGATATGCCCCCTCGAGAGATTGATCGAATAGATTGTAAGAAGATTAATCTCTCGATAGATATCTAGAAAGTGATTAGATACCTGATATTGCGCAAGTGATAAAGTGGTGATCTACATTTTGATGAAAATGCAAAGTTGATGGGTGTAACTAAACAATTGATGGAAATGATCAGTATAGCCAGGGTGATGAGCTGATGAAGCTGATTGAGCTAATTAAACTGATTGAGAATTATGCTTACGCAAGACAAGGTACTGCAATGATGGATTGACTGATTGATTAAGGGGACATGAAATTTCAAGAAGCAGGTTGATTGATTTGAGATTTGATTCAAGAGACATATATCAGTGATTTAAGCAATTGATTGATTTCTCTGCGACAAGAAAGATGAAAATGAAATACAAGATGGAAGAGAATGAAGGTGATGAAGCCTCTTGTACCTTTTAAGTGCTTTTATCATCATTGGGCTTATTATGTTACAAATTAGTATAAGCGTCTAGATAACATGAACATCTAGACGATCTGAGTACTGTTTGCGTTTTTATTTAGTAATGAAGTATAAGCATCTAGGTATAAGAACCTTAGATGACCTGAATACTTATTGCATGGAAGACACTATCAAACAAGGAATGCTCTCATCCACATTAGACTCATAGGTCCTCGATGGTTTTAGACAACCATGTCCTAAGACGAGTCATTCCGTGAATAAGAAACAATCCACAAATAGCAAACAAATGAGCATGCCCCATCCTTGCCTCTCTAGTCAAAGACATCCTGAAGAAGCTAAAATACATGTCACCAAAGATAAAACCATAAAATAGGAAAAGATCAACAAACAAATAGGAGTCCTGCTTCGATGTAAAACTGATTCTCGTTACAGTTTATGCGTTTGGTTGGATTTGTAAGATGGGTTGATATAGATGTTATAATGTTTGCTTGGTTGTCAACACTTGCGTGCTTTGATTTTGTTGAAATTCAAAGTTATATGGTGATCTGAAAGTGTCACTATTTTTTCGGATTTTTGATTTTTGATTTTTTTATTATTATTAATTTTTTATTTTATTTTATTTTATTTTATTTTTTTTGTTGGATTATTTCAGGACATTTTATGATTTTTTTTGGATTATTTCATGACACTTTATGATTTTTTTGGATTATTTCAGGACATTTTATGATTTTTTTGGATTTTTTCAGGACATTTTATGAGTTTTTTGGATTATTTCAAGACATTTTATGATTTTTTTTTTGGGGACATTTTTGATTTTTTGATTTTTAGGGACATTTTATGACTTTTTGGATTATTTGGGACATTTTATGATTTTATTTTTATTTTTTTTTTTTCCATTTTTGTATTTTTAGGGCTTTTTTCCATTTTTTTTTGTATTTTTTCAAGACTTTTTTCCTTTTTTTTTTGTATTTTTTCAAGACTTTGAAAAGATTGTACCCTCTGAAGCATTTAGGTATAAAACTTGTGAATGTGCATACTGTTGATGGGATCACTAAGCAATTCACCTTCTAGAGTAGATAACTAGTATGCCCCAGATCCATACACAGCAGTGATAACATATGGACCCAACTAGTTAGGCTCAAATTTACCCTTCTTTTCTCTATCTTGTTGAGTGCGAGGATTTTCGTGAAGAACAAGATCCCCAACCTCAAATATACGTGGTTTCACTTTCTAATTATAACTTTGACACATCCATTGCTGGTATGCTCTAAGATGATTGAAAGCAGTTTGTCTTCATTCATCCAGCAGTTCCAACTCCTGCAAACGGGAAACTCGGTATTCTTCATCACTGATTTGATTGCACAAAGAGATACACAAAGAGGGAAACTCGACCTCGATGGGCAAGATGGCTTCAGAGCCGTAGACAAGGGCATACGGGGTAGCACCTGTGGGAGTGCGGACACTCGTGCGATAAGCCCACAGTACAGGATTCAATTGAATATTCCAATCTCGACCAGCTTTATTGACTATCTTTTTAAGAATTTTGAGAATGGTTTTATTAGAAGCCTCAACCTGGTCATTACCTTGAGGATATTAAGGTGTGGAAAAATGATGTTGTATATGGAATTTCTCACAGAGTTCATGGACATCCTAATTTTTGAACGGACGACCATTATCTGTGATGATGGATAGAGGAATGCCATAACAACAAATGATGTAGTTTAGTAGGAAGGTGGCTATTTGTTTTCCAGTGATATGAGTGAGAGGAACAACTTCAATCCATTTCATGAAATAGTCGGTGGCAACGAGAATGAACTTATGACCACTGGATGAAGGTGGATGGATCTTGCCCATGAGATCGAGTCCCCATTGATAAAAGGGACATGGTGTAGCAAGAGACTGCAATTCTTGTGCAGAAGCATGTATTAAGTCTGCATGTTTTTGACACTGATTGCATTTTTTAACAAACTGATAAGCATCCTTTTCCATTGTAGGCCAATAATAACCCATACGTAAGAGTTTCTTGGCTAATGTAGGACCGCTAGAATGTGCCCCACATATACCTTCATGTACTCTTGTAAAGCATTTTTGACCTCATCATGCTCAAGACATCTTAGTAAAGTACCATCGAGACCTCGGCGATAAAGGGTATCAGCTAAGATCACATAGCGGGAGGCTTGATAGATAAATGTTTTATGGTATTTATTGGATAGGTTTGATGGAAAGGTGTTATCTCGAAGATAGGTATAAATATCCCCATACCATTGGGAATTAGGACCAACAATGAGACAAATCATTTCAGATTGTGGTATATTGTAAGCAAGTTCCAAAAGAGGTTCTTCCAGGAACTCACAGTAAGCGGAATTACTTGGAATTTCTATAAGTGAACCAATTGTTGCCATTGCATCAGCAGCTCTATTGTTATCTCGGGAAATCTGTTCAAAAGAGATTGATGTGAAATAGGCCTTGAAGTCATCCACCATTCTTTTGTAAGGCATCAATTTTTCATCTTTTGTTTTATAGTCATCATTAACTTGTCTAATCACTAGCTGAGAGTCACCAAGAATACACAACTCAAGGATCTTCCATTGTACAGCTATACGGAGCCTAGAAAGTAATGCCTCATATTCTGCAATATTGTTGGTACATGGAAACTGTATCTTGTAAGCTTTAGGTATACAATCCCCTTGTGGAGTGACAAAGAGAATTCCAGCGCCAGAACCACCTTGTGTGAAGGAGCCATCAAAATATAAATTCCATAGATGTGTAGATTCCATATTGAAGATTGATTCATCAGGAAACTCTGTAATAAGAGGATGATCATTTGTCACAGGAGCATCGGTGAGTTGATCTACGATAGCTTGTCCTTTGATTGCTTTTCTTTCTATGTACTCAATATCAAAATCACTAAGAATCATCACCCATTTAGCTAATAATCCTGTGAGTGTTGCTTTGTTCAAGAGGTACTTAAGAGGATCAATTTTTGCAATGAGCTTTGTCTGGTGTGTAAGCATGTAATGTCTCAACTTTTGGGATGCAAAAACTACAACAAGGCATGCTCTTTCAATAGGACTATAATTGAGTTCATATCCCACTAGGGTACGACTGATGTAATAGATTGCACGTTCCTTTCCTTCAGAGTCATGTTGTGCCAAAAGTGCCCCCAGTGCTATGGTGGTTGTGGATATATATAGAAGTGAAGGCTTGTCATCTGTAGGAGGTACTAATACTGGTGGTGTCATCAAATATTCTTTTATTTTCTGAAAATATTTTTCACACTTGTCGTCCCATCTAAATGAAACATTCTTGTGTAACAGATGCTGAAAGGGTTGACATTTATCTGCAAGTTGTGCTATAAAATGACGGATAGACTGAAGTTTTCCTTGTAATGATCTCAACTGTTTGATATTCTTAGGTAAAGGAATTTCAAGTATAGCCTTTATTTTTGTAGGATCAACTTCAATTCCTTTAGATGAGACAATGTATCCAAGGAGTTTTCCAGAGGTTACCCCAAAGGCACATTTCTTTGGATTCAATCGGACCTTGTATTGTTCTAATCTTGTGAAAATTTTATCCATGATCTCTAGATGTCTAACTTTGGTGTAGGATTTTCCCAACAAATCATCTACATAGTCTTCAAAATAGTTATGCATCATGTCATGGAAGATAGTGGTCATTGCATGTTGGTAGGTAGCTTCAGCATTCTTCAACCCAAAGGGCATGACATTCCAACAGAAAGTTCCCCAAGGACAAGTGAATGTTGTCTTAATTTGATCTTTAGGAGCAATTTTAATCTGATTGTAGCCTGAGAAACTGTCCATGAGGGATAACATTTCGTGCCCTACTGTCAAATCTACTATCATGTCAATGTTTGGAAGTGGGAAGTCATCCTTAGGACAAGCTTTGTTTAAATCTCTAAAATCTGTTCAAACTCGGATGCCCCCATCAGGTTTTGAAACTGGTACTAAATTTGAAATCGAATCAGCATAGTCAACAGGTCTAATAAAACCCACATCTAGCAACTTTTGTAATTCAACTTTTACCAATAGAGCAATGTGTGGGTGCATTTTTCTCAACTTTTGTTTAACAGCTTTTTCCCTCGGTGGCAAAGACAAGTGATGCATTACTGGATCTGGATCAAGTCCTGGCATATCTGCATAGGACCATGCAAAGTTAACTTGTCTTTCCTTGTAAAACTGTATATGCTCTATTCTCTCTTCAAGTGTTAATGATTCTGCTAAATGAATTATCTTTGGTTTTTCGTCTGTGCCCAGATTTGTTGGTACTGTCTTCTCCACTAGCATAGATGAATTTTCATGATATACTACTAAGGGAAGTGTTTCAAGCCTTCCATCCTCAAGTTCCTCATAAAGGTTTTCACCCTTGGATACGTCCTTTATTTTTACTTTTGTGGGGTCTAATAGCGCCACAGAGCAGTTTTCACTAGAAGACCTATTTATATTTTCAATAATTTTGCGACTGAAAGGTTTAGCACTGCCCCTAAAATAAGTTGCACTGTTGAGTTCTATGGTGAATCCTGCTTTATGATCCTCAAGAGGTGTGTCTTCTCATGCTCCTAGAAATTTTATGATTGCCTCATCATTTTCAAATACATCTAGTTGTGGTGGTCCCTTCTAATCAAAATCAATGAGTTCGGGGTGAACCAAGGGTAAAGAATCATGATTCGAGTCACAATTTTGAATGGATTCAAGGGTACAAATATTGTAATCAGGTTAAGGGGTAGGGACACTATCGTAGTCATAAATGTCAATGAAGTCATCGATGGAACTTTCCTCATTTGTCTGTGTAGCATTAGAGGACTCTACTTCCTTACTTGAAGCACACGTGGTACTCAAGTTCTTATCTTTATGTGCATCATATCCTAAACCAAGGACTTTTTGCATACGAGTAGGTTGTATTGGTTCCAAGATACCCTATTTTTGTAACCCAAGAGGACTTTTACCATCATATCCCATTTGCTTCATAAGATCAAATCCTTTACCATATTGTGCAATAGGTATCTTTATTTCAATCTGTTCTTTTTCTGTATCTTCATCTTTGTATAACCATTTTAGGAGATCAACTTCTTCTATTTCATTATAAAGGGCTCCCCATTTTTTGAAAGTAGTTGATTTACAAATCACTGTATTATTTGCATCTGATGTGGTCTTAGTCATTTGTGGTTTGCCATAGGTGTGGGGAGATAAAGGTAGCTTTCCAATGCAAAGAGCACGATTCAAGGTATATTCTCCCACTCCTTGTTCTTTTACCTATATTTTGATCTCAGTTGCATTGGATTTTGAGGAAGATGCTTTTAAGGACTCAGGATCAACATATGCTTGGGAAGGAAATGCTTCACCATTGTTTGGGATTGTGATTTTAGTTTTAGGGCTTAGATTATGGCAATACATGAAAGGGTTTGGATCTCTTCATATTGTGATTTCAACACCATTATGGGGGAATTTAATGCACTGGTGGTATGTAAAAGGTACTGCTTGCATTGCATGAATCCAAGGTCTTCCAAGGAGGATGTTATAGGTCAATGGGAGATCAAGGACTTGGAAAACCACATCCTTTACTACAGGGCCAACTCTGATTGGTAGAGTAAGTGATCCTTTAGATGAGCATTCCTCTTCATCATATGCCTTTATGGTAATCTTTTTACTTGGATCAACTGCATTTTTAGAAAACCCTAATTTGTGATCAATTCTTGAGTACAAATATTAATGCCTACTCCTCTGTCTATCAAAAGGGTAAGTGCACCAAGATGGTCGCACTTTTGTGGCCACAAAAGTGAAAAATGAGACAAAACGCGTTCGCGTTATAACGCGAACGCGTTTTGTCTTTTTAAAAGCAAAAAAAAAAGTAACATTCTTCATTTCTGTTTTTACTGTTTTCTATTTCTGCCCGCGGCCAAGAACCCTGCACTACGCGCTCGCGTTGTTGAGGAGGTGACTACTTCACATTTGATCAACTTGAGTTCAATTTTCTTCACAAATATGGCACCCCGACGACGAAAAGATGCAAGAGGTAAGTTTTGTTTGGTATTTGTAATGAATTTTTTTGTTTTAAATTGATTTTGTTTGTTTTAGTTTAGAAATGAATGATTTTTTTTAATTTGTAGGAAATCCTCAACAAGAGGAGGAAAATCCTCAACCAAATCAACCTCAACAAAATCAACCTCAACAACAAAATCAACCTGCCCCACCATTCTCTCAATACCCTCCTGGCACTCAAGAAAATTTGAGGAGTGAAATTGAAAACAATAAAAAGAAGTTGAGGATCTTATTAGTAGGTTGAGTGATCAAAATTCTTCAACCACAGAAAGGATACATCTAGCAGATTCGTTGAAGGATTTGTTAAAAAATGTGGATGCAATTACCCAACAAATATCTGGATGGCAAAATAGGAGGCAAACATCAAGGGCATATTATGCAGATAAATTATCATATAAACAAGTTAAAGATTTAAAGATTACTAAAGGCGATTTGTGCTCTCTATTCACTGACCCTAGAACAAATCAAAATCTCACCCTCAATGCAAAGAGGTTTCCTATCCATTGGTGCCACCACGTAGAGATTAGGAACCGTTTTATGACAGATGGTATATGGTCTTTGATTACCCACCGTGCAATAACTGTGAAGTCCCCAATATTTTCTTAGGAAATTATACTGTGAGTTTGTATTGAACCAAATCCAAAATTATTTTGATATGAGGGAGTTCCAGGGGAGAGGTGGGGGGTCGGCTCAGGATAGGCACAGTGCA